>JACCIC010000106.1:875000-902500 GCA_018907035.1 Sycobia sp. Sy_11
ACAGTTAATGTTACAAGTAAAAATCAAAAATTATAAAACGAGATGAGTAAAATATCAATGACTATAGCTTATATATTCACGTTGAATAAAATACGTACATAATAGATTATAATAATCTATAAATGATGTAGGATCAGAAAAAAATTAGAAAAAACACTGTAGAGTATTCTTAAAATAATCTGCTGTAGCGCCAAATTCTTATGTTTAAAAAATTCATAATAGCGGACACAAACATTGCGTATGCTGGTTGGGAAGTTTTTTTTTCTCATTAAAAGCTTTTTCACTTGTTCGTACTTAATTCAAGCAGAAAAAATCAAAGGGTATTCGATTTATTCTGAAATTAATAGAAAAGTTCGTACAGTATAGTAGTTTTTCGATTCTCAAAATATCAACAAATTATTTCATTCTACATTATTCAGCACGCGATGCGAAAATTGCCCGTCCAAACTATTGTTTGACGGTACTTGTGTCAAGTACCACTTACACGGATAAGTTTGCGTTCATTCCGTATAACTGATTAACGGTTCATACAATTCAATAGTTACAATATTAGTAAGTCATTATTAACTTGTTAAGTCTAATAACTTCCTAAGTCTTTTTACATGTTTTTCCTGAATTCACTGCGCTGTGACTATCAACGTATACGTACATTCCTACGTATCTACTTTCGTACGAATTTTTATAAAATTTTGAAAACTAATCTTAACACATTTTCACTGGTTTTAGAGGGCTGAAACTTTCCGTAGATTTACCATCCAAATCAAGATAAAATATTTTATTATAAAATGGTATTCTGGACTTTCAGATCGTCTAATAGGTGGTATATATTGGGGTGATTTTATCTTATGTTGTACGCGTATTTTCAAATATCGATCAAACCAAAAAGTAAAAAAATTGAAAAGGTAAAGAAATTTTATTTTCTAAATAACATGAAAAAATGATAATAAAACTCAACTAAAAATCAGAAAAAGCTAGGTTCGGAAGAAGCGTATTGATGCAATTTTGATCAATATTAAATATTTTCATTGCAAATTCGGGAAATTTCCAATGACGCCCAAGCTTATATGTTTAATCAAAACTTTAATGAATATTTTGTTTATGTTTGAATTTACGTTTTTTTAGAATTTAATTTTTTATCTTTTACTCCATTTTTTTAACATTATTTATTTTTTATTTTTGAGTTTACTTTTTTAAAATTATTTCTATTTTATTTCTACTTGAATTTTGGACTCTATTTCTTTTTAATCTGTAATTGAATTTTTGTCATCATTTTTTTTAAAAAGCGTGTTTTTAAAAAATTTATTTATTATTTTTTTAATATTGCGTTTTTTTAAATATATAAAAGCAAATCTCCTTTCTGTGTCGACGTTTAGACTTTATTTTTATATTAAATTTATATTATCGTTAATATTTAAAATTAATTCATTCGAGAGCAATGATTATTGCAAAAGCAATTATAAATTATATAGAAAAAACTTTCAAGAAATTCCTATCTAAATATATTGGGACTTAATATATATGCCTGAACCAACCTTCGTTTCTATATTGAGCTGCTTTTCCAGGGAGAGCAGTAGAAGATCCGTATAGAGACCCTCTTGACTCGGGGAGGACGGGCCAGTCGGCGACATTGGGGTATCTGTAAGAAAAATATATTCACGGTAAATAATAAATTCAATTTTTGTATGAATTGTATAATAAAATTTTCATTCAATATCTTTTTGTGCTGGTATCGTCAATTTGTTGAAAAAGAAAAAAGAATAAATAAATAATTTTCCAAATACTGTATATTATACTGCTACAAATAATATAAAAACCTTTATATTAGGATTAGAACTCAGATAAGGACATTTCGGAGATACAAATACTGTGAGTGGGAATGTCACTCACTCGATAACACTACCAAAGTGTTAATCACCGAATTGGATAAAACTCGATATGTAAGCATCTTTGCAGGGTGTAAGTCAACTCTCAAATACTCATAACAATCTTTTTGCTTTCTAATGTACTATAAATATCCAGTGATTAGTTACCGAATCGAACATAACTCAATATATATATATATATATATATATATATATATATATATACATGAAAAATTTTAGACACTTACTGCTTTTTGATTTTTTTGGATTTGTACTGAAAAAAATTGATACATTAAAAAAACATAAATAGTTTTTGTAGTCTTTTGATATTAATTTTTACCATTTTTAAAATCATTTCAAATAGTAGATAAAAATATAAAACAAAAGAAAAACACGGGTCCAATATTTTTGAATTTTTCAATGTTTTAAAATCAAATAAGAAAAACATAGTTTTTATCGAAACGACGCCTCATGAAACTAATGGCTAAAATGTTACAGGACCAGATACTCGTATCAGTGAACTAATATTAATCAATATATTATATAAGATTATAAATATATTAGATTATATAATTAATTATATAGTTAAATTATATGTAATATAAATAATTATATTATAATATAATATATTTTAAGTATAATTAATCAATATATTATTAAATATAATTAATTATATGTACGGGTATAATGTAAATCAGAGAGTCACATTCTCAGACATTTTATGATTATTTTGGCTTTATATGATAGTTCAAGAACTTGAAGTACAAGCTACTTGAATATCTGCACTTGAGCTATAGATAAAAAGGTTTTAAACCAGTTTGTCCAGCTTAAATAAAGACATAAAAAAGTCTATACAAACTTTTTTGTTAATTTCAATCATAGATGAATGAAATGTGCGAAATTTCAAGTTCTGTATTAAATTTATGTAATAGAATTCAATATGCTTGAGAAATGCCACATTCTTAGAAGAAAAAAATCGAAAAAGAAAGCTGATTATATAGTTATAAACTGTGATTCTTGTAGGCCCGTATTGCCAGGTTCTCGGTGACCTACAGCGGGTCGTGTCATCGTTCGCTATGTATACGATAATCTAAAAGAGAAAGAGAGAGAGAGAGAGAGAGAGAGAGAGACGGGGGGCACCGAGCCTAGTGTTTCGCAGTTTTTTTTTGGAAACCACTGGAGCACCCTGATGGAGAGAGGGTTGAAGCGGAAGGAGATGGAGCTCTATATAAGCGTGATAATGAATTTGAGTCATTCCCGCGCGTTTTTGTCCTCATCAATCTTTGCGCACGCGCACAATTTCGTTGGGAATCCTATATATATATATATATATATATATATATATATATATATATATATATTAGAAAAGCAGACGCCTCGCGCGCGTGGGAGCCGGGCGGTCTACGAGCGTGCGCACGCGCGCTTGTTTTTCCCGCGCGCCTTCGATACTGTCTCTCACTCTCTCTCTCTCTCTCTCTCTCTCTCTCTCTCTCTCTCTCTTGTCGTCGGGAACTGAATTTACTTGCGGTGCATCAGCCGCAGTTTACAGCTACAGAGCCCCCACCGGAAGTGCAGGGTTTGATAATCTGCCGCCGCTCGTACCTGTATACCTTCTTCTTTTGTTATGCTATATAATAATGTACAGGTGCGCGCGACGCACCGTTTGGATTAATAATATACGAGGCAACGGTTCTTATTACTCATATATATATATATATATATATATATATATATATATATATATATATATATATATAACATCGTGGAAATTGGGGTGAATTGTGCTTAATATACATCGAGTTGGGATACCGACTGTATGTAGGTCAAATTCTACCTTTTCATTTTTATATACACAGTAAGAAGCGAAAAAGTGTAAATAAAACTTTCATTCTTCAATCCTATTTATATTATTTGACACAAATTTATAATTTTAGTCCAAATGAAAGAATTTTTTTTTCTTCGTTATTTCTCTCTATACACACGTGCCATGAGATTGCGTCTCGAGCAGTTTTATCTCGCGTAAATGACAAATGAAACATTTCCAGAATGCACACCCGCACTGCGCTAAAAACACCAGATTTATTGAAGATATTGAGTAGAATATCCATCCAATGAAATTGAATACATTGAATTTTTCATATTTTTTGTGCAACATATAGTTTTCATCGATTAAACAATTGCTATAGACTTGATTATTCGCTATATCTATATTGATACTAATGTGCAATCTATATACAATCTATATATAGACCTCACCTACTGTTCCCTATGACTTATTATCAATTTAAAAACTACGCTTTACTTATATGTAGGAAGTAAATTAGGTTCAAATGAAAATTAATAAGAGATCGGGCATCGAAAGCAAATAAAATATTAATAAACTCGTAATGATTTTGTTTTTATACAGCTTTCACCCGAATTCTCCAACCAACTCGTTCTGAATATCAGCGACATCCTTGCGAAGCCACTGTTTATAACTAAGTACATTTATAACAAAAAAAAAAAAACAAAAAAAAAAATTATAAACAAACACGCCGCCCACCCCAGCCATCCAAAGGTTTGCAGTAATTACTCGGAGTTCCAATCGCGTTGTAGTCGTACTAAGGCCTATATAGCAGTATAAAATAAAACTTGACTTAAAAGGAGAGAACAAACGAAGAACGAGGATAGATGAAGGCTGGCGTATTTTATCATTTCTGTGTATTATATATATAATTTGAGAAAGGTATAGTTATTATCTTTTAACGCCCCATACTTTGACGTCGGTGCATCAGAGAAAATTTGGTATATTTCGACACAAGTAACATAGTGTTATAACGGCCGCTACGGCAATGAAATTCCATTTTATGACAAAGTGCGCGCTTTACACGATATAATAATATACAGATCGTTTTGTAGAGGTATATATATTCACTTGTAGCGCGTATTTTACGAAGGGACGATATTTAATTGCCATAATGGTCATTTACATTTATTGTGAATTAGAATTAAAGAAATTCAGCGTTAAATTTAATATACTCCACGACAAAAAATAATTACGGTATAAATTTTTCCAAAAATCACCATCGGGTGAATTTTCTTATTATACGATAAGCTGTCGCAGTTCTTCCCATTGAATTTTGATCGCTCAGCTGTTTGGTAAAATTAAGCGCGATGCCACGCCTCCTTGATCGATTTCTATTTTTTTTTTCATTGATGTTTTTCGATACACGTAATGGCAACGGCAATCTTCATTAATGGAAAATTCAAACGGGCTGAGTAAATAAAGAAATCACGGTAAAATTTCACACACGCGCAGACGCACACGCACAAAGGAAAGTTGCAGAATAGATTTAAAAGTGTTTATTACAGTCGTTTTTCGAATTCTATTACAATCCCATTTGTAGCGGCTTTCATTGTTATTCGAAATTGGAGCCTATTAAATACTCGCCTCTAAGACAATAATGGGAATAAGGTTAAACCATAACATTATCTTCCGTCGTGTTCACCCAGCTTTAAGTTAATTACCGAAGAGTAAGCGGACTTAAGAGCCGCGACAAAATTGGATTAAAAACTGGAGTACGCAACAATGATCGGGACAAGTAACAGCTTGTACAGAAAGAGTAAGTAATAACAACAACAAAAACTAGAACAACAACAATAATAACAATAATAATAGAAAAAAGTAAATAAAGAAAACATCGAATTGCCTCGAGAAAAAAATGCGAATATTTGCATTATGATATTCAATGTACACGCCTAAAGAGGTTTGATTTAAATATCAAATATATATATATATATATATATATATATATATATATATATATATATATATATATAATGCGTGCAGAGTACGATCAAATAAAATGCAAACGAGCGCGCTGTGAAAGTGCCTCAAACAATATGTTACAATTATTATCAATAGCTTTGTATCGTGTTCGTAGCGCGCGGGCGAAGCACAAGAGCCAATGCATGACACGCACAACGCCCCCCCCCCTCGGTGCCCCTCCCAAGAAAATACACACGAAGCCATATCGGAGCAGAGGCGCGAACATTAAGAAGAGCCAGAGAGCGATGTTAAATAAAATAGAGCATCGTAGATATAGTATATGAGAAACATGAAACTGTATGTATAGAAATATGTATATATATATATATATATATATATATATATATATATAGAGAGAGAGAGAGAGAGAGAGAGAGAGAGAGAGAGAGAGAGCGAGAGCGAGAGAGAGCGAAAAATGAATACCGAAAGATATTAATAACGTCAGATCATTTCGCCCTATTCTTCGATCATCATGTGGAACTCTCGGTGACGACTGTGCATACAATACAACAAAGTTAAACTCATCAACTCGGACTAAAATTGAGTTTTTCCGTTGAGCTTGAAAGCTCGTTATTACATGACTTTCAATCGCCTAACAATACGAGAACAATTGTACCGCGTGCCTTTTACTCGTTTCCATACCTCTAAAAGCCGAGAGAAATAATAAATTTATCTACAACTGGAGTATAAACAGAGATAATATCGTTATGTTTTAGTTTTGCTCAAAATCCGACAGACACGCGGGGGAATTTAAGCAACGCCTATAATTAGACTTTAAAAAGCGCTATTGCGTTCGTGTGGTCGAAGGAATTTTTTGGGCAAATACGCGTGCTGATGTTTTGCGTCAAAAAAAAAAAATTGCGAAAAAGCATTTTGATAATTATCGACATTTCTCGATCTGATTTTGATCTGCTGCATAAATAAACATGCAATGAAAAATGCGTCGATGGTATATTCGAAAGTAATAAATATGCCGAGGGTTATTCAATATTGAATATTTTTAGAATAACTGACAAAAAATTCTTAATTTCCTAATTTTTTCATAGGAAATATATAGTAAGAAGTAACCGTACGTCATCAAATGGTTTTATTGTTGAAAGTATGAGATAGTCAATTCTGATCTGTCAATATATCATCGAAATGAAAGACAAACACTATTGGTTAACAATTTAAACAATCTAACAAAATTAATGGCCCTTACCCTTTATAAATATCTTATCAAATATTCAAGTATTAAATTAATAACAGAATGTCAAAATTAAAATACTAGAATTTCTAATAATACCATAGATTATATACTTTGTATCGATTTTGTTATTTTCGTATTGTACTGTGACAATGATCCGTTTCATCAAAGCAAATACAACTTAGTTAACTACAAGTAACTAACTTCGACAAATTGTCACGATCAGTGTATATTTAAATAATTTTTTTACCTGTCATTGAATGAAAAACCAGCAAGAAATATAGTAAAATGACAGAAAATGACATATTACTATGGTACAAAAAGGCAGAAGTGACTGATATACTTTAGGGGCAAAATATGACATTGATATACTGACACAGATAATGACGCGTGTCAACTGAATCTCATTAAGAAATATTCTTGGAATTCTCAAAATTAACAAAATAACCAAAAACGATATTATAAAGACTTTTAGAATGTCTTGCAGCGCAACCTCTGTGATTGAGTGTGATTTTATTATACAGTCGTATCTGAAATTAATGTTAATTTCAATATAAAAAAAAATCACGTGGACTGGCTTATCCTTACACACTTTATACAATTTTAGCACAAACAGCGAATATAAACATCTAAATGACAGCTCTCGGTCGAACGGGTATACATAATATGTATGTATATGCAGATTTTTATTATAGCCTATCAAGGCGTAATAGTTCACAATTAAATAACCAGTAATTTCCTATCGCTCGAAATAATTCCGCACTGTGTAATGGACAAATTGGAATTCTATTACGAAATTGACCGTTTTTCAATTGCTCCATTAAACGTATATTAAATGCACGGCCGCGGCTCTGTACGTTTATTGTTAATCCGCCTTGGCATCTGCTGCGCGTTATTACGGGATAATCTTCGTACTCGCCCGAAGGAAAAAAGAATTGCGCTCAATTTAATATAAATGATATTTTCCGTGTAATTATTGATAAATTTAGGTTGATTTTGAGGGGCGTTCAACTGAGAATACGGTAATCGAAAGGGGAACAGCTATTACTCTCCGTGCGTTCGAATAGGAAAATATAAAGCCGAATTATACGGTTAATGCATATGTCCGAATGCGGCAACGTCGCAACATAACATCATTACAATGACACTTTTGATACAGTTCCGTAATCAAGAATTGAACTATATGTCTTTATGTTAATCATAGTCCTTTTAATTCGATGGCCAACATAAATTTTCAATGTAAATAATCGTAGAAAATATTTTTAAAATATTCAAAAAAATCCGTATATTGCTAATAATTAATATATTAAAAATAATTTATTGATTCTTATTTTGTTTATTAATTAATTCAGTCCGTAAATCAATTTATATTGGTTACCAAAAAAAACTATTCGAAATATAATTATAAACGTATTATATTCATTAATAAATATACTAATATGTCCCCATTAAAGTTTAAATATGTTGATAAGGAAGAAAACTTAATCAACAACATAGTTTACTTTCATTTTGTAGATGCCGTTATTAGAAATTCTAACTAACTTATGATTCTACTTGAATTTTTTCTATCAGTGCATCATTTTTTTTTCTATCAATGCATGCATAATAAATCATTTAATTGCTCAGTTATTAGCATTAAAAAAATAATTCAGCGATCGGCAATTTCTGCTTAGAGATATGACGGAAATATTTTTTATGAAGGAAATATTTTTTAAATGATCTAACCGTTAATATAATGTTATGAAATAAATAATATTTCATATGTAAAAGTATACTATAAAATACAATCTAATATGGGTTTAAAAAAAAAAAAAAACAGAAAATTTATTTTTTATGTATCTACGAACCAATAACGGCCATTAAGAACTATAGGAATCGAAAATTCTATAATAGGTTATAACTTTCCTTATTATTACTGTATGTAAACATGATGGATACTATCAATTAATGTGCTTTGATATTAAAATAATAATAAGGGAAGTTAAGTCGTTTTTCTAACAACCTATTATAGAATTTTAGCTTCTTATTGTAGTTAATGATCGTTATTGGTTCGAAGATATACATGAAAAATAAATTGTCTGTTGTTTTTTTTTAATCCATATTAGATTGTATTATAGTACACTTGTATATATGAAATACTCGTATTAATTAGTACGTGACATTGTAATGAATGTAAGCAATACCTAGCTACGTATAAATATCATTAATACTTTATTCGTTATTAAATAAAATATATAAATCGATTGTCAGTTCAACGACATTATAAATAAGTAGAGAATTATAAAGTCCGATCGACTTATCGATGCCCCCTCTCCAAAGTCTAAACAAGAACAACCTAAATCCGCGTGCAACCAATGGATAGAGCTATAAAGTAATAAACGCTTTCACTCTGCGTGATCGTATTATTATTCCCCTCCCCCCTATTAATGTTCACAAGCGCAAGTACGTATGAATGAGCTGGTAAGTCATGGGACTTTTGAGAATTTTATCAAGTCATGATTTTAAAAAGCCATTAGAGAACAATACTCAATTTAACGGAAAATCGTGGACTCCGACCTTAAGTGGATGCCGATCTCTACCGGCCCGTCTGCTTAGCGTTTACGGGACCATGTCATGCGACGGTTGGAAAAACTCCACTTTTTTCTTTTGCATGAATTCATGATATATGCACGTTACAGCGACTTTTCGAGCCGCGCAGTCGACGCAAATCGACGTATATGCGGCAGCGAAAGGGTTTTTCCACAAACAGTGTTTTTAAACGGTATATAATAATTGTCAAGAACGCGCAAGTTTAAAGAAAAAAAAAAGGAATTCGACAGGAACTAACGAAAATTTCATTTTAATAGCTTCAGATACCTCTAGTTTCCACGGAAAGACCATTATATAATGGAGATTAACGCGGAATTTGTAATTCTTCGATTTCTAACGAGCCAATGCGCGGCAGTCGTGGACTACGTTTCACTTCGAGCAGCGCATCAAGCGAGATAATGTGTAAATTTATACGATAAAACTCGAATTGACAGGTAACTATTGAATAGACATATATAGTGAAAAAACGTGAATTTATGTATTTTTTTTTTATCAAATGAAAAAGCGTCCTAAAAAAGCTTTAAAAAGAAAAACGGTCGAATGGTCGTTACACGCGATGACCCTCTTAAGACGAACCCGTACGTATTGATGAGCGAATTTCAGAAATTGATTCTCTACACTTTTTTCCAAACTAAATATACACGCACCTCGTGGCGCACACTACACACTACACACCCACACACACACACCCGCGCGCGCGCAGAAACATAATACATACGTAGAAGAACATTGAAGAGCCACAGGGAAAGAGCGCTCGAGTTAGTCCATATACGAGTAATCGTACACATCGCTGAAAAGGAAAGGGGGGGAGGCAACGAGTGCATATTATACAGGCACCGACAAAAGGAAAAACGGTGAACGAAAAAGAGAGCGAGAGAAAGAGTGGAAATGCCGGTGCAGTCGACTATGACACGTCGGGGGGAGGGGGCCGCATTCTCCTCGCGCGCGCGGCTGGAAAAAGGCTTTCGGATGAGAAGGGAATGCGCCGAGGCTTGGCTTGTTTTTTTTTTTTTTTTTTTTTGTTTTTCGTTTCTGTTCGTTGAAAGCCGGCGAACGTGAACGATAGGTCGGGTACCTGCATATCGATAGGGACGTGCTGAAATATGGTTTATATAGAGAGAAAGGTGTAGGGGAAGGATGGGATAGTACGCACAAAGCCGAGGGCAACGTGCACGATGGGATATATTATAGAGCGGAGAATGCAGTATTTTGGTCGATCGACGGAGAGCCCTCTGTGTATGTGTGTGTGTACACACACACACACACACATTATACGCTCTTATTGCATTGTGCGTTAATTCAATGCTTACAAGGTAGTCTACAGTGACCGGTCAACCAATATATGCATTAACCATATAACGAGAAAATAGATCTTAAAGTCCTTTATTTGTAATTAAATCCTGTATGAAACGTTATTATTTAATTTATTAGTCAATTACGGAATTATCAAATATTTAACCTTTTTCTATAATTTCAATATAGTTTCTTACAGTTAGGCATCGAATTCTATGCGAATTCTCTATGCGAAAATGATTGGATAACGAGTCACTTTAGACTCCCGTTCTTAGTAATCAAACCTACATACATACCCTATAACGACACTCGGTTTATTTCTAAAGAGTTTATATTAATAATAACAACCCGTTGAGAAAAAAAAAACAATTTTCTTCTTAAAATTAAGTAACAATTCGTAAGGAAAAAATATCAGCCCTGATTGTATGTGTATATATATATATATATATAGTGTATATATATATATATATATATATATATATATATATATATATATATACACACATAAGACTGAGCTGAACACGTGCAGGAAGAAGAGGGGCTGTTCGTCGCTGAGCTCGTCACTGAGAGTTGAACGACCCTCACAGTTCATTCAATACTCGCGCGCTTGCAGTTTAAGTGCAATAAACTTTTTAAATATTAATAAGTAGCTGGTTCGGTTTTCCGTTATCAAGATAAAATATTTTCTTAAATTAAGAAAATATCAACTAGATACAAGACAAGACCATTAGATATAAACAAATAGTTTTTGCATCGAGTAAATTAATATACTTTTAATAAAATAAAAGTGATTATTTGGTACAATTTGTGAAAATAAGTGTTTGATGGTAAAAATAACTTTTCTCAGAGCACTTAAATAACATTTTCATGAGTACATAATACGTGAAAGAATTTTTATTATGAATTTTTGCCCTATGTATTAACTTATGTGATGAAATCATATTCTCCTTTTTTCTTTAATTGATCATAATTTAAGTTCAGATTCATCTATCGATTTTGTTTTTCCTGAACAATTCTATCAAGTACACGTCTTATCGCTCTTTGAGACCGACGCATGTCGAATCTTTGAAATGTGTAGGATCAACAGCAACGGGCAGCTTCGCGCCGATACTTTCTACTCCCTATTATAGCATGAAGAATATAATTTATCCGCGCTTAATCGAATGAACGGGCGGTTGGAAGCAAGATGCAAATACGCGCCACGCCCGGGCATAACTCAGTTAAAGCTATTTATGCTAAAATTTGTTAAATAATGCGTTTGAAAAATGCAGGCGTGTCGTTATGTTGCCATCCGCGTTTGCCGATTTAACTATAAATATCGTAGCTTTTGAAATATTTTAATCTTCAAGATGAAAAAAAAGAGCGAAAAATTGTGAATTCAATTACTTTAGTCGTAGGGTTTATGTACTATATTTATATTATTTTTAATACTAAGTTTGTATCCTGAACAAATTCGTCAATACGATCAAGGATCGGAATCTGAAAAATATCAGCCGCTACTCAAAGGTTTTTCCAAAAACCAAAAGTAGAAAAAAGAAATACAGTTACAATTATACGATTGAAAAAAAAAATGAACGTTCCGAATTGATCGCCTTTATTTCTTACATTCCATTATCACACTTTAAACTCAACTGTATAGCTCCATCTGTAAGTAAATAAAAAAATTTCCTACTTATAGATACAATAATAAATCACATCGCATAACTTTGCTTGAGTCACAGTACTTCTCAACGAGGCGACGTTTGATTATTCAGCATGGATTGGAAACAATGGGGCTGAGGCGCGCGTACAAACGACATCAAGAGTCATCGGAGTCGTGCATAGTCGCAACATAAAATTACATCATGCGATACAATAATATATATATATATATATATATATATATATATATATATATATATATATGTATATATACAATCACAGTAAAGTATTGTTAAAAATTAAAATACTTCCAGCAGCCCCTATGAGTAGCTATGAGACGTGTTCGGTTAATTTCTCCCTGGTCTCTGTATGACTTTTTGCCGTATATATATACAGTTGGAAATAGGAACGGAACTAGAAAATTAAGATGCCCGTCGTAGAAAAAATAAAAAATATAAAAAATATATATATATATATTATTTCTGTAAGTATATTATCGGTAACGCCATTCTTCTCGCATCCTCATCGCGTGTGAAAAGATTTGCTCATATATATATGGGGAGCATCGCCATACTTGTATACCCTACCGAGTTTTTCCTTTACATACAATTACATATAGCCGCGAGATCGACCCTCTAATTAGTGCGCTGATGAAGGTGAAAAAGAAACGCGCACGCACACACGCACATAACGGTGTATACTATTATAATACCAGAGCGTCGCATTACGCCGTATATTGTAATGAGCGAGGAAAATAATTAAGTGTGCATTTATATATATATATATATATATATATATATATACATATATATAAAATAGAGGAAAGAGAGAAATATATTACTGATCGATAGATTTCGAAAGCAATTTCGAAGCTTTTTCGTGGAAAGTTGAGAAAGCATTGCCTTGGAGCTATACATATATATAGTATTTAATGAGCGCTGTGCACGCGCCCGGGCTACGCACCATGCGCGTATTCGTATAGGAATTATTATATTTATACTTCGGTAGTATTGAAACGTATTTGTAGTTTCCATAGGAAAATTCTTTACATTATGAATCTTTTTAGCGAAACGACGGATAATCCTGGTTTTTCTCTTTATAATTTTCCTCCTTGTCAGTTACGCGTCATTTACCCCCCCCCCCCCCACTTTAAACGTGAGAACAGTGCACGTATCGCGGGTATACAATTAAGGAATCGATCGGTAATTAAACAGGATGTTTCAACTACATACTCGATGTATTTCCGGTATGATCAATTACTGAAGTCGCACACACTTCAGATGTATGTGTGTGTATGTGTGTGTGCGCGCGCGCGTGTTTGTGTGAGATCGAGACAGAGAGAGAAAGGTTGGAATAGAACTTTTCTACATTTTTCCCATACTTCCCATAAACTATAACAAGCCCCTACATAGAAATTCAACTATTAAGCTTACTATAATTAATTTACATAAGTATTCTATTTATAACATATCACATCCTTAGTACACGACTGCGTGTAAAGTAACGAATCAGATGCATAATGTGATGCTTTTACCCTGAAATCTTTGTCGATCGCCTTTTTTTATCTTTACCTCCTCGGCCCCTCTTCGTCTACCTCGCCCACGCGTTCACGTGTCTGACAAATTTTTGCTGCACCTTGCACGACAACACTTACGCATTATAATATACCGCTGCTGCTCATCTCCCCCTCCCTCTCCCACACTTCCAACAAAGCCGACGCGTTAAGTCATATCGGTCGTGTGAAAATAATGAATAGCCCCCCTTTTTTAAAAAAAAAAAAAAAAACGCGCCCCGAGCCGCTCGCCCGTGTATTGGCCTATAATAATAGAGTCAACTAATTGTGCTTTATTATTATGCTAAATAAGTATATAGCCGAACGATAAGGCCTCTCTTAGTCCGCGATGAATAACGTGCGAGGCCCAAAGAAATAAAAGAAGTCAAAGGAGGCGTAAAATTAAAAAAAAAAAAACAAAATAAAAAATAAATAAAGTGCGTAAAACCGAACACGAGGCAATGGCCCATCCTATGTATATATATATATACAATGATTATAACTATTCAAGGACCAGACTGCGTGTATGCATATGTATATATAAGTGCGCACAGAAAAGTCGCACGCGCTCGCGCTCCGGTTAGGCGAATCGAAACAAAGAATGGGACAGAACGCTAGGAGCGCCTTGGATGTAGGGCGATTTATATATATATATATATATATATATATATATATATATATATATATATATATATATATATATATATATATATATATATATATATAAGATCATTACGCCGTTAAGTTAATTTAGCGGCCTCACAATTTAATTTTACACTGTCTGAATTTTACACTATTGATGTGCAAATTATATTAATTTTCGTTTGATAAAGCCAAAAAGCTTTACTTTATTACGTGTTGCTGATACCTCTGATGCTTTTTTATATTACTTGACAATGTTTGTCGTTAATTAACGCAAACAATTTAAAATTCACGAAAAATTTTAAGTAGAATGAAAAAATTCCTAATGTTTATCGATATTTATTGGATCTTCTTTAAAATATCATCCACTCAAAAGCGTTGCATATATTTCAACACATTTTCCATTCTTCAAAGAATTTTTTTTTATGGACACCTTCTGGCATGGCTTTTAGCTCTTTCCGCGAAGTTTCTTTGATGGCGTTTATGGAGTTCAAAATGTGTTCTCAGAAGAGGCAATTTTAGTTTGGGAAACATAAAGAAAAAATCCCATGGGGCAGCTGGGGCTACGTTAAATTTTAGATTCAACGGAAACGTTAAATAAGTACATTCACAACACAAAAATTTTTCTAAAACATTTCTAAAATATTTCTGAATAATTTTATTTTATAGCGATATATTGCTGTAATCCCTACAATAATAATTTAATGTATTATTTTATTTTTAGTATATTTTGAAAAATATTCTCGAGTAGTTCCTGAACATTCTGAAAGATCAAGCAGTTATAACATTTTTCAGAGCATTTTAATATATATATATATACAGTATAAAATATAGAAGAAACTGTAATTCTAAAGAAATATCCAGTTAATAATTTGAAATCAATAAATATTTTTATCGGTCATACACTCTTTATACTATAATATATTATACTCACATAATGACAGTCAGAATGTTCTTGTTTATAATCACTCCCGAAGAATGGATAAAAATATTTATTAATTTAATTCAGAAAGTTCATACACCCTTTTCACGACATCGCGTAGATAATATTCTTTTTCTACAAATCCCGACATTGTTAGAAGTTCAAATATTTCAAAAATCTTTTTAAATATGTATGTTTTGAAATTATTTCCTAAAATATTTGTAAAAAAATTCAATATAATAGCTTTACACTAATTAAAACAGTTTTTGATAATATGCGATGAAATTTTTGTGAAATATTTTATGGTAATATTTATAAAGATTTCAAAATAGATTTAAAAAAAACATTTGATAGAAACATTTTTGCAATGTTTTAAAATATTTTTGGAAAAATGTTTATTCGCAATAAACATCACCAGATCAAATATCAAAGATAAAACGATAAACATCAACGGTTTCTTCGGTTGCGACCTACTTTATTTTCCCATTCTCTACAAAATTGTCTGGTATATCATTATCATCAATGTCTCATCACCAGTTACGATCCTCCCTATCAACATGGGAACAGAATGGATACGATCCAGTCTGTTTGCAGCGACCTATTCACAGTAAAATTTTTGGGAGAAAATTTGGATTTTCGTCATTTGGAATGATTTTGGCGTCAACGCGTCGCAAAATTAACTGGTAGAGATCGAAATTCAACGATTAGTTACATAATAGATGTGGAGATTCAATCCTATACCTCACAACAGTAGGATGTTGATTTTTCAGCACGATTATAGTGATGTTATAGTATTCACAAATATGTCCAACATCGAAAATTTCGTTGGAAACGGATTTGAGAAACGTTTAGTCTTTCTTAAAGATTTTTTCTATTGTGAAATTGACATAGCACTACTGAGATTAACAGATTTATGCTTCAGCTGCTATAATAAACTGATTAACGGATTAGGCTTATTATCGACATAGCCTTTCTGGACAGTTCTGTCCATAAAAAGAGCGAAAAGACTATAACGATCAATTTAAACGAGAATTTTCGGGTAATTTTCGATCAGTCATGTAAAGTATATGGCTTTTTCCGAATAAAAGGACGCTAAAATCTAAAACAAACTAAATTAAAACAAATAAATAAATGAAAAACCTATTTTTGCTATACTATAGCAAAATATAAAAATACAGTAGATAAAATCACATATTCGGATAAAATGACATATTCGGATGCACTAGACGGTCTAAAAAGTTTATTTGATCAGAGAACGATAAAGAGAAAAAGAGAGAAAGAGAGAGCGTGAGAGAGAGAGAGAGAGAGAGAGAGAGAGAGAGAGAGAGTGAGAGGCGATAAAATGAAATTTGTTTTTTCATTTCAGCATTGAAGGTCCGCAACCATGTTCGCACGCAGAGACGTTAAATTTTACGATCGAACGGCACGAACAAACACCAGCGAATCCTGTTTTCTATCTTTTTTCTTTTCTTTTTCGCTTTCGAAAATTACTCAATGCCCTCGCGGGAGAGACCTCATTATTATTGTCTAAATCAGTGGTACAGCAAGTAAGCCATAAGACGCCTCGCGTCATTATTTTACAGCATCCATGTACCTATTATATGTATATATTTACATACATACAAACATACATACAGACATACATACACACACCGATTAAAAAAGATTAAAAAGATTGCCGCCGATCGGTGTGCCTTAATGACTACGCAAGTTACAGCACATCACAGGTGTACATAATGTAAATTGCGCACCTGATGTGCCCAACGATTGCAAAGAACGAAAATCTGTTTCTGACTCTGACTATGACTCTCGCTCTCTCTCTCTCTCTCTCTCTCTCTCTCTCTCTCTCTCTCTCTCACTCTTTCTCGATTGTCCCTAATAAGTAATACTCGCGACTTTTCAAGAGTCCATACGATATATGCGGCAATTGTATATTAGAAGACACATAATTACATATGCAGTCGCGCGGGAAACGAAAGAAGAGAGAGGAGGAGGGGGAGAGAAGGAGACAGACAGAGAAAGAGAGAGAGGCTTCCTCGATAAAAAACACTCTGAGGAGGGATAATTCGATGTTTGAGCAAGGGGATTTTGTAATTTCTTTTTCTTTCTTATTTCTCTTCTTTTTATTCTATTATTAAATTACGGCAATATTTGCGCAATGCCACTCTTTGTGCGCAATATTATAGGCGCATGAGATACTGTATGGATAATTTTTATTATTAATGCAGCTACGAAATGCAATTTATTAATATAATTATACGTTTTTACATATAGTGAGTTTTTTTCTTCTAATGATTACGTAAAGGAATAAAATTTTGAATTGTATATAGGTGTTTTATTAGTATACCAAATAATAAAGATTTTTTACAGCGTTACGACACCAAATTGTACAACCAAAGTTTTTACGTTTATATGTTACTGTACATGTTACAAATATTTTACTTTTTCAATCGGAAAAATTCCTATGAATATTAATTATAATATATATATATATATATATATATATATATATATATATATATATATATATATATATAATATGCCTGTGTTATTTATAAGTACACTCTTTTTTTAATCAATTATTCAAATTTTTTGGTCATTAGGGGCGAAAATAAAACAATTAGCTTAGTGAATAAAGAGATTTACATTCATCTTACATATAATAAGCATAAAAATTATCATATTTCTCGTATAAAATAATGTCACGAACTAAAATATTTTTTCACTCTCTTGGGCTTCCACGTTGAAACAATCGAACTAGCTATCTGCTTAAAATTGTGATTATCTCGAATTATAAATTTAAAAACAACTCACAAGCCAGTTTAATCGTAGCAATGAAACCACCGCCGTCCAGCGTATCGTACACGTTAAAACTTCAATCTCACCGATAAGTACATATATAATACGGAGATTCGCGTAAAAAAATATAAGTGAAATATATCTTCACTTTTCGCTTCTTTACAGAACTCCTCGTTCGGTATTCGAGTCATCCTCCTGAATCCGCTGCCAAGAGCAGTGAAACTTTAGGCCACTTCTGGAATCTCTCTCTCTCTCTCTCCTCTCTCCATGTCTTTTTATTGCGCGCTAGCTCAAAAAACAGCACTACTGCGTACAATAACATTATAATCTGTCAGATAGCCGAGCAGACTAGAGCCAGCTATTATTGCTGTTAACGTTATCATTATGGGTGATAGTCCATGCGAATTAGACCGATTGGGTGATCTGAGATATTGCATTAATAACTACGTTTCGTCTGTTGTATGTGTTTTACTTATAGCACATGCATTAGTTAGTAGAGAGAGAGAGAGAGAGAGAGAGAGAGGAGAGAGAGAGAGAGAAGAGAGAGAGAGAGAGAGAGAGAG
Source organism: Sycobia sp. Sy_11 (assembly GCA_018907035.1). Taxonomy (NCBI): domain Eukaryota; kingdom Metazoa; phylum Arthropoda; class Insecta; order Hymenoptera; family Epichrysomallidae; genus Sycobia; species Sycobia sp. Sy_11. The sequence continues at coordinate 893,858 of JACCIC010000106.1, forward strand.
GAGAGAGTGATTAGATGCACATAGAGCCGCAACTTATAGTGAGTTAAAGTTTTTAAATTTCTGGTATGTAATATTCCACCATTTTAGTTCGATGTTCGAATTTGATTATTCTATTTAAAATATACCTAATATCATTGCGGTACTGGTCGTAAGTATGTGGCACCATAAATAACATTATGATTGTGATGTCTTATATGTTAAAAAGCCACCAAAAATGAAAATATAAAGAACCTAATTTAATTAAGAAGCAATAGTTGGATCTGAATAATGTTTTTAAATTCACAATTTTACAACAAAAATTCACTTTTAAGTAAACAAATGCCATCTAATGATGAAAGTCAAAACTACGGGGAAACAAAAATAAACACCGGATAAGAAATATGTTAATCACAATTTTACGACATTATTCAAATTCTGTTCATAAAAGAATATTGGGACAAATATTTTACGTTATTGAAATCTGTAAGAAAATAAAAAACTTTCACAGTGTATACTGTACTATGGTTACATATGTGAAAACGCGTAAACTGCAACCGTTATCTCATACTGAATAAGAATGAAAAAGGAAAGCATAAATCTTGGAGAGTATTATTGCGAAGCCAGGCAGCTATTTTCACAGTTTTTCCGCTCTCTCTATTTCTTTCTCTCTTTCTTTTGCTTTCGCTACTATAAACTAGCGCACAACCACCTCGTATTCAAATCTTTTTTATAATTGCCCACGCTACCTATGAAGATAACAGCAACCTATTCGATTTGACTTAACGTTATTTTATTTAACGTTTGAACCCTGAGGTATTAGAGCGTGGAAAGGGGTATAAATGAAACTTGTGACAAAAACTCGCGGATCTGTGTGGACATCAGGCAACAATCTATCAAATCCGGATTGGAGATAAGTTAGCAACCCATTGCTGCGCCTATCTGAGAGTTATATATATATATATATATATATATATATATATATATATATATATATATATATGAGCGGAAAAATTGGCGTATCACTCATATTATCAATAAAGTTATCCATTATGACCAGAGATGGAGTACTTGTTCTGCATGCCCTCATTCAGACTGGAAATATGGGTTCCATACATGAAGATTATACACACAGATAATTTGTCTATAGCGATGCTGCCCGGTGGAATACTGAAAAATCGAATAAACGATGACGCCATGTTTCGATAAGGATATTTGTACAATTGAGAAAAGCATGACAAACAATACAGTACATCACTCTAACCTGTGATAAATAATAAATTAAGCATCAACAATTGAATGTCTCCCCATTCGAAACCTGACATTGCAAAATATTAATAGAAAGATATGTTTTCTATGCCATTACATCTATTTGTATTCACAGATTCAATTCTTAAAATTTTAATCTGAGTTTACCGAGGATTTTTTGTAATTTGATATTATGGCAGATTTCCATAAACCTACAATTCTCATTATGCTAACATTCGTACTCGTATTCGTAACTAACCGTTTCTTTAAAAAGATTTCTTTCTCACTTGAATATCTCTATAAATATCTGCTGAACTAATAATTCACTATACATTTGGTAAAACATCATTAACAATTAATGTTTTAAGGTAGAATAATTCAATCAATTCTATTGATAAGATTCACAAAAATAATTTTTTTAATACTGCCAATTCTCATATCTACATTTATCTCCATCACTGTATACAATTGTCAGTATTGAAACTGTGTGTCCACTGTTGTGAAGCTTGAAACTGCGTATCAATAAATTATAACTTCAATTACGGAGATACTTTTTTTTTATTGTATTATACGAAGTACTATATGCACATAATTATTTTTACTGTAAAATTGCCTACGAATAATGTTGGTAGATTTAAAGCTTGTACGGGGACTTCTGCATCTGGGCCCGAGTTGAAACATTTCTTAACTTCGCATTGTATTGATCAAACATATATAGTAACGATGCACCAATTACCGTTAGTATAAATAATTTAGCACAAACCGAACTAGCGCGTGCTCAGACACACATGCACATGCACTAATGAGTGAAAACGAAGATATATTTCAGAGCATTTCAGCGTGACTTATATGCAACGTATGTATATATATATATATATGCAGAGCTATAGAGTCGGAAAGAGCCGATCGTATATATTTGTGGCGTATGTAATAATAACGGGAAAAACGATGCACCAACGCTCGAGCGAGCGACAACCGAATGATCGCGCCGCGATGAAGATAGGGTGCGCATATATAAGAGAAGATGTTGCAGCGCTCTCTCACCGCCTGCCCGCCCCTGATAAACGCGTCTTTTGACGAATGGCGGTACAGCTTAACTTTTCGTGGAAGTAATCAAGCGCGTGCTGCTCGCAACAGTTGCAATTTGCTCTCTGCCGCTTCTCGCGCTGCGGCTCTTTGATATATATATATCTGCGAGGGAGAAACAGCAGGTCCTTAGATGCCGATTAATAGCCATTTTGACAGTCACAATTACTTCACCGGCCATGCACTGACACTGAATAGTCGACGCGGTCTCTCTGCCCGTTTATTAATGGCTTCACATTTTGCTTCTCCCATCAATGATATATGCTTTCGGGGTTAGACAATATAGCATACAACTGCTTTTATATACGTCAGACATTTTCATTCGAATTTGTTTATAGAAATACTAATGATAAATTTCTTATTTCCAGAACAAAGATATCGACTCGTTAAGTAGGAAATTGGTATTGTGAATGTCTCAGTGTGATCTTTCTTGCAGTATCCATCGTGAAACAAAAATTAATTATTATTTTGAACGTTCTTAAATTTACTACGAGTCTGGAAAAATGATCGAACACTGTAAGCGTATGTGTCGTTGATCAGATGAGGCAGGTGTGTACGCATTCACCACTCAGCTGATATACATAATTTGATGAAAATAAATCAGATGTTCGCCAGTGTTTTGGCTTGAGAGAATAATCAAGAGTTTTGTCTGGGCTAACTTTTTAATCGTCTGGACTAAATTTTGGAGAAATAACCACTGTTTCTAAATCGAACTGCCAGTATATTTGTGTACTGGCCGTACAAGGATTAATCAAAACAAATCCCAATGCGGAATTAACGTGAATCCAAACTTCACATGAACGGAAAAAGAGGGAAAAGAATATACAATCGATGTAAATCAAAATTATACATTAATTAGAAACTGATATGTAGTCTGCAATCTACTTGTCTGATTGTATTTCACAAATGTGCGATACGTGACGATTTTATGAAACTGGGATCGTTGATTAAAACGGTAATAAGTTTTAAGCAATTAGGCGAAATGATGAAATAAAATGAAAAGGTCGATTTCGTCGACTCTGTGCTATTAACCATTCGAAGATCTTACACTGCGTAAATAATGTTAGAAATACTATTGCCAGAATTGGATCTGATGATAGATCTCTATAGGAGTCAACCCCACTTATCTCTTATGTCTGTGCTATTTGGAAAAACAATTCAATTCAATAATACTGTAAATCTGAATTTTGAAAACATTACTTTGAATCATCTGTTATATAAATGGCAAAGGTGTATAGATAACATATATAATTATGTACGCTTGATACTCAAATCAATAAAATTATTCAGTGTATTTATAAATTCAAAGAAAAACTTTTCTTATCATAAATTTCATACCGGATCACCCGATTTGCATTTCAGTAAAAAATCTTAATCAGAAAGAACAATGATAATATTCGCAGCTTCTACTGCTGAAATTGTCTTTGCATAAAAATTCAAATTTATCGTACCGACAATTTATATTTTTGAATCTTCTACACGTAGTCCTGAAACAAGACATATCGCAATAATCTTAATCTGATAAAAAAAAGGCTACGATAAAGAGCAGGAGAATTACTATAAGCTCTCCAGTTTAGAAAACTGGAACGGACGAACGCTTATTATTTACCGCAAGTCTTTCGATGCAGACGCGTTCGCGAGTGAGTCAGACTTTACACGCGGGAGCCTCTCGACTTGTATAATAGCGTTTAGATAACGCGACGCTGATGTGGCTGGCCGTACTATCTTGAATAGCACGAGAGATCTAAAGTCTGGTTACAGTGGCGACCACGCGATACTCATCCGATACAAAGCACAACGTTTACTATATAATTACGCTTATAATATAACGATGAATCGAAGATCTTAGACTTTAATCAAATGAGGAAAAAAAAGGAAAAACTAATATTATGTTGGATTTTAATACAGAGGAGGTTTTTTTATTATTGCAGAGATGTAATTTTAAGGTGTCAGTATGATCAAAAACAAAATATTTGTAGAATATTTCAATTGCATCTGCTATTAGTTGAAGTGATCCAACGTTCATAAATAAGAACTAAGTTGAAATTTAAATGAAAATTAAATGAATTGGGTTACATGCAGAATTGGGACCGATAGATACTGATCTAAGGTTTCTACACATCTGCAAAAGATTTTTTTTCTAAGTGTTAATTTTTTAATTTGATATCTATTCTAATTATCAGTCAATTCATTCCATTTGCAAATATGTCTTAAAATACTGTTATAATGTCAGAGGAACTATTCAGAATTATAAATGATTCGATGTTAGAAAAAAAAATTTCTATGTTCAATTTTGATGATGCTGAGTTAAAAGACAAAAAGTACGATGCATCACTTACATTTTTAAGTTAAGTAAAAAAATATTTGAAACTAAGTTTTCCTTTATTTTCAATTATTTTTAATATACGTTTTAAATAATTTTTCAAATAATTTCGCAAAGATTCGAGCATTATGTATAATGTGTTTGTTTGATGTTCATATTTGTCTTCGTTTCAAGGCTCGCTATAAATAAAAAGAATGTGGTTGATCCTAATCGTGACTCGAACTCGTTACATCATCGCACGCTCGAGCTATCCCTTAATTCGTATATATATATATATATATATATATATATATATATATATATATATATATAACTGCTATTACGATTATTCTATTGTCATTGTTGCCGCTCTTCCTCGCTTTCGATTCGTCACTAATGGAACGCCAAAAGTCACCGTGACCTTAAGACATACAGTCGATAGTACGCAGGTGTGATAAAAATAAACGGGCAACGCCCAAAGAGAATGAATGCTGTTATTATATACTTTTTTAGTACAAGCGTCATATTATATAAATGATCCGAGCACAAAGGAAACTATATATATATATATATACACATAGTGTGCGATTGATCCAACATTCGTACATGTATTGCATTTATCGCTAATAATATCGAACGAAGAGGGAGGTTTGATAAAAACCAATCGAATACCCCCTTGTCAATTGGTAAAAAACAATGATAAGGAAATCAGCAGAATTCAGTACACTCACACATAGACGCAGACGCATCTTGAAAGTGTATCGCGCACACTCTCGACGCCGGCATAGACAAGAGGAAACGGCAAACATCCACCCCATTCCCAGATACGCCCTGTGTGCAATTAGTCCAATGAGAGCCCGTATCACGCGTGCGAGTTGGGAGAGCGCGTCTGCTATATGTAGATATATATATATATATATATATATATATATATATATATATATATATATATATAGAATGGGAAGACTAACGTATCCCGTTATGTACTCATATATAATGGCGGAGGAGAAATAGCTCATCGCGAACGAGCGAGCGAGATAGCGAACCAGCCGCGGGCCTCGATCGTATTAAATATATATATATATATATATACACGACGTCTTATTATTGACCGATCGAACGGTCCTCGCTGATGCCACCACCGCGCCGCGTCGTCATCGCGCTGCATGCGGTTGACTTTTTCCTATATGCTGCTTTTCGCCCCGATGATGCGCGGCCGCGTCGGCGAGCCCCTCCGGATGCACGTAATACTATAGCTCGGTGGACGCGCTCAATAAGGCCGGGGCGAGGGTTTCCGGGAGGCTATAACTCTATACGTACGGCGCGCCGACGGATCTCGCATGTACATGTATGTATCTTATATGTATGTACATGTGCAGCTAAAAAGCACGTGTGATGCGTGAGCGCGTGCTTTCCGAGAGAGAGAGAGAGAGAGAGAGAGAGTGAGAGAGGTACAAGGAATCGTGCGAAACAAAAATCGGCCGAGGGCGGGATCGTCGATCAATGGTCGAGCGTGGTACCGGATATACCCGTATGTACGTATATAGGGAATATACTCTATTCGTGCTTTACTCTTCTGATTGCTCGAGCTCTGGACTTTCGAATCGTGCGTGAAATATCAACAATTTTGATTTGAAAGATAATCACTTAAAGGAACATTTGCAAAGCTTCTGCTTAACTAATATACCTTTTGATACAAGAGCAACGTTTCGATTGTTTTTGAATGGGTTTGGGATGATAATGCTTCTTTTGACACAATCCGTGACAAGCGTTTAGACGGTCAAAAAATAGGCGTTTCAATAAAAATGACAAATACGTAAGAGGTTACTGTAAAGAAATTGAAAAATTTCGAACTGAAGGAATTATTTATGATGAGAGGCCAGGACGTTTGGGTAACCAGTTTGGCAAGAGAAACGCTGTAAATTTGATGACCTTCAACATTATTTCATTCCTAAAATCAGGCCATTTTCAATTTATAATGAGTTTATTTCTCTCAAATTAAATTAATCAGACGATTATTGTTTTATGAAAATCTGTACTTTGAGCACCGGATTTAAGAAAGAAAATATTTCACGCTGAACGTTCTAATGAATCTTTTTTCACAATGCGTAGTTTTTTAGTGGTTGTCAACCTTAAATTCAGACAAAAATTTACGTATATTACTGGGCGATGTCCGAACTTTCATATTTCGAATTAGCAAAATTTCAATCGACCGTAACTAAGAAATCGTACAATTATAGGCATAGACGGTTCGATAGAAATTCTTTGCTTTAATTGTAATACTTTTTTCGAATTCGGTAATATTGAATTCGATATAGTAGGATTTTGAATTTCCAGTACGATATTCCAAGAATAGAATATATGAAATCGAAAATGTCAGACAGCTGTTTTTGGAGAAACATTCAATTTTTATATAAAATCGTTGAAAAATGTCTCGAAATTGGCATATTATTATTGTTTTCAAAGTGAAATAGTACGGATAACATCTTTTGATAGATATCGATAAAATCAGTAGAAACCTATTCTAATATTAAATCAAAATAAGTGTCGATCATTTGTTCCTCCTTCTGTTCCAGTTTTAAAATTCTTTTAAATTGTTCTCGACCTTGATGTGCAATTGCACACCCTCTGATAAACAATACACTGTTTGGAGGAAAAGGTTTTGATTAATTATTTGACTATTATATTATTATGCATGTTTACGCAGTGACTGCGAACTGATTTACAATTGGAATTGGTAAAATCAGTGAAATTTTTACTGATTTCAATCCGGAGATACGGGTGATATTAATTCACTAAAATATGTCACAAATTAGATAAGACCATTGCTACACCACTACAAACTTTTACTACAAACCTTTGTACTTGAATATAGTTTCTAGCTAAGAGTTATTCCATATTCCATAATATATTTATAATGTATAAATAAATATTTCTATTAAGTATATGTATATATATATATATATATTTATTTATATATATATATATATATATATATATATATATATATATACTTCGTACCCATAGAATTTATAAAATTTCTATATGACTGTACAAGGTTTGAAATCCTTTGTCTAAGTCGTAATAGTGTGACATCTATAAAAGTTGTCTAGTAGCGTGCCTCGCTTTCGTAATCGAGCCTTCAGCGCCGCGATCGTAAACCGGGACAAAAAATAATAAATTTTCCCGCATGCATGCATATACCATCGTATTCTTGGTAATAAAATGACATTTTCTGCTTTTCATTCATAAACACAGATCTAGATATTTCGATTTCAGCAAGCTTTTATTAATCGCCACGTATATGTGTGTGTCGTTCTCATTGTATATAAAGATATTCCAAATTTATTAACTTTTCATTTCGCCCACGAAATACATGTTTACATTCACATTAATAATAAAAGGATTTTTAATTTATGGTCTATTCCGATGAAAAACGCGTATTTTCTGTTTTAGAGAGCGCAGTCAGTTAATTATACATTAAAAAATATTTAAAAAATTTTATTTCAATATTCTTAAATAGATTCTAGTTTTAGATTATAAAGATCGTGGAATTGTACTTGCTAAAATCTATCTAAGAAAAAACAATGGAACCTGTTTAGAAAGCAAATGAATTTCTAAAGTTCAATCGATGTGCACTAATATTTAAAAATATAAACACGTAGCGCATTCTTGAAAAAAAGACCGGTTATTTTAGAACTAATTGTGGCGAAATAATTTTTTTTAAAAAAACCAATTAAGTTTTATAAAAGATAAATAAATATTTATTACAAACTTCGTAAATATTTAACTGGTTTTTTAAAAATATTTTTCATGCTTCTTTTATATTTTGTTCACAAGAAATGATTGTTTGGAGCTAATGAGAAGAAAAAAGTGACACTCGGATTTTGTGGTATTTAAATGCATAAGCTTAAATATAATAAAGCTGGCATATTATTATAAACAAATATAATCATTCTTCTCTTCCATACTGCATATCATAAACTTTATAATAAGTATAATTTTGAAAATATCCAGTCATTATTAAAATA
>JACCIC010000106.1:907500-920000 GCA_018907035.1 Sycobia sp. Sy_11
AGTATATATGTGCATAATATAATTATAAAACACTCCGAATTTCAGGATTTTTCAAATATTTCCATTACATATTTATATATATATATATATTGTAAGACAAAAATTTTCGCGAAACCTCGATCTTAAACACATCAATAAATTACACGTATGGACTTACTTCCAAATGTACATTGGACTCCGGAATTCCCATTTTGACTAATTGGCCAAGCGCATACGTGGAATTTCTTGATTGTCTACAATTTCCCATGTAAAAATTAAAAAGAAAATTAGAAAAATTTAAAAAACATAACTTATCATTAGAGCGGACTTTCATAAGCTTTTATTTGCATTGTCATAGTTTCGACAAAAGTCAATAGACCAGAAATTTAGATAAAATAATGTTATGACGACTTAATTCGTCATTACTCCCACTGTAATGACTTCGCCTTAACGAATTAACTCGAGACTGTATAGGCATTTTTCCTATATAGATGAAATATTTTTTCGAAAAAATGTGATTCCACCATAATATTAGGCTCTATCAAGAAAAATCGTCTGACCCTATATATATATATATATATATATATATATATATATATATATATATATATATATATCACATTTAAATATAGGATTTCTTATTTTTCTAGCTTACTTCGGTACGCGTGTAATTATGGATTAATTAAAGTTTGCTAGCGATCGGTCTCTTTAATATTGCCATATACGGTACTGCACAATATCAAGATTCTAGTTACAACCACTCTGAAAAACAATATCATTACCATTATAGTGATTATGTCTAAATAATTGAAGATAGTGTCTGATAGAAATTTGTAAAGATAATTCAAATCAGGCACAATAGAAAACCATGCTCGTTCACGATCACTTAATTTATCTACAACGAATCGTTTATATATAAACCATTGTAGTTGTACATGAAAAGATTACTATTAAAAGAAAATTTTTGCAAAATCTAGAATCTTAGTCAAGTACACTTATATGTATTATTCTAGAAAATAAAGCAAATTCCTGATTAAATTGCTCGTATTTTGATCTATTTATTTAATTTCGTTAATCATAAAGCTCTTCAGGAGTGTATTTACACATTTAATAAAATAATCATGGTAATATACTTCGAATTACCGATCGCGCGAATTTATCTATACAATGAATAATTAAAAAAAAAAACGTCCTCCCAATCCTACGGCTATACGACAAGTCGAAAGCGATATATATCCATCCCATATTCCCACATCCCCCGTTTTCTCCTGCATCCTGCGCTAAGGGCAAGCCGGCAAAAACCTTCCCAACGCTCGCGCCTCTTCTTTCCGGGAAACGGGAACAATCTCCCCCCCCCTCCCTTTCCCCATTATCCCTGAGAGTCGCAACAATGAGAATCTAAGAAGTATCCGTTTGCATCGCGCGCGCGCGCGCGCGATGCTCCCTGCACCAGTAGTGACCCGCGCGAAGAGAGAAGCGAGGCAGCAAAAGCGATCCCTTCGTGCACCTCGCGACCTCGGCCTCGACCAGCGCGCTAATCGCCGCTTAATTTATGCATCATCGGTACGCTCACTTATATCGCGTCTTTTCTTCTGTTTTTTTTTTTTTTTTTTTTTGCATTTCAGAGCGCCCCGTGTGAACGCCTGGTAAAACCGGACATGGGCGCGAACGAGAAAACCTCGGTAACGCGTGCTGTGAGCTCGGGGGAGGGGGGGGGGGCAGGCGGAGTCAAGTGGCGCATCAGAATGCATCTTGATGTATGCGCCCCCGCGCGGGTATGTAGTGCCGGCTCCCTCGCGTCGTCGTTATAAAGGGCGATGATATCGTATGAACAAAAGCGGTCGAGGCGAAGAGAACAGGAGCGATGTGGGAAAGAATCGCGGAGGTCGCGCACCGCGGTATTGTACGTATGCCATAATGATATATATATATATATATTTACATACATACACACACTCGTCAGAGATTCGATCATTTTTCTGTAAGAAGTTCACAGTGGAAGCGAATTGGATCGGGATCTGACGCAAATTTTGGGTCTGCTTGACGGTGAAAGGATTTATGTCCAATTTGATACTCGCTCCTTGAGATTTGAGATCGTATCGAAATTCAAACATTGCCGCTCGATAATATGTAAATTATTGAATCTCGATTATAAATTCCATTCTTATATATATATTACATGTAAAAAGAGAAAGAAGAAGCGCGGAGGTACAGACGGTGTTTTGTTTTCCTGTACATGCCATCGTGCATCTTCAACCTGCATTCTGAAGTTTACATTTGAAATCTTAATATAGATTCAATTAAATTCAGCGGATGTGAAGGAACCTAGAACGAGTGTATGTCACTATGCCTTAAAACAAAACAAATAGAATCTCCAAGAAAATAAGGAACAGAGGAATGGAAAAAATAAGAGATCAGTGAACAAATATCTTGTTATGCTTTGTTGTGCCTACTGGTCACAATTTGTACCTTTTCCTGCAACACTATTAATAAGGAATGAAATTCATTATGTTTCTCATGTTGATCATTGTTCTTGATAAGTATCTTCATGTCGATTCTTCATGAAGGCATACGAAGAAACATGGAGAATAATAGAGATACGTAAAAGTTCCAAAATGTCTGTATTCATTTAATTGATTCATTCATCTTTACGTGCGGTTGGCCTTATTACTCCTATTACTATATCTGCCAACTCAAATCTGTTACCAAATTTCAAATTTGTAGGTTAACCTAGATATAAATAAAGTAATACAGGTCTTGTTCATTCCATTCCTAGAGATTTGTTTTGTACAACAAGACCTTTTGTACATTTACTTTCCGCCTGCCCCTATTAGCACGAGTTTACGTGGATTAACAGACTTTATGGAAAATTTTCTGCTTGTTTTTTTTTTTATGGCAACACTAACTTTATTCAGTTTGACAGCTGATAGCGTATATAAAGTGAATACATTGTAAAATAATAATCACATATACAAACAGTATAGAGGATCGAAACCATGGTTGAGTGGTTTCTGCGGCTTCACATTGTTGAAAGTAAATTCGCGACTGTTTGGCTCAGATAATGGGCAAGCTGGACTCAGCGAAAGTGCTGTGTTGATTGTTCCACGCACTGTTGCGAAGAGGAAATAAACAGGAAATACGAGAATCCGTTGAAATGCTCGTTGCCTTTTATGGCGAGAATAATCTAATGATCTGCAGAGTTATGACGGAGGTGACGTTTCACTTCCACTTAGATCCTCTACATTTAAATTCACGTCTCTTATCCCTCAACATGTGAGTATTTTATTGTTTACATAAATACCTAGTGTCTTAGGTACCCTCCTCATTGTAAGAAATATTTATATTCAACTACGTTTTCAAACGCCTCTTTACGATAATACATACACATATTTTTATTAAGAGTCCGCAACAAATAAATGAAATATGAAAGTAATCAGTTTGACTAGACTTGATTTTTGACAACGGAGTGCAGTTTTTGCTTCATTATTCTATAGTTTAAACACTTGCTTTTTAAGTTAAATTAATTTTTATGCAATCTACCTATATAGTAAACCTGTAGATGTTCATATATAAGTACATTTTTTACACTGTCCAAATACATGTAGTCTGAGGTTTTCATCTGGCTACGTTAAGAATTGCATTACATCTTATGTGTAGAGAAATTTAATTGGGATATCTGTGGCTTCGATAAGCAACAGCGAGATGTATGTGAAAAAATTATTTTAAAGATTTCGAGTAAAAGGTTTAATGTGTACAGTCTATATTAATATCATTCGCGCTCCTTTTTTGTATTTTCGACCTATTTACTATAATTATATTCTAGTATTATTTTGATTTTAAACATTGATTATATATTTTATGCTGGACATTATATAAATTATGTCGTATTTTCGAAATATTTTATGCAGCTTTTTGCCGTCGTATACTATGATATAAGTAAAATTATATCAACCAATTTATCTGCCGTTTGAATTTCCTTTACTCGGTCACTTACTTTTATGGAACGCATACTTTACAGATACTATCTCGCGTTTCCTTACTCTTTCTCTCTCCAGTTTCTACCACGCCTGCACACTTATAAAAGCAAAAAAGCAAACGAAAGACCAAAGAACAGTTATTACAGTGCTGCAAGTATACGCATGGCTTGGGTAGGATCATTTTTAGCCATAACTATAGTTTTGGTTCGCCTTTTGTCTCTTGGCTAAGCGTTCATTTGTCTTCGGTCGTTAGGCTAGAGAAATGTTAAGTGATCGTTTACGGGAAATGTTCATGGCTAATGAAGGTCTTTGAAATAAAAAGTTTTACGACATCCAACTGAAGGTATTCTCAGTAACAAAATTTATAGTTACTATGAAAAAGGCTGTTTAATTATAAAGATATTGGAAATGTACAAACGATTCATTTGTCGCAGTGATTTAACAAATGTTTGATCAGCTGTTTATTACTAGACAGGTATATTTTCCAAGTGTATAATGATGATAAATTTGTGCAACTTGGCAATCATGAAAATAAACAATTTAAAAATATCAAATTGATTTGTTTCAATTATACTAATGATTATCATTCATAACTCCGTGTAAAACTTATTTAAAGAGATTAAAAATGATCCAACTGCTCAGTTTGGTCATGTTAATATTGAATTCTTTTTTCTTTCGGAATTGAGAAATTTTTATAAATAACAAAGAATTTCAGAGATATTTTTGAGAAATATTTTGCAAATGTATTCAGAGTAATAATATTGTTAAAATGTAAATTCATAAAAATGTAGAATAAAGCAGTAAAATTTACTACAGAATAATTGCTTGAAAATTTGATTTATAACACTGTTTGCATTTTGCAGTACTATTCGAATAGAAATATAATACATTTGACATCGTTATGAAAAAGACTATAGATAAGCAAAGAAGGGTATTTGAGAAAAATTCTCAAAGCAGAATAAATAAAAGTGTCCCAATTGACATCTTACCCAAGCGATATTTTATTGCATTTATTCAATTATTTTACATAATGCTGAGAATAATATAAGCTTATGAGAAATGAAAAATGCACATAACGGAACGATTGCTACAAGGAGTAATTGAAAATCGTGATAATAACAGAAATCGTATCAATTTCAATTCAACATCTGTCATTGTCTCTGCGCGATTGTGAATTGTTGTAAAACGAGTTCAAACATCAATAACATTTTCTTTCCGGATCTCTTATGTCTAAGACATATATTTCACCACTTGCACGATGTACAACAATGCACAATATGTAGAAATTATTACGTCTAAGGAACGTTTCAATGAACCATTCTAAAGTTTGAACAATACAAGATATAATATACGTGGAACAACTGTCATGATCTCAGAGGCTCAAAATTTAATGAATACGCATTAACAGTAAAATTTAAAAATTCTAAAATTCAAAAATTTATTTATAATATGATATTCAAAAATTAATTGGAGTATTCTAAATTAATTAAATTAAACTAGGATAGACCATTAAACTTGGTACTATATTTTAATGCAACTCCGCTTACAATTATTTTTATGGAGAGACAGTCGTAAATAGTTAAGTTGTTTTATTGATCATCTTTTGATAAGACCTTTTCAGTGCCTTTTACAATGAATGAAGTATAGAAATATAATAATAGAGATTTACATCAAAATAATGTTTTGAAGTTGATTATGAATGCACACTGGATAAAAACCAGTTAAATATAAGTCTACTATTGTATTCTAAAATAATTTTCTTTCTGTGCATACTACTATTTTCTCGCAAACCATATACCAGCAGAAATTCCTTAACCGATAATTAACAGGAAATTGTAAGTGTTACAACAGTTGCATTATAACGTTGGTTAAAGTTTTTCGTGCCAAGGTCGAGGAGACGTGCAATCAATATTCAAAAAATAATATTCGTGTAAATTCCACGCGATTTAATAGCTGTCCATGTAATAACTCGGAAAGTTAAGAAGGAAAAGAAAATATTTACGACAATTCGATTAAATCACATTCAATCCGGAGGGAAAGAGACGTCGGCAGATAGAGAGAGAGAGAGAGAGAGAGAGAGACAGGCAATTGCCATTTCCGACACTGAATGCAGCGAGAGTCGACTGCGGCACAATAGCGCGCACTCGTTGAAAAAGAAAACAATTAACTTTAACGATCTTATCGGCCAAACAATATAGTATACTAACCTTGGCCGTTCGAGTGATTCTGCTGCGGGGACTGGGGCTGACCCTGCGTCAGGATTATCTGGCTCTCGAGCTGCTGGAGCTCGGACTGGAGCTCGCTTAGCTTGCTGTTGGCCTTCTTCACGATCATCGCTACGTCAGCCAGGGCCTTGCGATCGGTCGCCACCTCGCGCAGCTTCTCCGCGCCCGCTTTGATTTTGAGCTCCTGTTTTAACAAAAAAGTATTGCTTTAATATACATGTGTGTGTGCGCGCGCGCGCGCGTGTGTGTGTGTGTGTGTGTGTGTGTGTCTGTGTCTCTGGATTAATGAAAGGAATTTTCGAAACGATGCGTTAAACGATTAAAAACGGAAAATTGGTGCCAAAGCTCGGTAAAACTATATGTTGTCAACGATTTGAGAAAGTCAACTGAATTGGAAAGTGTGCATTTTCAATATTCTTACGTATAAGTTACTTGTTCGAATACTATAAGTTTAGTTGATAAATTCAATTGATAATAATTAGCCTAGGTTAAGCTACTTTTCTATTACTTGTGTAATTACTGAGAAAAAAATTTGGAATTATTATAATACTTCCATGCGTTCGATTTCTCTTTAACTCTATTAATTGTATAATAATTGATATATACTCTGATTGTAATTTGTAAAATTTTGAACAAATAAAGACGTTTCATATTCGAGGATGATTCACGAGGCTTTTCATACATGGCTAATAAGCATTGAAACCTCGACATTGTACAATTCTTCATCGAATCTCTCAGATTTCCAAATTATTATTGCCGAAGTATTCTTCAACAACATTAACATACATTAAAAAAAACTAGTTAAAAAAACATTAAAAAATTAATATTACTAGGTTGAAGTCGGCTTTGGACAATCGAGAGATCCGGAACTTGAACCTGGCCATTACCAAAGCTTCAGAGTTGTTGTAGGATACTCATTGCGCGGTATTGGGCATTGATCTATATTAAGGAATCGCTATTAGTGATCTTCTCAAGATCTATACTATACTTCTGCCGTAATGGCACGCGAATTAATGAAATTTTAGAATCTTACAAGAGCAACCTAACTCTCTCGAACTAAAATTGAAGCTATATCCATAAAAAAAATCTTCCTTGTGATATTTTATTTTATTTAAATCCCAGACTATGCGATGGTATAGAAATTCAAAAAAATTTCATATTTTCACCAAAAGCAGATTCATCAAGTTCTAAGACTTTTTAATTTAATTTTTGTAAATTTAATAAAAGTACGTTCATATGCTTCTTGTAAAAATTTTGACATAAAACAATAATTGTTATAGTGTCTGTTACATTATCAAAATATACGATTTAAAAATATCAAATCAAAGAAGAAATTATATGTTATCTATAATATATATCCTAGAATGTCCAAAAATTGTTATAGATCCACAAGAATGAAATTAACTAATAGTGATTATTTTTATTTATGTAGATTTATGCTTAACGTTGTCGTCTGAAAATAATAAAATACTGTATAATCAAATAAACATTTAATGAAGCTGGAAAATTGATAGAGCAATCTTGAATATAATGCATTCGCCATTAGTATACAGTAGCGGTTTAAGACGCACTACAAGTATTGAGAGTTTTTACGTATTATCCCAATCACCGCTTTGATTATAAATCAATATAATTATTTCCATTCCGAAATAGAAAATTACTATATACAGTTCATTGTAGATTCGAATCTTGTAACCTCGATCTTACAGCCCACTTTCCCGAAGCTTTGCAAGCGCAATGAATTGTGACGAAAGGAAATCTAATTTTAAATTTTATCCGAGCCGCCTTATTACAGGAACATAATTAATATCATAAATCACGTTTTTGCTATAAGAAAAAAGCAAGAATATGCGCGAGGATGAAAAGCGAGCAACGCGCGCCTACGTATTCGCTAAATCTTTTCGCGGTTCTATTCGACCGGTCGAATTAGCCAAAAATTGTTGTCGTATTATAAACAATGATCCCGGACTATTGTCTATTGAACAGTTGTATTAAATATTGAAACTATAGCAAACTTGCATTAAACAGCAATTTGTGACTACAAAATCGAGGGTGAATCATATATAAATGGGTGCCATTCATTTATGCTGCAACGCAACGAGGTATACATTGTGTATATGTATAAGAGCTCGAAGCTAAAACGTATACATAACTGTCCACTCCTTGCGTCAGACGCGTGCGCTGGCGCGCACGCATTGCGCGTCGTCGTCGCGGACATGTAATTGCCAAAGGAAACAGAAACGCGCATATATATATATATATAGGGATGGAGAGAGAGAGAGAGAGAGAGAGAGAGAGAGAGAGAGAGAGATGTCGTGGAAAAAACCTCTAATAATATCAAAAATATTCTGCGTACATATGTATTTATAATCAAAACGCGAATCTGTGAAAATGTTGTAATCTGTAAAAAATGTATAAACTTTCCCATTAAATGGGTAATATTCATACAGAGCTCTCATATTTGCATAAAAAATACGAAGGTATAATATTTTTTCCTAAATACGATATGTATGTACGAATGGGATGTATAATGCAGAATAATGTATATATATATATATATATATATATATATATATATATATATATATATTTATTTACTTATTTATTTATTTCTAGTCTTTGAACAGAAAAATACAAATACAATAACCCGCCGCCACTAGCGGGACATTTTCAAAAAAAAAAAAAAAAAAAAATACCCATAAACTCGTCATGAATATAGTATTTCTGTTCAGAACGATATTAAATTCGCTGGATAGTGCGGCGTCCCATCGGGTATGAGTCGAGGGAAACGCTCTTCTTTTCCGTTCATATACATTAACGCGCATATATAAATATGCATAAATACATTGGCATTAAGTTATGAATATATATATATATATATATATATATATATATATATATATATATATATACATGCTTGTACGTGTGGACATTATGTGCACTTATGCATCGTAAAGAGTATACGTACCTTGCGTATCTCGCGGCGTATGTGCTCCCGGAGTTCGTCGAGACGCGCCGGCAAGGGCACCTGGTCACTGCCAGCCACTCCATACTTGTGCGACAGCTCGTAGAGGACGGGGTGCCTGACGTAATCGCCCTGAAACAGGAGAAAGACAGAGCGAACGGGTTAGCTTCCATCGTTATATATATCTATAGTTGTGTGTGTGTATATATATACTACGTCACGCGCGAGCTACGCAACGTCGAGACTTTTGCGCGTGTATAGACAGCATGCGGGCGTCAGGAGAATATGACTTTCGCATTGCTATATAATACGCTGATGAGAATATTTGTAGAATTCTCGCGTAATTATATATATATATATATATATATATATATATATATATATATATATATATATATATAATGGTTAAACACCAAAAGTTATATTTTCTCCGAGTTATAATATGCTGCCAAAAAATACATACTTTATTTATAGTGATCTTCCTACATTCAAGATAATTTAATTTTTCAAAAAAAACGAACATATTACTTTAAATCCTTTTTTTAAATATATACTCGTTTTTAAGAGGTACATTCTTTATTTGCGAACTAGATACGATGTAACAAAAATTAACTACAGTATCCATCGTCTCGGCTTCGCCCGTCATAATTAATATGAAAGGTTGTTTTCGTCACAATATAAAAACCAATAGTCGTTCATCGATGCCATGAATCTATAATCATTCATAATGTATAGATAAAATTTTCATTGCATTTTTATTTTCTGACGATTAATTTAACTGATTTTGTGTGTGTGTGTGTGTGCGTGAGCGCGCGCGCGCGTGCGTGTGTGTGTGTGTTTATGTGAGTTCGAGGAAACCCCAGGTGTGATGACTATATCATCATTATATGAAAAATAGTCTGATCGTAAATCAATCACTATATTAATTTTAATAGCAAAAGAAAATTCATTCATCATTATATATCTCAGTAGACGAATTGGTTCTGTAAAACGAAACAAATGGTGAGACAGAGACAGACAGAGAGAAAGAGAGAGAGAGAGAGAGAGAGAGAGAGAGAGAGTTTCAAGCATTTCCAAAAGTGTCTTTTTAAAAATATAAGTATTTTGTTGAAGTTTAAGAAAAATAATTATTTTGTTGAAATATGATGTTCGCCAAGAATCTTCCAAAGAAATTTGAGTAAAATTAAATTTTCAATCGCAAGTGACTTGCTTGCATATAGTTGGCTTTATAGTCCTAGATCGCGTTACATATTTTCATTTCTCAACTGATCGAAGTGACGCTCAGAATAATGTAGATTAGGTTATATATACTCGAGAAAAGAACAAGGCGGGAAACAACTATATGTAGATATATATAGATTCATAACATACAGATTTCATTCCAGCTTAGTATATACAGAGCCACAAAGGTTCAGATATACGCGAAAGCTAAACATCTTCGTGTAACCATCCAGTGTAATTCATCGTCTGTCTTATAATAGAACCTATGCACTCTGTTGAAATACCAAATCTATATTCCGTTCAAATTTTCATGCAATCAGTTGAGTAGCTTATGAGGTGTTTTATTTTGCGGTAAAAACAGTTTCCTTAGAGTATTAGTATAAGCATATATGAGTATATATTAGTTGTCTCATATAAAGATTTCAATGCAACAAGAAGTATGTGTATAAAGTATATAAGAAGACTAGAGAAAATGTAATTTAGATAAATGAAAATCATGAAAAGCTCATAAAATAAAAATTAGTTCTTTTAAATTACTATAAGGTTCTCATATTTATGGCAGCGATAATTAAGTCAAAAGAGAAATTCGCGCAATAAGTGATTAAACAAACGATCCAGGATAAAAAAAAAACAAGAATTACATCGTTTTTTCCACACTATTCTATTAAAATGCTTTTACTTTAATTATTTTAGTAATAAAATATATATCAAGTGTAAAATACGAATCTTCAATTAATTACATATGAAGTACATCAATTATATGACTTAGCATTATTTGTAAAATTCTACAGTTTTCTATAGGTTTCATTATGAAAACAAATATACGCCAATGTTCCTTCTGATATTTTCATATTTAACTTTTCAATTTATATGTTTAAAGAAAATTTATTAAAAAAAACTAAGAACCTGAATTAAAATCTTGTGTATCTGAGGAACTAAGTAAACATGCATTTCGACCTGGTCCAGAGCAAGGAAATACTATAGAAATACCAAAGAATATGTAATTAAAATTCAGTAAAATTTCTAATTTCAATCAGCCACCCGAAAAAATCTTAACAATTGTTTACTGCCTCACAATTAAATTTGATATTTTTAACACAGTTAATTTTGTACCATATAATAGATTCTACTAAAATTGAGAGTTGGGCTAACGAGATTAACGATTACAGTCGAGGAAATGTTGTATACTGTTTATGTATTGTTCAATATTTCCAGTTCGAGACGAGGTCGAGAAAAAGAAAACGTTCAAGCTTCATAACATTAAAAACACTATAACCTATAAATTACTCCGATTGGGCTCAATAATATTTGGTATATGATAATACATCAGATTATTTCGTTTCTAAAAAAATCGGATAATGGCAACGGATCAACATGTTTTTACAATACACCTCGTAATGCAATTTGAGAAATTTCACTGTTCTAATGATAAATTAATACGGAATTTGTAAAATCTTTTAAATCGTGTATGTATATATATATATATATATATATATATATATATATATATATATATCTTACTCCTGCACATCTAGATCACGTTACTATGATTACTTGATTATTATCGAGCGAATGACAAAATACGTTAGCGATCGTGATTTTTTAATGAATTATTACGCAACGCGCGATTATAACAACAGATGACATATAAATGTGACGAGAGATAAAACAATACGCAAGCGTATAGTATAGCGCGCTCTCCCTATCATTGTCGTCGACGTTCGTCACTCTCCCGGTTTTAATATCAAGGCCGTCTCCGAGCAAAGTTGCACGGCCACGAACCGACCAACTATATATACAATAGTGAATTTACAAGGACATTGTATGCCAAGCCATTGTCGATCCCGGCGTTAAATTTGTTTTTGCGTAGATCTTTTATAGATCGTCGATTTTATCAAAATCTCATGCCATTTTAGTCATCTAGCAATTGCATACATATTCGTATAATTGCTGCGGTTGCTGTTATTAGAATTATTAGAAAAATTAAAAATTCGCTAAAGAAACGGATTTTCGATTTTATCTCTTCTTTTTCTTAATCTTCTTTTTTCTTTCACACGAATTAAAGCAGACTGTAGAAATATAAATGACACTGTCACAATAAATTATTAAAATACGAAGAAAAGAAGACAAAGA
>JACCIC010000106.1:925000-1305000 GCA_018907035.1 Sycobia sp. Sy_11
ATTTTTCTCAATGTTCAAATTAAATTCCCCCTGTTCAGTGCGTAATAAATGCATTTCACAACAAAAGCTTAATGAGAAAATCGCGTACTAAAAAATTTACTCGTACATTTGATTTTTTAATTCAAAAAGAAAAGAATTTACTCGATTTGTAAATTATTAGAATTTCCATGGAATTTTCAAACTTGCAATCACATAGGCTATTGAAATTCAACTTGGAGATATCCAATATGACGACTTAATGGTCAATATATGGTCGTTCAAACGATTCTGAAAATTCTCTCCAGTTCGGTACCTAATGGATTAGCTCGCTTGTTGTTTTTTTTTTTTGTTGCAACGATTACGCTCGCAGTATACGCGGGAGAGATAATTATTCTTTGTGGGCCTAATGAACTTTGAAATTTCCGTTTCAGCTTAAGTATATATAGTTTACGAAGACTTTTGTTTTTTTAATCTAATTATTATAATTAATAATAGATTACTTCTGTCCTTGAGATTAATTCTCCTAATCCCCGAGATTCCTTTCTCTTCGCACCAATTAAACTAAATTGTTGTTGCCGAAAGCTTTTGCGCGGCGTTAGTGCTGTTATAGCCGCATATATGGAAATGGACCTAACTTTAGTTCAGGCACTATATATATATATATATATATATATATATATATATATATATATATATATATATATAAGTTGTAAACAGTGACGTATAGAGAAATGACTTCTTCACGAAGACGAAAAGTTTCTTTCTCTTCGTCGCCCATCGCCTGCACTTGCAATGCTTTGAAATTCGTATAATTCGAATATACTTTAATGGAATACATTTATTCATTAGAGCAGGATCTTAGTTAAAGATGCGCTGATACCGTATAGGTCTGCTGCGCCCCATTCTTAAAATGACTCCCGAGACCCAAAAATAGACAGCGACTGCCTACCGCAGCCACTTTACCAGAAGAAGTATATATATATATATATATATATATATATATATATATATATATATATATATGCAAAATGGACGGGGTATTACTTCATTTGATTGAAGTACAACCTTTATAGTCCTGTTTATATAGTACCTTCTTTATACGCAAAGAAGAATGTCGATATATAACTTTAGTTGAGTTTAGATTAAGAATTTAAAATCATCATTAAACTATAGTAATCGAAGTATAATGTCAAATCGTTTTTTAAAAATACAAACGCCGTTTTATAATGACGAATATAATTTTGATATGATTATTTCACTTCTGCATTGTTAGATTAAAAAAAAAAAAACAGGCAAAAACAGGTACTAAACTTTTTTAAAAACATTCATCAAAATCAATATAAATATATAACATTGTACAATTCTCTTCTGACGTTAAGAAAAATCATATCGAGGACAAAATTATTGTCGCCTTTAACACAGTTCTTCTTTTCCAGTGCATCATGCGCCTTTATTTTTCTTCTGCGGGGGAATAAAGCGAAACACAAACCGAAGTCGATTTTAGGAAACGATAGTGGGGAGTTGTACGAATTTACGCTATTCTTCATTTCTTCCGCTTTCGCGCGTACATTAACCGGCAATATGAAAAAGATTCAAATACGTTTTAGGCTTCTGAAGCGGAGGAAAAATTAAATTACACGTCATGCCAGTTGTTCTTTAAAAATTTCCAAATTTACGTTGAAAAGAAAGTTTTTGCCGACCTTTTCACGATTCATTTTTTATTTTGGTAATTAGAATTACGTACACGTTTTCTTAAAACAATTTTTTGAAAATTAATTAGTTTTATTTAATTAAACTTTTTACTAAATTGTTTCATTATTATGTGCTTATATTTGAGATCTTTATAAAAAAAACAATACGAAGATCTTGGTCTGAAGCATGTATAAAATTATTTTAGAATATATTTTTCTTCTTTTATATAACTCAGTCTTATACTCGACGTCATTGTTTTTTTGAATTAATACAATCAAGTATCGTTAAAATAAAGTTACAGCGAGATTTTTATCACGCTCTATTCAGGTCTGTATAAATTCATTCTTTTATGACAGATCCATTTATGAAAATAAAATTAATTTATCATATTTTTATATAGTAAAAGTCTATAAAATCCAAATTGTAATACAGTATCTTTAATAGTATAAAAGTGGATAATAATTATTCCAAAGAATTTGCCAGAATGTGAAATAATAAAATTTAATAAGATTTCTTATTTAATGTAAAATCATGTTAATTTGATACTGCTATGGTTAATATTCAGAATTTTCTTACGGAATTAATCTGCACCTAAAAAATTCTTATAGGCACCGTCACCGGTATAAAAAACAGTATACACGCTCAGATTTAAGAAAAGCAAATTCCCCTCCCCCTTCTCACGCAATTAAAGCTCTCTGTCTCTCTCTCTCTCTCTCTCTCTCTCTCTCTCTCTCTCTCTCTCGCATGCGTGATCATCCTAAAATGACTTTTGCGCTATAATTGGAAGGTTCTCCTAGCCTGCCTCCTTTTACGACTATATATACACTGCTGATTTCGAGAGCAAAATTTTTCTCACAACACTTTGGGGCGGGAGAGAAAGAGAGAGAGAGAGAGAGAGAGAGAGAGAGAGAGACAGAGAGAGACAGAGAAGGAATAGAAAAAAGAAGTTTGCCTCTAATAGCTGTAGTAATAGAGTATAGATCGGCACAGAGTTGACGCAACAGGCGGGGAGGCCGGGGGAGGCACACCAGGCGCGCGCTTGTGACACTTTTTGAAACTCCGGCAGCAGCAGCGCGCGCACTTTTGGAATGTTTTAAGGACTCTGGTAATGAGTTCATCCCAGATCGTTGATTAATTATTTTCGCAGAAGAAGGCACAAATTGGCTTTGCAAAATTGCGATCTTTTGTTGTTGTTCTTATTGCTAATAGTCTATTTTAGAGATGATGCAACTTTAAAATGCTAAAGTTTTCTTTAACTTTGTTATTCCTGGCTTTAAATAAGATTTATAATAATTTAGGTGGATTTATAAAATTATATTAATGTTTTTGATATAATTTTATGTAGAGTCTTCACATTTGGTTTAATCACCTAAAAAGACATGTCAATGTAAATTATTGCTTTGTAAGACTACTCAAATGTAAGTTTCTTTGAAAAAAAGCAACAAGAAATTTTTAATTACATTATTTAAATTTTAACATAGTTTAAATAAAATAAGTACTATAATTTACACTTAAGAATATACTTGCTTTAAGAAAAATTTTGATTAAGTTAATTAATAATGACTAATTTAAGCATATTAATTCTTATGCTAATATGTAAATCAGATTTGTTTAATACACCGAAGTTGTCGATCCAATTTTTGTATACAAACATTTTGAAAATAGCACCTATGACATCGTTGGTATATCTATAGATATGACATTTCACGCGCTCTTAAAAATATTTATTTAATTGTTTTATATAGAAACTGAAGATAAATACTGAAACTAAGCTATTACAACAGTAATAAATAGAGAAACTACGCTATTACTTTAAAAAAAAAAACATGTAATCATTCCTGTTAGAACTTTAAGTATATTAATGATTTAAGGTCAATTTGGTCAGTTATTGAAAAGAAAAATTATATTGATAAGAGTTTAAAACACTAAAACTGAATTTGAAAAGCATCAAAAAGATTAATACATTAATTTTTGCATATGATTATAGTATATATTGAAAAAAAAAAACAAAAACATTTATTTTTATATCATCTGTTTGACTCGGCAGTTGCCTTCGAACTAGCTTAAATTAATAAAATAATTAAATTTTAATTTAAATTAATATACTTCTGTACAATTGGGAATGATTTCTTTTTCATTAAAAATATGTCAAGTCGATCGATAAGTAGATTAATTTAACTTTACGGTATATTCATGTGAATTTTCAACCTAATACATAATAAATTTAATTTTTTTTTATGAATTTGCATTTGCGGTATTCGATATATCGAGCAGTACAAAATATATTCGCCAATATATTCTGTCCAAAGATATTCTATAGAATCGGTCAAAATAAGCAAGAATATTTTGAAAATGTGAATAAATACGTTCAAATCGAATGCTTGTTTAATTAAATTAATGTTCTGTTTTCGCGCTAATAAACACTCCCCTCAAGCAAATACGAAATTCCCAAATGTATTTTTAGCCCGCGTACAGTAGAAACAGCGTGAGAGAGAGAGAGAGAGAGAGAGAGAGAGAGAGGCGATGATCGAGACCTGCTCCAAAATCTTATAATATATACAAAGGAAGCCATTTCGAAAAGAATTCGATGAAAGTAATTCAAGAACGGGCATGAAAATATAAAGGTTCTCTTCTTGATAAATAATACAAAAAGTAATACAATGACAAACGAAAAAGAATGTGTGTGTGTGTGTGTGTGTGTGTGTGTGTTGTGTGCGCGCGCGCGCGCACGTGAGTGTGTGTAGTTGGGGAACTCATAGTTGGGGAACAATTTTCTACTGCCCCCGCTTCAGACACACGAGAGAGACCATCAACTCTCTTGGCTCTACGCGACTGATGTAAGAGGAACGCGCGAGGCACGGAGACCTCTTTCTGTGCGACTGCTAATGCTCGTATAGACACGTCGCGCGAACGAGAGAGCGAGAGAGAGCGAGAGATAGATAGAGAGAGAGAGAGAGAGAGAGAGAGAGAGAGAGAGAGAGAGAGAGAGAGAGAGAGAGAGAGAGAGAGAGAGAGAGAGAGAGAGAGAGAGAGACAGGCCTCCTAACCTAAATTCCCTCCCGGCCGTGTACCATATCGCTCGGAGGCGGCAGGGGCCCACGCAAGCGTTCGCCAAATGTGCTAAAAATCCAACGGCGAGCGCGCGCGCGCGCGCACACACACACACACACACAAAAACACAAACACAAACACACACGGGCCGATAGATAGATAGGTAGGTAGATATAAAGACGAAAGTAAGATCGGGGGAGTGCGGCGAGATGTTTTAGTATTTCCGCTTTTTCTCTTTCGTTCTCTGACTCTCCCTCTTTTCGTTTATAATATGCTCAAATTAACCTTATTTCATAGTTATTTTTTATAGAGATATTTCTATATTCTATAACGTTGAAACAAATCTCTCTCTCTCTCTCTCTCTCTCTCTCTCTCTCTCTCTCTCTCTCTCTCTCTCTCTCTCTTTCGCTCTCTCTTTCTCTCTCGCTCTCTCTCCCTCTTCTCCTACTCCCCCTCCTCACACTCTTTTCCACTCTCTATTTTTTGTTCTCTTCCTGTAGTTAGAACATCTAATATTCTCTCTAAATCGGTTCAGGAACGACTCAAGGTAATTAATTTGACAGCAATTATTATATAGCAGATAACTGGGCAACTGCAGTTTTAATTCCCCTTATAGAATTCGACACGAAGCCGCGTTATTTATTCCTTTGCTTTTCGAAACGTCAAAAAGATGAATTAAAAATATTTTCGTGCTACAATTATAAGTTCATATTTTTATGCGAATGATTCAGACAGTTTATTCGAATGCTGAAAAATTCAATATAATAGGCTATTTTTAATTCATTGCACAGTTAAAAGTAATTTTTTCTGAAATAGTTTGATTTAGCTAATGAAAAGAATTTGAATATAAATAATTTTCGAGAAATTATACATTTCCCTTATAAATTACGTTTTAAAATAATATAAAAGATTTTTTTAAATGCGTAAATAAGCTTTCGAGAATTATTGAATCGTTAATATTTAAATAATAACTAGTATAACGATTTGAAAGTGTATTAGTTGTTTTACTTTATTCAAATTTTGCATGTTATACATCTATATATATACTTTGGCAAATAAAATGTGCTGTTTGGTTTAATAATGCCATGGAGTTCTGAGTAGATTTTGATGAAACTTGGTTTTTTATTATATTTACTTCGAAAGAATTAAACAAAGTCAATTTTTTTGAGAGATTTTTATTGTAACTTAATACAAGAATCTTGGAAAGCTATTATTTATCCAAAAATATTAATTGAAATAGATATATAGGATGATCAAAATTATGAAAAAAATTTCATTGCCAAAAATTTAATTTTAACTGTTTTTGGATAGTTTTACATATATTTTTGAACTATAGAAAGGGACGAAATGCTTTTATATTGAGATAATAATTTCAAACTGGATAATTTGCGACGTATAAACTTCAAAATCTTGATTTGTGAAAAGTCTGTGTAGGAAAATCTATAATATCTCTATTGGTTTACCTATGAAAATATATGTTGAATATATTGAATTGATAATTTCGAACTCAAATTTTGAACATTTAATTGAAATTTTGAAAATTGAATTTTCGAAAACTAATTTTTTGTTTAAATATATAAGCTACCATTTTTCTATTTCTAATCAATACGGTTGAAAGATTATTGTCCCTTATCACTTTTAAGTAGATACTGGATCGTATTTTTTTTAAAAATTTAATCTCAAAAAAATGGCAATTGTTTCACCTTTTTACCGGATAAAATCTTTCGATCAATAAGATTGGACATATTTTATTTTTTAACCTTGAACAAAATAAAAATAGTCGTTTTCAGAAGAAAAACATACCTAAAAGCATAGAAGTAGGTTTGGTTGAATCGATCAAGAACAGATCGAATGCTCGATACCTTACACTTGATGTATTAATAACAATATTTATTATTACACGCTAAAATAAACTGAAGTCTATATGTAAATTAAGTGTTAATAAAGTATAATATAATAGTATTGAAATCAGTTCGAGAAATGATAAATTAAAAAAAAACGAATAATATGTAAACAGAAAATATGTGTCAAATATCATCACATTTATGTTGATTACTATTTTCTTTCCTAGTTAATTTGTAATTTATTCAGAAACACTGTTTTAAATTTATAGATACAATGACTATAAGTATGTTAATTTATTTATACTTGTTAAAAATTGTATATATTTATAACAATAAACATGTAAATAAAATAAGAGATCCCCGAAAAATTCGATCTTTTAACTTTATTCTGACACACACACACACACACACACACACACACACACACAAGTTTATATATTTAAATATATATACATATATGTAAAGACAAATTAGCCTGCTTTAAATTCTTAATTAAAAACTAAGAATATCTCGTTTCATCAATTTGATTCATCATA
The DNA here is from genome assembly GCA_018907035.1 of Sycobia sp. Sy_11. Taxonomy (NCBI): domain Eukaryota; kingdom Metazoa; phylum Arthropoda; class Insecta; order Hymenoptera; family Epichrysomallidae; genus Sycobia; species Sycobia sp. Sy_11. The sequence continues at coordinate 932,103 of JACCIC010000106.1, forward strand.
CAAAAACTTTAGAGTCGAACCTATTGAGGGTCATACGGATTTATTGCTCTATAATCTTTTTCGTAATTTATTTTTATAATTAACGTGAAACTACAAGATACTACTAAACAATCTTATTTGGCCTTTGCTCCATTAGAAAATATCAATGCAACTCGTATATTATACGTTCCTACAAATACACCGTACCGAATTCTCGTTCATAAAGTACTTGGCATATCATATATATATATATATGCGTGCAACAAGTGTGTATAACCCAAACATCTCGCCCGGCCTGCTCTGCGGAGCACAAAATCGGCTAACACAAATCTATTATTTTAAAAAACTAAGATTAAACTAACAGATTTCTTATAACATTCGCATATATTAACTTTTAACTCGTTCTAGTTAAAAATACATCGACACCGACTGGAATTTCTAAAGTAACGAAAACGGTATATTTTTGTTTCGAACTTAATATTTTAACGCCCTCCGCTTCGATTCGAAGCCATTGGTCGTTGCAAGAATTTTTATTGCTCCAAAAATACAGCTCCGAAACTTTAGAGAAACCCATCCATCCCCTCCCCCCACTCCTTTTTAACACACGACAAAATAAGTTTCATGGCGTCGATGATTCCCCGAAAATCTCTTCGTCTTTCACATACGCTCGACATTATACGATCGACGATTAAAATCGTTGATGCAGTAACGGCCAGCGCCAGCATCGGACCTGTTTATAGTTATACAGCGAAACCGAGCCTGTGTAACGTCGCGGATGTATATACCATATATGCCGCATATCCAGCGTAAAATCGAGAGAATAAGTATCCGGCGCTCGGTGTGGAAAAAAATAACTCGACACTTACGGACGCGTACGCGGGCATGTTCGTAAGAAGGTTTCACGAAGTAGGCGAGGGAAGGGGCCCTTATTACATCGCTGTAACACGGGGCTCCTGGCCCCACTCGCTCGCCCTCACTCACCGATCTCAACTCAACTCAACTCAAACTCACCTGATAATAGCTCGACTCCGCCATCTTGTCTTGCGCAGCAGGCGCACACACTCACGGGATGATCCTCTCTCTCTCTCTCTCTCTCTCTCTCTCCCTCCCTCTCTCTTCGCTTTTTTTTACCTCGCCGCTCCGATTATATATATTATTAATATGCGCGCTCTCCTCTCTCGCGAGAAAAACGCGCACGCTCCGTCTCCTCTGTCTGTGTTATATCTGGCAGCGTATATTTATATGCATATATCTGTATATACACACGTAAATAAATACAAATATAACTATAGCTCGGCGGTCGAACCCGCGTTAATTAAGAGCCGCCCGATGATGCTGACGACGATGCTGTTGATGATGATGACGATGACGATGATAATGACGCTGCGCCACAGGAGTCAAGTGAGCCGTTGCGTTTCGGAGCATCGGACCCCCTAACCTTTAAAGCCGCGCGCTCGCGCGCGCGCGCGACAACGACGTCGATGAAAGGGGTTGTTGAATGGGTCAGAGAGAGCCGTTTTACGCACAGATACACGACTTCACACACGGCACGCACGGGGATACACACACATACACACGCGCGCGGGCACAGAGGCGGAGACACGCGCGCGCGCCCGCGTCTTCCCTGACTCTTTCCGTTACTACTGTGCGTGGCGCGCGCGCGCGCGCGCGCGGTTCGGGGAAGGAGGGGGGCGACGGCGGCTGCGGGATCTGCGGCGTGCGAATATAATATAGAGAAAACCCGCGGGCGATGAGATTCCCGTGTGCGCGCGCGAGAGGTGATCGTGAAGCGCACCGCTCAGGCGTAGATGCTGAACTGATGGTGCGGTGTGACGAGCGACGCCGATTCGACCCCGTCTGCTCCCCCGGTCGTCTTTGTTGTCGTTGTCGTCGTCCTCGTCCTCGTCGCCGTGGTGGAAATGGGCGACACGGCCAAGTGCATCTCGCTTACATCGAGGTGCGAAGATGATGAGTTTTGATTATAATGATAGTAATAGTAATAATAATAAGAAGAATAATATTAATAATAATAATACGGGACAGAGACCGGTTTAAAAAGAACTTCTTTTTTCCTCCCACGCACGATAAATATACTCTCGTTAAAGTATGAACTCAATGGTTTTTTTCGATCATCGTATTAATTTCGTGGATGTACACGCACCAACACCAAATATATTAAATGCGACTATATATATTATATAGTATCAATCTTCTTTACATCTTGTAATAATCTTGAATTATTAAATAGAAAAATACGCACATATATTATGTATAAACTTACGCACCGTAATCATGCTCACTGATTTATATATACAAAACGATCTTGAGTTTCTATAAATTATATTCGGTTCTTCAATTGTATACAAAATTTATGCATACATACACACATATATATATATACACGCGGCACACCTGTCCCTCAACTTCACTCTACATCTGTATATATAGATATATATATTTATAAAAATAGAAATAAAACGGAGAAAAAGATGAAGCGGCTCTTATTTTCTCTATATAGCTCTTTCTCTCTGGATTCCCATATACCGACGAGGTTAGAATTCGTAACAGGACACTGCGGAGCAAAAAGGAATTCGCGGCGACCGACGCTCTCGGTCTCCTCTCGCGTGCATCTCACATTTAATACCTCTTCTTTATATTATATATATATATATATATATATCGGTACTTTTTCACTTATATACCCGACGGCTGTGTGTCTCTTCGTTCAGATGAGAGTATATATGGATATATACGTGTGGTACGCATACGCGGATGCGTTCTCGCATCTATAGGAATACGTACACACGCAAGGTATACACAGCTCCGATGTTTCGACTGAGAGCGAACGAGGGAGAGAGAGAGCGAGAGAGAAAGAGAAACTCACTGACAGCGATCTGTTGGCTCCGAAAGAGAGAAAGAAAGAGAAACGGAGGAATACAGCCACATTCCACGCCGCCGCATCGACAAACGGACGTCGACTAGCGAGGTTAGAGAGAATGAGACTCAAGAGAGCTCTATACACTGTACACACGCATACATCGACTTTACTACCCGCATACACAGCCACGTGAGTAGAATATGGATATGGAAGCAGCGGAGCGGTGCGAAAGCACCGCGCGCACGCACACGCGACGTCGCGGCCGAGAATAATATAAACGAAAACGCGACGAGACGGCGATCGCTATATTATAACGTTTTTACAATGCTGACTCACAGCAGTATATAATAATGCGCTTGCATTACCTGTCTATTATATCGCATGTTGGCATCTTTTTTCTCCGATTTTATTTATTATATATTATATTGATATGAAACGACTATACGACGAAGATTATTGATAAAAGCGGGGATTTGAAATTTTCGAAATTTTTGAACTAAAATGCAGTTCGTATATTACCAGATATTACCTAATGCAATTATACAACGTATATATACATATATATATACATATATGTGTGTGTGTGTGTGTGTGTGTGTGTGTGTGTGTGTGTGTGTGCGTGCGCGCGCTAGCATAGAGAATTATTATTTATTTAAATTTTTATCTTTACGAAGCTGATTATTTACAGAGCTTTTTATTGGTATCATCGTAATATGGTAAACTCCAGCGATATTTTTCATTCGTTAATAAAATTCACATAAGTATAATATATGGTTAGTTTTAATTATAAATATTCCATTTTCTTTATATCTTTGTGTATATATTTCAGAATGTGTTGCACCTGTCTGTTCCATTGATAGCCTAACAGGTGATCTAAGGTAAACTGAACAATATTACTTACTTGTATTTCCTTCTGAATCTTAGAAATTTTTTGAAAATAAATTTTTTTTAATTTTATTAATTCTCTTTTTAGACCTGTCCTGCCTTTTTAAACCTGTCCTTTAGACGTATCGGCACCAGTGTTAGATTAACAAAATCCTATATTTGCATTTCTACTTATCAGTATATAATTATCATTTTATTATATTCATATAACTTTAGTTAAAAATTTATTTTTAAATGAAATATATTAATATAAGAAAATAAAATACATTTTTGCTTCAATACGTCGGTTTGTTTATATGTAGCTAATTATTGTAACAAAGTTTCGACGGACCCGATTTCGATTTCCTATATTATAGCTATATGTCAAATATTTCAGAGGTATTTTGTAGACAAGAAAATAATCGGTATAAATATATAGATAATTACAAACTTAATCAATGCCTTGTGTAAAATGGTTGTTTTCATAAAAACCTTTCGTTAAATATAACTAAATACAAATATATAAGAACAAATGTATAAAAAATTCAAAAGACATTCATTAATAAATGAAAAAAATTAATTCTATGTTTACGTGATAAACGTATATTATAATCGACCATCATGATTCACTTTCAATTTCGAAGTTTATTCAAAGTTTATTCAATGTAAATAAAATTTCTATAATATAATTAAATTTGCTTTATAAAAAAAGTAATCACTGTATTTATTATTATTTTCAAACAGATGCTGAACTCATATTTATTAATATATTGGAACTTATAAATTAGAAGATCATAATATTCACCAACTTGAAAATTTTATTTTAACATTCATCATTATTGTAAATAATTATTAATAAAAAATTACTTAAAATAATAAATATAAACACGGTTTAATACTTTTAACGTATAATAAAAATTATAAAAATCAATTCTTAAATCAATAATATAATGAAATCCATTGAGATATACGGAAATAATTTTGATATAAATAAATTAAATAAAGAACAAAAACTTAAGTACTTAAGAAATCAATCTAATATTTAAATAATCTACATTTTTTTGGAGATTATGTAAATCAGTTAAAACAATATAATATATACGAATATGAAAGGCATGATAAAAAAGGAAGGAATTATATAGCTAAAATAATAAGAGAACAAGAGAAGAAACGTGAAAATAATAATTTTTTAATGAAATGAAGAAATAAACATAAAAACATTAAAAAATTAGAATTGAACGGCTAAATGTATAAATGCAACATATATTAACAGGAGGAAAAGATAAAAGTCTAATACGTATAAAAATGTAAGAACAATAATGAACAAAAGAAAATGAACCAAAAAAATTAAGTAATAAAGTGATCTTTGTTACAAAAAAAAACCATAAGATAATTGATATAAAGTAAGAATAAGTATTATTTGTATAAAAAAATATAGAACTATACAAAATTCTGTAATGAATAATTTTTCTTTTATATTATAAGAAACAAATTATAATAAATTAAAATAAATATACTTAGTTAAGTTCAGAGAAAAATCTTAACAGTTTAGTGCAATATAATAAATTTTTTATTCAAAATAATTTATTAGAATTTTTCATTGTCTACATCTAGTTGTTGCAAATATTTAATATTTCGTTATTATTAGACTAAAAGCGCTTTTAACAGATCTTCAGGTGTATAACTGAACAAGTTTTTGGGATTTTGATAAAGGTTTTTTGGTTCATGACAAGCTTCATACAATTGCTTATAAATTGCACCAATGACCTCGAAAGCTCTTCGTTGTACATTTGTCCTATGCGAGCTGCTTTGCAGCAATGAAATTTGTGGTAATAATAGTACATCTGGCATTACAAGAAAAGCTTCTAATTTGTTCTAGAATAAACAGATTTTATTGTTAATATTTGTAAAATAAAAGAATTATAAAAATAATTTAATTTTTAGATATTAGAATATTTTTTAATTATATGGTTAACAAGAAGCATTTAATGATTTATTGAGTGGAATAAATAATTCAAAATTTGACTGTTTTATCGTATAAAATAATATTCACAAAGAATTATTTCAAAATGAACTTTTTTCTAATTTTTGAGATTTTATTTCTCATAACACAGGCACATAAGTTTTAATTAAACTTTTTACTTAAACTTTTTTCAATTAAATTTTTTACTTCTTTCACAAAATAATCTACAAATTGATTAATTATGACTTATGATGTATTTCTTTAAAATATTATTTTACATGATAATTTGCATGATGAAATCTACATAGTCAAATTATTTATTAGATAATGTATTACTTATTATTTTTCTCTTCATTTTTAATATATATATATGTATTAATGTTTTCAAAATAAATATGAACTAATTGATAATAATTCTCGAGCATTCTTGCTAATTTAAATACGTACAGTAAATTCTTTAATACTCAGTGGGTCCATTCCAGGAATAGAAGATAATGGACCTTGATCTTTACCTTGTAAAATATTATATATTGGTCCAAGATTTAAATGTGCAACCAAAGAGCTAGCCTGTTCTGATGTTAATGTATCTAGTTGAGCATCAGATTGTGCCTAAAAATATATTATTATTATTATTATTATTAAGCTGTGATTTGATCATAATAGTCATAAATTAGAAAAATGAATTTTCTTTGTACTTCTAATCTTTCTAGTCTTTGATCCATGTATTCATATAATGCTAAAGTAGAATGAATTTGATGCATACAATTTAATAGATATACAGCCATATCTACAGTTGGTAGTCTGGAAGCAGTTTCATTTACTTCTTGTAATAAAGGATCAATAATACACGAAACAATCTAGAAATAAAATCAAAAATAAAATATTGAATTTATTTATCCTTATTAATTTCGGCAATTTAGTAATTGAAATTAGAAACAAACCCACTTGCAGAATATCTTTTTCTCTGTCTTCAGCTATGCTTGCAACTGATAAAACTTCATTAAGGAGAGATAGCAATCTTGATACAGATGGTGCAGGTACTAGATCAGTACCTGGTGGTTCAGCCCTTTCTCCTAATGCTATTCTAGTTTCTCTTTGAAGTCGACTGATAAAGCTCTTTTCACTTAAATCGAGTAAATCTCCAAACATTACATCAAGTACACTATTATGAATAGCAGACTTAAGAGTAGTTCTATAAAATCTTATTAAAGTAGTTACAGAATACAAAACTGTTGAGGGAGCTTCAACAGCCACAATATGTTCAATTCTAGATTTCAATGGATGACACAAACCTTCTGTTATATTACTCAGTGCTTGTGATATTTGCTCAGACATAGATGTTTTATCACAAGCTTTCAATAATGTAAGTAAATGTTCTTTTTCTACTGGAATGGCTTGATGTAACCAAGCAAGGATGTCACCTACATAACGTTTGGGATCATGTGCATGCATTTCAATCGGATTAGAGTCACTACCATGTTCTTTTCCGAGAGTTAGTGCATCAATAAATGAACTTACTAAAACTGATCTTCTAGCAGTGCAATATTCATCAAGAATATACTTGAAGAGCACAGGCCTTTCTTGAAGTTTGGCCATTGATTTTATAAGGAGAGGAATTAATTGCTCATTTTCAATATGACGACACTGAGTTTGTGTCCATCGATAAAGTCTTTCAAGTCCAGACTCTTGAAGCAAGGTCATGCGTTGCATAATATCTAATGCCAAAGTTTGATGACCAGACTGCATTAACAGTCGACAGTGGCCATGAATTTCCTATGAATGAATTATATAAACAGTAAGATACATATCACAATAATATAACAGAATATACCATATTTATTCTTAACAGAAAAGATTAATTTTTTATAAAAATCTTGATTTTTAACTATATTAATTCTTTCAAGAACAATAATTTTTTATTACCTGAACTCGATTAATCACTGTAAAAAATTCTTCAGTTATGGGTGCATCTCTACAATTTCCATGCAAAATAGCCACTTCATCAGAATTTAAAAGAAATGTTTTTATAAAAGCAGATGCAACTTCTTGCTGCATTGTAAGTTTTTCACTAAAAAATAATTGTCGTAAGTTAAATTATTTATAACATAAAATAAATAATAAAATACAAGCTTTTATAGAAAGTTTTGTCATATTTACTAATTATTATACTAATTTAAGCCTTATGTATAAAGACCTTTCATGCTGCAATTTTGATGTTTGTTCAATAAGTTGTACAGTACGACTTTTTGTATTCTGTGATCGAGTTGTCATATTAAGTACACAATCACTCATTCCAGTAACAGCTTCATTCATTTCATCTAAAACATTTTTGACTTCTTTAAAAGCAGATAGAAAGTCCTCGTCGATAGCTAAACTTCTTTTTTCTATTGTGCTACGTAGATTACGTCGTGCTTCTTCTGTATTTTCCTTGTAAAATGTTGATAATTCTCTCAATGCTTCAATTGTATCCTAGACAATAATTAGTAAATAGGATATATAACTTAAATTTTTATTAGTAAAATAAAAAATTATTATATTCTTGACTTATGAAGATTCATCATTGTGGCTATATAAATTTTACTATCGGTATTTTTTTTCAAATTTTACTATACTGTAAAGTTATTTTAATAATCAATTTAGAGGAATTAATAGATTAAATGATACCTTGTCATTATCAGGTCGTGACTCTAGTAATTTATTAATTCGTTTAGAAATATAGGAAGCAGTAGATTTTTCTGATTCGTCAAGTGGATTTTCCATTTTTTAAATAGGCAATCCTAAATTTAAATAATTTGTTTAACAATATTCCATAACACGTCAGCTGCTGTAATAAATAGTGTTTAAATCATAATAATAATAATAATAATGACAGATATATAATATAGATAGATGTATATGCTGGCATCTGCTGGCAACTGCTGGCATCTGCTGGCATATGTGATTGGAGTGATGCTGCTATCTCTAGCGTTTTCTTAGCTCTTCGTTCATAGAGTATACGCGTATATAGTATGGAGGATAGAGAGGAGTGGAACCAGAGTGGAGTGTGGAACTGCTGAAACTCTGTTAAACGAATTACATGGCAGGACTTCATGCTTGAATTGGCTGCAAGGCGGCGACACCCTATGAGGGTGCTCATTCAATTAGGTTCAACAGTATGCATTTGAAGAAAAGCGAGTGGGGGTGGGTATGTAGCAAGTATGTAGTGAGCGCGAAGATAGGGGAAAGTTAAATTTCTGCGCTCCCACTCTTGCTTCTTTTATTTCCCTCACTCGCTTTGGCTTTTACTTTCACTCTCTGTTCCGCGTAAAATCAGGCAGAACTATCGAGGGATTTCCAAGAAAGCGACGTCTATTGGACAGATCTGAACTCTCTTTTGTGGCCAATTTTTGATAAGCTTTTCCCATGTAAAGCGAGAGCGGAGTTTCCACTCTTTCCACTTTTTCTGATGGTGATGACATGTGATGACTGCTTATGCATCAATTGAGCAATAAATGTCATAACTAAGGTAGTAGGAAGAAGCAGAAACTACATGTACAGTAATAGCTGGTATTAGACATATTATCAATTATTATCAATCAATTCCTTAAAAACCACATAACCAACAAACTATCTTAAATGTTTTATATACCTTGCGCATAAACACTTGGCACTTTAGATTAGAATTAAAAATTATAGTGTAAATGTTATATCCATGCATATATTTCAGAATGTAAGGCGGAAGTTTTTTTATTAATTATATTTTTTAATTTTAGTGTAATATATTTTTTATTATACTAAACAATGTTTTTTACAGTGGTCGAAATATATACATCGAAGATTTGGTACAGTCAATGTTAACTTCAAAACAAACAAAATGACAAATGCAACAGAAAATTTGTATAATAAAATTAATACATTTGTTTTCTTTGATTTGGAGACTACAGATTTAATAAGAGGATCGAAAATGCCAAAAATTACAGAACTATCTATGGTTGCTGTAGATAGAGATTCAATTGTATCTAATAGAAACAAATTAAGTTTACCTAGGATCATGCATAAACTGACAATTCCTATTTGTCCTAATCGAGCAATTAATTATAAAGCATCTCAGCTTAGTAGTAAGTAATTATTTTATTGATTAAGTTTTAATACTATCTTGATTATATATGTATATATTACCTTTCTTATAGATTTATGGAATGATAATTTGTTACATATTAAGCCATTTGACTGTAGTACTTATGATATAATCATGCAGTTTATTGAGAGATTACCTGGTGTGATATGTTTTGTAGCACATAATGGAAATAGTTTTGATTATCCTGTTTTCCTATCAGAAATTGGAAATCTTAAGAAGGTATTTGAAAGTTTCTAGTTGTTAATTACATGTCTTGTAATAACTTGTAATATCTACTTTAAATGATAACGTTTATATATCATATATATTAGAATATTAGTTTTACAATTTTCTTAAAAAAAATTACAATGGACATTTAATAAAAAGTTTGTATAAATAACTTTATAATATTTTTTAGACTTTTCCAGATACGATTTTATGTATAGATACATTGATAGCATTTCAAGAATTTTTCAATGATAAAGAAGAAGAACTGAAACAACCCACTAAACAGCAAGATGAAGTTGATGGGGAACAATTAGTATGCAATAGTAGTGAAAAAATTAATAGATTATTAGATGATGGTATGAATGATGTTTTATATAACGTTTTGGATAAATTTGAACATGTAGTTCAGGAAACTGATAATATTAAACCATTACAATCAACTTCTAATAATGTTGCTGTGCAAAACGATACAACAGTCGATACAGATTTATCCTCTTCTTTTAGTAATACACCAATAAGTAAGCCCCATCCAATGCAGGTAATAAATGAAAAAACACCTGAAAATCAAATTGTCAGAAAGAATTGTTCAAAATTATCTGTTCACTCTTATAAAAGTTTAAAGGGTGTTAAAAAACAATTAAACTTTGACGAAAGTTCACCAAAGAATTTGAAACTAAGTACATTATATAGGCATTTGATAGGATGTGAAGCTGAAAGTTTACATTGTGCAGAAAGCGACTGTATAAGCATGTTACGTTGTGTGTGTCAAATAGGTCAACATTTTACAGAGTGGGCAGATTGCAATGCAGTTTCACTTAATCTCTTTGATAGGATAAATAAGAGTTCTGCTAAATAGAAATCCATAATCTTGGTCAAATTTATTTATTCTATAATAACAATGTTTAGTGATACAATTGTTGTGATAATTATTTGTAATCATAAGTTAAATCTATTTTTTATTTTTTAAATTACTTTTAAAAAAAGTATTTACTTCATTTTTTTATGCATGACTTCTGGAATGTATTTTTGAAATATTTTGTTTTATTATTAGATATAAAATCTATAAGTAAACGTTGACTGGTAAAAACTGTAATAAAAAGAAAACTATTTTATTGCATATATTTGCTATTTTTATACATATAAATTCTATTAGTTTTACAAAAATTCTATTTGAATTTATATTGATATTTTTGTTGATTTGAGTTACAATGGGAAGCTCAATCTTCTAATTAGTTTTTTTCTATAATTCCTCAGAAATGAAGCTATTTTTTTTATAACAAAGATTAATTTTCTTATTAATTAATGTATTTTTAATCATTAATTATTAATTAATTAATTTTCTTATCATTACACTGATATATACTTAAAAAATAACAATGTCTAATAAAACAGTTCTTTAGAGATTACTAAAGATTATTTACTTTTCTCAATGCTTTTAAACAAACATACTGTGATGTGTGGGTACAATTATTTTCTAAGCATTAGTAAGTTAGATTGGTTTGGATGGAGCATTTTCTTGTATGAAAGATTTGAATAACTTTTAAGAGTAACTTTTATAATATTTTTAAAAATAATCCAATAAAGTTTAAATAAAAAACTTCTTCCTACATTTTCTGTCAGCCAATTCTTTAATTAAATCATTAAAATACAATGATTTTAATCAATCTATTTTGATGGCTAATATCGCTAATAAAGATAAACAATTTTCTACCATAGTTCATCAATTCATGTTCTTTCTTTCTAAAACGAAACATGATCTTTCAAATTCTCAATTTGCTGTTAGAATCGTCAAAAATAATTCTATCAGCTATATAAATATTATATTTCATATATACTTATGTCTGGTGGTATCTTATACGCTAATATTAACGTTTTTTTAGTTCTAACTATTTTTAAATGAATATTTAAAATTAAAAATTGTTTTTACTTTATTCTGTTAGAAGATTAAAATATATTTATTAATTTTGCCCTATCAAAATAATTCTTATCGAATATTATTTATTCTATAAAATTAAATGGAATTCAATAAAATGGAACCATGAAAAATGTTAATAAAAGAAAACTGACCCAAGAAAAAAATTTTATCTAAAGTCAACTTATTATTTCGATAAATCATCTATAATGATGTATGTAACAATTTTAAAAAATCAGGATTTTCTCGGAAAACAGAGCTTTACGTAAAACAGTTTTACCAGGGAGAAAATACCTCTCTAACAGCCCCCCCCCGCGCCGTGATCTTGTCTTGATCACTATATTAAAACGGTTATTTTTTAATTAAAATATCTCAGTGTGGATTAATTTTAGAATACTAGAATTTATAATTATCTTAAGAATGCGTATGCTTGAAAATGGTTAAGAATAACAATAATAAATTATTATAATAATTGACTAACAAAATAACAACGAATAACAAAAAATGTTATTTTTATATAAAAAATAATTTTTTTCTACAAATTTTTGTTTGAATTTAGTATAACGGGTTTTTGCGGCTGCTAAATATCAATTCATTAATAAAAGATAAAAATTAAACCTGTTCGATCTAATATATCATGTTGAAAATATAAACTTTTTATAATTCTACCTTTTTCACATTCAATAAAATGTACATGGCAAATATCAAAGAAAATTATCGTAATTTCTTTGCGATTCTAGACATTTCTCATTATTGATCTCCTATCTTGGATTGGTTATTTTGAATATTACATTTTTATTATCTAATTCGCATTGACAATTGATTCATAGTGAATATCAAATGAAAAATATTAAGATGGTGGCTGAAAAATGATTTTTCGATTCGCCATGTTGGATATCGAATTTGAAAATTTTAATCTGAAATTCCTAGTTATAGCAATCTTAAAAACTCATGGATTCATGACCTATGGTTACCAAATTTTGTATAAAATAAATCAGAAAAAAATGTGTAAATGAAGGAGTTAAAACATTATTGTCATAATATGGAATATCTTTTTTATTTTATCGTATAATATACCAACAAAAAGTTATTTCATGTTCTCTAATGTATTAAGATATTAAAAATTATTTTTGAGAAGTATTTTATGCGTTCTTAAACGACTTATTACAATTTTTGTTTAAAACATAGTAATGAAATTTAATAACTAGTAAAAAGAAATAGTTCAATACCAATAAGGATTGTATTAAAAATATTTTTAGAATAATATGTGAGGTATAAATAATCAATAATATTTTCTCTACCTATAATAATAAAATTAAATTATTTTTGCACGAATATCTATTATGATATGATATAAAAAAATGACTGAAAATTGTTGTTTACGTGTCTATAAATATTAAAATACTTCTTGAGTATGATAAATATACTCTTTAATATATATATACACATATATATTGTAAATACGAAAATCTCATTATAAAGGTTTTGAAATAAAAAGATTTAATACATTGTTTTTAATAAGAATACTATTTTTTCATCCTTACACTACTATATAATTTTAATTATATTTTGTAGATGATGCTGTTTCTATTATTGTGGACATGTCTTTTATAATGTATATTTTAATTATATGAATAGATTAAATGACTCAGATTTTTATATTTCTCAATTTATATATTTCGAAGCAATACTGCGTCAATATTTAGATTGACAAGATTCTAATGCCCACTTTACATTGTCTGCAGAACAAATCGCTAATAAAACGATTTATCGGGGGGAGGGGGAGGGTAGAACTATTTTAGTTCGTTCACTGCACTAGGTTATTCTTATTCAGAATAAGGTTATTAGCATTAGAGCATTAAAGTTTAGCTAGGTTTCTAACATCTGTAACGGATTAAGTAAATGATCGAATTGCATCGTGTCGCGTTTTGTCAGCATTTTCTACCTGCATGCATACGGAAGAAACACGACCTTTGATCCTCGTCACTACTCAATTTATTATAATACATATATTAAGTACAAGTTTAATTTTGAAGAATAGATTTGAAACAGATTCGATTCTACCGCCACGAAGAAAACACTAAGTTACAACTGTATATTAGAGAAAGCCTTGTCTCTATATTACTTAAGTTGATTTAAATAATGTTAATTAATTACTATAAACACCTGCTATGATTTATAATTTTTAACCCGAGAAGTATTTCCGAACAAACCAGAGGTAGTTTTACTATTCTTCAAATTGATGGACATACAGAAGGGATTCTAATAAAAGATGACGCCCGACCGGTCGACGTCATCCGCTCTCAAATGGGAAGATAGGCTTTATTGTAGCGAAGCGTAAGAGCAGCAGTGATATCAATATATATTTTCTACGCCGTTATCGTCTTCACCTTCGAATTTAGACAAGGATGGCCCTATTCCAGGTGTTACGGACAGAAGGATTCATAATTAAGTTTAAATTAAAAAAAAAAGAATATACTTAATACTTTATTTTTACTTAATATTTTTTTATAGCGTTATATTTTCTTTAAAAATGACATAATATCAAATTAAATATTATTATTAACGACGTTAAATGTTTAATATGTAAATTGGTTTTAAAAGTTTCTTTATATTTGTTATGTTATAGATTAAAATGCGATTGTTTATATTGTAATTAGAAATAATGAGCGAATATAATGTAAAGCAGAAACGAGAAATGTTTTACATTTGGTGAAAGAAAAGGTACACGCTTTACGTGTCGTGACGGGAAAATTGAAAATTTTCCTAAAAATTAGCATTTATACGGTTACACAAATGGATGTTTGAATACTTGCCTCGGGAAAATTTTGGGATTTTCGAAAGAGGTAAAAATGGTTGTGCTTCCTAAAAGCAGTTTTCCGTGCTGTGTCGGGAAATTCGAAAAATTTCTCTAAAAGAGGCCAGTTTACAGATTTTGATTGAAAGGGAGTCGTATTCTGGCTTCGAGAAATTCTTGAGAATTTCGAAAGAAGTTGACGTGCTCGGTTTGCCACCTCGGGCTCACCAGTCGTCAGGTTGCGCGAGAGTTTGGGCTGCGATCACAGATTGAGGGTTTATCGCATAAAATTTAACCCGAGCTAAAGGCACGAAATCTTTATAAATGCGTTGCGCGGGCGCTTGCGAGCCCATAACTTATCTCGTCTCTGTTCATATTACTATAATTCTGTTCAATATCTTAATAAACTTTTTGCTAATGGTTTCGAAATAAAATTAAAAGTAAAATAATATATAAAGAATGACGCCAAAATTAAATGCATTAAAATGTTGCGAGCGGTATATCTAATTACACTTAATTATTTATTATATATAATTATTAATGTATCAATTATTTATTAATTATTATTATTCATTTGTTCATCGCTATGGAGATATTTCACTTGTCTGTTTAAATAACAAAAAGAAAAGAAGATCGTAAAAACATCTCCATAGCAACGATGGCTAATAAAACTCGTGAAAATGCTTGAGCGGCACTCTTGCATCAGCGTTCGGAATATCAACGTGTTTATATTTGTAACTTATTATTTGTATTCAATTTTTAAATATTATAAAATTTATTATTTATTGTTGAATGCTTTGTTTGTTTAGAATCCAACTAAAATATTAGTTTATTACAGAATACCAGGTATGGCTGGCCAAGCTGATTATGTATTGAAAACCTGTATGAGCTGCTCCGCGTGCTTGCTACTAAACCAATCAAGCTACCGAAATTTGCGGGACGAGATTGCAAAGCACCGGACATCTCCTTGTGGAAGTGCGAAGATGCTTTCATGGCAAGTAGGATAAGAGCTCTAAACCGTTGCTAAAGTATTTTTTTCTATTGTGGACCACTTTTCCAAATGTCGCATGTTGACCACGACATTGAGCTTACAGAGGACAAGCTGTTTCTACAGCCTCGTATCGGCATAGAAGAAAGAAATTGTACACGAACAAGTGTGCAAAATACTCGTGGACGGAGTAATAGAGTCCTCCAATTATTCCTAGAGCTGATTATCTGGGTGAAAAAGAAGAATGGCAGGTTCAGTTCTATGGATTATCGACCTCAATAATTTAGGAGGTGATAAAAAAATCAGGACTGCTCAGATATTGTCTACACTCGATTGGAAAAGCGAGTACTGGCAAGTGCCGTGAACTGAACGCT
The DNA here is from genome assembly GCA_018907035.1 of Sycobia sp. Sy_11. Taxonomy (NCBI): domain Eukaryota; kingdom Metazoa; phylum Arthropoda; class Insecta; order Hymenoptera; family Epichrysomallidae; genus Sycobia; species Sycobia sp. Sy_11. The sequence goes on from JACCIC010000106.1 coordinate 948,182, forward strand.
TAAAGCCGCACACTGCTTTCTCTGGAAGGGGGTTCTACCAATGGAAGCTAATAAACTTTGGTTAAAAAAATGCTCTGAAATGTTTTAATAATTTCATGACACAAAATTTGTTGAACGTATATACGAACCACTTTGTATGCTTCTACGTGAACCATTTTGTGGTATTCTTTAATTTTTTAGACAAATACCTTAAATATATGAAGCGTTTCTTCGAGAGACTGCAAATACACGACTTGACCTGTTAGACGGAAAAGTATGACTTTTTCTGAGGAATAGCTGGTATATAGAATTACGAACAACAGTAATATTGTCAAACAAATCACGTTACCGCAATCTTAGGAGTCCCTCATCAGAAAATCGTTAAGACCTGAATTGATTACTCGGTGCTTGCAGGCGATTGCATAAGCAATTGTCCCGCTTTCTCTCTCAAAAAAATTCTCTCAATCGCGTAAAAATCTGCTCGGGTCAACGTGACCTTGGTGATCGATGAAGGACATCCTATATATTCCTACTAAATATATTCTACTCAATATACACTGGATATATTATTATTAGAGCAGCCCAGGCGGGAGCAGATAAAGTTGCATAGTTCCTCTTTTCAGGCATTTTCACCATAGGGGTTTTATGCTTCAGTGCCATTTGTCGAAGAGAAAGGACCATCGCCAGCATTGCCACATGAACCAGTTCGCATAAGCCTACATGGAACGAATCGTACGACACGTCATAGCATGATACAGGCAATGAACCGATCTCTCCGCCTCAGTAAAAGAAGCACCGATGTGGGAAGTAGCGTGCGAATGGAAACACGCGAGTCTGCATGAAGTAAACCAATGATCGCCGCATTGCTGTACATGGACAATGATGCGATCTCCGCATCCCAATCGGACAGTACTGAAACAATCGCCGAAAGCCAATGAATTAGGTCGCACCGCGGTAACCATTAAGAAAAAAGCAAGCGAGTTTCACTACAAGAATCTGACCATCAGGTAAACAGCTGCCAATTCCACATTCGTTGCTGATCCAGGAAAGACCACAGATTATTCTATCTTAGACATTGACATCCCAGAGAACTCTGCCTCCTGTTGCACACGTGTCTCCACTAGCGTCGATAACAGCTCTAGTCTAACCGGTTTCGTTAACACCAGAAGGATTGATTAAAGCGAAAAATTAAAATGAAAGCATGCAGAATAACAATCTATTAACAAAATATATTTTCTAAATTAGTACACGAACGAACAATATAGCATTACAATTGTCGACTATACTCAATAGTTTCTTAATATTAATAACGGATAGAAAGTATGATCGATTTGCAATAAAACAACTAATTTCTGATTTTTGCAATGAAACAACTAAGTATGGTTTTCACTTCATTTCACTTCACAATAAATGCAACTAGTTAAACTATCAATTATTTACATCGATCTTACAAATTGTATAAAAATGAGAGTCAGACTATCCTTGTTTGTCCTTTTTTGTGCCCACAATTTCTTTTGCGATTGTTATATTAACTGTATCGTGGTTTTCGAATCTACATAATTGCTGGACCAGTAATGCACGTAGACATTTGCCTCGTAGAAGAACTGAAACTTCTTCTAATGTGCAAAAGCGCGACAAGACCTCTCCTTTTGGTCATCGGGGCGGTTTTATCGACCCGAGATATCGGAGCCACACTGGTGCTCCGCCGCATCTTCCATATTTCTGTAAGGCACAAGCGAATAATAATATCAAAGTGCATTTTCTGCTAAGATTGCGTGAGGTGAAATAAATTTCACAAAGTTTCACTATTATATATTTTCTATTTTATATAAAAACTTTTTTCCTCTTGAATCGGAAGATAGTTGGTTACGCAAACAATTTTCATAAGTATTTTTCAATTTTTCTAACTACTTAAATAAATATCACCTTTTTTGATTTATAAATGAAAAACTTATTAAAATAATAATAAATGTTTGATTTGTTGGATTTGATTTTTGTAACAACTGGTATTATCTCTAATGACTGAAACGCGTCGTACAAATGCCAACGGTTCTACAGCTGTCGATTCAAGGTCGTGGTAGATTTGCCTTCCATTGCACCTCAGTGAAGAATTGCCATCTGGCGGAATAGTCACCATAGATGGTGGTTAATCTTTCACTAATTTTGTACCTGGTGATATTGCATGATGGTTCACACAATATTACAAAAAATAATTAATTTCCGATGCAATTTTAATCGATAACCTTTTGTGCATTAAATTTTTTTATGTATTTTATAATGCTTAAATCTACACTATATAAATATTTAACTCAATAAGAATAGATAAAAGAGCTAATGAAATTCTGTGCATATACGGTATATTTATATTATGTTTTTTGAAGGTAATTCGAAGAAATATATTGTATTTATACACACACACACACACACACACACACACACACACACACACACACACACACACATATATATATATATATATATATATATATATACTAAAACTAAAAGAACATATATTATACATTATTTCTTGTTTAAACAATTTTCAAAAAGTTTTAGTTTTATTTACCTCGATGAAATGGATAAAATTCAGTTAATATTTGAATCTATTTTAGTTTATTATTTCTAATCAGACGTTCTGATTCTAATATTTTTTTTATTTTCTTTTAAATAATATTGCAATAGGAAATTATTTTTAAATAAATCTGTTTGTGTTTACTGTATTATTAAATGTTTGCAATTCTTAGGCTTATATATGAACGGAACAAAAGTTTTAAAATTAATTTATTAAAGAAATTGAGATACATTTTGAGATACTTTGATGCCTTTCATTGATATGGATTGAGAAGCATCAAAATTTAGTTCTTTCTTAGTCTACATCCTCAAAGTTTCTTTTACGAAGTGACCACTTTTTGTAACTGTTGGGTTGTCGATTAATGCAGCAAATTTTGGAGCCCATTTTAAAAAAATTACCTTCTAGTGAATTTTCTTTTATTTTTCTATAATCCAGAATTTTCATAACAGTATGATTTGCTCTTATTTTGCAATCTATTTAATATAGATCGGTGTATTATATTGTAGAATTATAGGCTGCTCTAGAATAAGCCGGGTGACCCTGTCTCAATGGAAAACTTGCTGTTCAAAAATTTCTGATGAAGCTTGAATAAATAAATTTTTTGTTTCACCATTTTTTTGTATTTTATAAAAGTTAAATGTATTCTATATAAATTGATAACCCAAGAATAAATGATGAAAAGAAGAGACAATAAAATTCTGTGCACATGCAGTATATTCATAATACGATTTTTAAGGTAATTGGAACGAACTTATTATATGTAAATACATATATTCTGAATTTAAAATGATCGATTTTATACATTACTCGTCTATTAAATAATTAAAGTAATTTGATTTTGATTATTTTTATTACATGGATCAAATTAAGTTAAAATTTAAATCTATTTTAGTTTACTATTTCTAGTAGGATATACTGATTTTAAATTTCTTTTTGTCGTCACTATAACTAATTATTTCTATTAATTTATACTTCTGTTGGGTATAATATTATAATAAAAATTAGACGGAAATGAATTAAATATACTGAAAGTTGTGAATAACTATAAATTATGCGTTTACACGGAGAGTGAATTTAAATTAAGTATTGTATATGTAATTAGAACTTTTGTATATAATTATATATATATATATATATATATATATATATATATATATATATATATTACAGAGGATTTCAAATCATTCTACAGCTACTGCTATTATCGAACATGAAGTTTATTATATTATCTTGCTTCACGTTTATATTCCTTGTATCACAAGCAGGTACGTTCAGTTTAAATACTAACAAAATAATTTAAATACTAAATAGATATTTTTATTTGTTTGATGTGAGCCATGTAAATATCGAGCCTCTTAATCAGATTATCATATCGGATCTACAATTGGAATTAGCGAGGTTGATATAAATCCTTCAAAACATTTCGTCAAATTTTAGTAAAAATCAACGCCACAATGTTTTCTCCTCATGAAATATTTAAAAATTAAATGAATAAATTTTTTCACAAATCTAGATCTATATTTTATTTTATAAAAATTTTATAAACACTATCATTAATATTCAATAATTATTCTATTTGTCTAATCTAAATTATTCTATTTATCTAATCTGAAAACACTAAGAATTTATATTTTCTAGTAAAGGTCGTTAAATATCGTTTTATAATGACATTTACAACTCCAGTTAATTTTGCACGATGTTGTTTAGCACTATAATATAATAAAATAAGATGGATGCGTTAGCCATTATAGCTGTTTCATACATAGTTTTTATACAATTTCGTTCACTCAGTTTTCTTTAGGAAAGGATTGCCGTTATCTTGTAGGATATACGAACTTCCTTGTTGAGTAAAAGTATCTCAAAACAAGACACGATTGTTACTGATGAAATATGTCGAATTGTCGGCTTAGAGCATATAGACCTGTAGATAGAATATTAAATCAAGAAATGAAGAATAGATTCGTACTTTTGGATTTTATACCTTTTCTTTCTCTTTTGCAACAAAGCAGTGATTCATTGATTACTTTACACAAAAATACAGACCTAATAATAGTAATTATGAGAGAGAGAGAGAAAGAGAGAGATAGAAAGAGAGAAAATGGAATGTAAAGAGACTATTTTGAACTATTTTTGTCAGTGCAACATTATATGTATATCTATGTTATATGTATATCTAACTGCTGTAAAAGTTTTAAATTTCATAATTTTACTGATCATTCTCGAATAATTATTATATTAACTTATTGTTTCCCGATTCCTTCGAGAATTAGTACCAGCCAAAAAACCTTCCATCGTGAAAATAAAAAAGAAATCTGGAAAAAGAAATTCAAAGGCAGAAACAAGCTGGTGAAATATTAAATTATGCTGAGAGTTTTAATAGAATAAATAGGTAGCTGACAGATTAGAATTTCTAATCCAGTTGTAGAAGAAAATGATCATTGATTTCAACAGAATAATGGACAATAACTGTTAGAAGATTTTAAATTGACTGCAACTAATGATATTTTCACAGTTTAGGAAAACTAAAAAAGATGATATGAATACGATAGTGTCAGAAACCTATACAAAAATTTTAGGCAGTATTGTAGTCTAAAATATTAAAAGAAATTTTTTAGTAAGGCAAGGTTCATTCGAACTATTATTCAATTACAAATTTTCTGATAATGAATTGGATGGACGTTGGACCTCGACCTACTAGATTTGAGTTTTGAGAAATAGAGAACAAGTTTTACGTGATTCGTTAGTACACTCCACTTCACAACACTGCGATTTCTGATTTTGCAAACTTAATTTTCTTTCAAAAAAGAGTTTTGAAAAATGAAAGTACCTTGGAAAAACGTTAGAAGAGCGCACAGTTTCTAAAAATCAAATCCAAGCTCTATAATCACGGATGGAAATGAAGCCAAAATTAACATCTTTGAAAACTCTATACATGCAGTCGCTTAGATAACAAGCAAATTGCCTTTTAATAGTATCTGTTCTTTTGAACAATAAAACCATAGAAATTGTTAGTGATGTATTAAGATTAATAACAAATCTTACATTTATTGTTAGAAAAGTTTGGTCGTAAATTATATATCTAGTAGAGTATCTGATAGATATAGTCTCACGGGATAGCAATTTGCTCTTTTCCCGGAGTGATATTGTAGTTGAAGTTGGTCCTATGTACATCCGAGGTAGCTAAGAGAATAGAATAAAAGCGATTGATTCATTGAGGTCATATAGAATTCTGGATGACTTAATTAAATATGTCTAGAACTAAAAGACTCACATCATCGTTTATTAAAAGAAACTAAAATACGAACTTGTCATATGATATGGAAAAATATATACGAGAGTATAGTAAAGTGAATCAGTTTGCGCTATGTGTATTTCAGACAGTGTCTTATATTTTTATTTCTTCTCTTTTAATGCTTAGGGCATACATCGCTTTTTTATACCACCAGGCAGTGAAAATTACTTTTTCTATTAGAAGCTGCCCTGATGCAGTAGTTGAATAAATTATATTTAACAAATGATGGTCTCTTTCAGCATAACAACTTCAAAAAAGTATTTTCTAGTAATTATTCAATTTACAACTACATGAAAAGTATCGAAGTTTGTCAAGTGTCGCAAATTTAAAAGCGTTTGGATTAAAACTGGCTTTAAATATTGATTGTAAATTAATATATAACTGAGAATTTTCGATTTAGAAATATATCCTCTATATCATGGCAAATGATTTTGGAGGACTTCTCATACATTCTTTATATATGCAACAAAGTACATGGTCTTTGCTACCAGCATTGACTCTACAGCAAGACGGCCGGGCATGGTGTTGATTTCACGTGCAATAGACCAGTTTATTCTTACTCATTTTACTTTTTTTGTTACCTTATGTTTAACAGTGTTAAACTAACTACAATCAACTCTATATGAAAACTAAAAAAAATTATTTTTATTTATGTTATGTACAGATTTATTTTTAATCTTTTTAAATTGATTATATTCCGTGTCTAATTCATACGCTTTCTCTGTTTTAAATCTAAATTTAAATCATTCCATACTTCAGTTTGAAATACACCAAGTCTTAGATTTATGAGCGAGTAGTAGGCCAACTTAGGGTGTCGTTGATAATTATGTCAACTTATATATCAATAAATTATGTATAATGAAGATTAGATCTTGCTTTGTTTGGTAGTTAAAATCCAATTAAGAAACCTACATAAATATTAAATATTGAGTATTTATAATTTTCAAGCACATGCGAGCTAAAAATGTTTCTTATTTTTAGGCCTGGTCAAGGGACTTATTGGTGCCTATAATGCCGAGCGCAAAAATTTCACGAACATCGTATCAATACAAGGATTTTTAGAGGATCCGTTAAATTGTAAACACTTTTGCGCTGGTACCATCTATGACGAACTTTGGGTAGTGACAGCTGGTCATTGTATCGTTGATTTTGACAAAATCTATCCAGTTAAAAATATTCGAGTCGTTGCAGGGATTTGGACATTGAAAAACTGGGAACCAACGCAGCAAATAGCTACTGTCGAAAATTATTTCATACATCACTATTTTGTAGGCTATGAGTGAGTAAATTCAATATATAATGATCAGAATTTTGAAACCTTCAATCTTAACATATTTATATTAAGTAAAGTTGGGCACAAATACTGTTATATAAAATAATATATCAATATATTATATACTGATATATATATATATATATATATATATATATATATATATATATATATATCAACATTTCTATAATATTAAATGTTAATGGGACCCATAAAACTACCCGGAATAGTATATAATCTGAACAGATGAATAATCATCAAATAGATTATTGCTAATATTTATTTATATACTAAAAGATATTATATTCATAATTATGTTCTACATTTACACTATCAAAAAATAATACACAATCTAATCGGCGCTAACAAATTATTCAAATTTGAATACCTACTGCTTCGCTTCAGAATGTTATAATAACGTCTACCTTTTTTTTCAAAACACGGTCCAAATCTTTATTTTCTGATATTATTAGACTTTCAATTATCGATAAATTCTAAGGACAACGCCTTGAACTTTAGATTTAAGTTTTAAATTTTAAACATTGTAACGTTTCCCACTTAGCAACAATCCTTGTTAACCTATGCTACAAAATATTATAAAAATGGCGTTTTAAGGATTGATGAAAAATATTATCTAAGTCTGTGTAATTTATGAAACGTTACATATTTTGAAATTCAATATTTGATTTCTTAGTTTTCTTTAATCTACTTTCAAAATGTAACGGGGTGTTTTTTTTTATAAATTAAGGAAAGGAATTATAATTTCCGACATTTTTTCAGCATTGCTAAATAAAGATCACACATGTTCTCGTATGTTGCCAAACATAAGCTAATATTAATGTTTAAAGAGTGACCTCGAATTTCAAGGTCATCTAATTTAGAGTTATAACAAGTAGAAACTAGAGGAGACTCATAAAAAGTATAGACTTCCTATTTTCTACAATGAAAAAATAACATTAAAGAAACTGAATAACCAAATTTTATAGAAAATCTTACAAATAATTTTCATTGTGTTGACTATAGATAAGATTTTAATAGTGTATATGGATTATAATCATTTCAAAATTTCAAAGGAATAATATAAAAGAGGATTATATATTAACATCTAAGTAATTACATTAATAAATTATTTTTGAAAAGGAATCGTTTCTTTATATTACATAAGTGTTACGTGTATTTAATCCACTTTTATGGTTGATCTTGATCTGATACATATGTTAATTTTTTCTGAAAATGCCTGATTACTTTTTCAAATAAGTTTATTTGAATAATTGGCGCGCCCAACTTCTCAATTGTAATTTTTGTGGTAGGAATGAAAACAAAAAAGGCAAGATATATTGAGAACAAAGAGTTACAGTTTGAATTATTCTTACATTCATTTATTATTCATATTGTTTTACGAGACAATGCTTGAACATCGGAAATTTTTGACAATAGAATCTTATCATGTAATCGTACAGACAAGAAAATAACGAGGGGCTACTCACTTCAATTGGGAGTCAAAATTTCTAAAAAGCTTTCTCAGTTTTTCGTTAACTCGCATAGCTCTCTCTCGGCACACTTCTATAATTTATACTCTGAAAAATCAATAACAAATCAAATTTAGTCTGAAGTCATTTTTTCTTTCATATGATCTCTTATCGGCTTAATTTGGTTCTCAGTTGGGCGCTAACTAATTATCAAATTATAATTCCCTCGCTCTCTCTTTAAAAATGAAGATCCCATATTCAGTTTACATAATTTATTTATTAAAAACATATTGATTGCTCAAGGTCAATTTGATCAGTGCGTTATTTATTTATAAATTAATTATAACTATTTATAATTAGTCCAATCAAGTTAGTAGATGAATAAAGCAATTATGCAAATAATCGCGAACAGCAGTTTTTTAATATATTTGGATAGGTAATATATCATAAATCAAATGTACATAGATTTTAACAAGATATTTTAATCAAGGCTATGATTTAAGCGATGTTTTAATATGAAAATTTTGAAGAGCCTTAAAATATCTATAAAATACAATCTGAAACTTTACAGTCTGCTACGCAACACATACGCCAACAAAATAATGCATTTTTCACGCTATCTATTAAATTTTCTCTTTTGCATTAATTAAAGTCTACTCAATCAATCTCATAAAGAAGATACATTAACTCAAATCACGAATAACTTTCGTTTAATTATTTATTTCGTTTTTTTTATTAAATAAGAATGTTATAATGTTTTTTCTTAATTAGCTAAAGTCTAATCTAATAAATTAAGGTATAAGACAGCTTTATTATTATAACAAATAAGAAGCGAAATGCATAAAAATATTCCTTACAGCAATTTTATTTTTCAGCGAAGTCAAATCTTCTGATATAGGATTAATTAAACTGGCTAAAAGATTTATATTTCATGATTTTGTAAAGCCATTCCCAATCGCCATGAACAATTTACAACCAAAAGGTCCAGCTATTATGATTGGCTGGGGCACGAATAACAGCATCAGTTACCCACGCGTATATGCTAATAATTTGAAGGTATTAGAAGTAGAGTTGCTAAATCATCTACAATGCGAGAATGCGATAAAGACGTTATTGGAACGAGATCAGATATTGGACGCCGACAATTACTTTGATCGAACACACATTTGCACTGGTCCACTAACTGGAAGAAAATCTCTGTGTCATGTATGTCTCGATGTTCCATATTTATAATATTTTAAAGCAACTGCACTTTGCATTATTTTACATTATTTTTAACCTTAATTGCGTTACTATTATGTTTAGGGCGACAATGGAGGTCCATTGCTTAAGGCTAAGAACTCAGATACCTACGAAGTTGTGGGAATAGCTTCTTACACATTATTGCCCTGCGGACGTGAAGGTAGTCCATCGGTATATACCAATGTTGCTTTATTTAGACCCTGGATTGAAAGCACCATAGCTAAAAATAGCTAAAAGTTTCAATTTTTATTGAAGGTTATCTTTACACTAAAAACTAATATTGAATTATTTATTATTTAAGAAAGTCTATATAAACTTCCTCTTTCTTTCTTCACTCCTTATCGATCAATTCAAAGGTCAGATAAGAAAGAGATCTTAGCGCTCGAAAACAAAATCCTTTGCATGTTTTTGGAACATTGACCGAATTCAGATTTTGTGAATTCATTTATCAAGAGTATAAAAAACACATTTTTCTCATTTAAATTACAAATATCTTCGTATATATCTGTATTATTTACGAATAAAGTGATTTGTTTTATATAACATCTTAATTATTTTTGTTTCTTGTACAGGATAATATATTTCATTTTTAAAAATATTTATTACGAAATCTCTTATGTATTTTTAAAAATAATTATTAAGTTCTGTAAGATGTTTTTAATTTATAAAAACATAAACCATAAGTACAATTTTTAATTTTAATTCTAATAAACCAAAGATAAATTCAATTACATTTTCTACGGAAGTTTATTTCTTTAAATTAATTTTATTTCTGTAGAACATCAAATTGTTTGTAAATATTCTTGTAAACTATGTTTATGGTGATTTCTCTAAGATCGAATATACATATTTTATTATTTTTAACAAAAAACGGGTTTTAAATGATATATTTTTCATTATTTATAATGAAAAAATGAGCTCAAATCATTTTTTCTCTTTGTTCTTTTAATTATAATTATGCAAAATAATCAATATAATTTATACAAAACATATATAAATTTCTTAAAATATATTAAATTTATAATACATTAATTTATTAATAACATTTCGAACATTTTTTTCCTAATATTTTTTTCATTATTCTTGAATTATAAATTTTTAACTCACTTCAAAAAGGAAGAGGTTCTCGATTCGATTGTATTTTTTGTTTGTTTATTCAAACATTACGTCGAGATAAATATAGTTAGGCAGATTAAATTTTCTGGTTTTTCAAGCTCATGAACCTCAGGTAATCTTATTGTATTATCAAGATTAGTGCTATATAATAGTAAATAATCCTTTTTTCTCTGGTCAAATGTTTTAAAAATTCTGTTTGTTGACAAAAGTTCCGTCAATAATAAGTTTGTCCGTAAATCATAAGATTTTTCCTGAGCCAGTACTTGCCAGTACTACTAATGGTACTCGTGGTTTAATCAAGAATACGGGTAACAAGAATGTGTTTAGGCGAGTGTATATAAAAAAAGAAAGACGACTTTTAAAAAATCTGTTCACGACTAAACAGCCTGCCACGTCACAGCGTTGTGCGACGCAGGTATTAAAAGTGTAAGTACCTATGCCGCTTTGTATCTCTCTCACTCACTCTCTCTTTTTCTCTTATCTCTTTCTCTCTGTCTGAGAGCGGAACAAGCTTCGCGTTTTATCAAGAGCTTTTAAATGTATAGCGCCACAAATGAGGATGAGACTCGAGACAAGTCCCTCTATTTATGATAGGCATGCTTCGCGAGGTTTTATTTATACAATCAAACTTGTGCGTATTCCTCATCTAAGGTTAATTACGCTGAGTTTTACCCGCGTGCGAGACTTTGTGGATAAGTGTTTAAGTTGCATTATTTTATAAGATATATCTCTGTGTTATTTATTTTATTAATCTACTATTTGAATGTTGAGCGCAATATAGACGTATTAAGGAAGGTCGTAATAAGATACTAATTCCAATGCCTAACTCCTCCAAGACCTTGGGTATGGTTGAATCCTATGGGAAAACTACTACACTAGCCACAATCGGTTGAGATTCTTTATCCTCGCTACTTTGCAGGGGTTATGAGAGGCAGGAATACCAATTTCGACTATTCTCGTAGGTCGTGAGGGGTGTAACCAACTGACTGAAGGCAATGCCCCTTTCCTCCTTCGTCGATTAAGCTTTAGCCGTTGACACTTTATCCGCTTCTAGGCATCTTGGTGGAGGCGAGGGTTTTCTATCATTTCATTTTGTTCTATCCTGGTCCTCCTTGTGCCAGAGTGTGGAACTAAATATATGCACGTTCAGCCCACGGCTCCACGAGGTTTTTTGAGTCGATTCTCTCGAAGGGAGACTTAAAAGAAAGAGTATGAGAAAGGTAAAAAGGAAGTGAGAAAGGTAATATTCCCTAAAGGATACACAGACATTCATAGGCACTCTCATCCCTGTAGCGGTCGACTGTAGATGGTCACACGTAAAAGAAAAAAATTTCTCTTTGTGCTTGATTCGAACCTCAAAGTTCAAGCAGAATAGGTTTCCATCCAGGGGCTCTAATTGCCTTCTGTCGGTGGAGCGAAAGGCAACTCCTACTAAAAGATGCGTCTTCTTGATAGGCGGCGGTGCCAGCTACCTTCAGCATGGAAATTGGAGCCAGAGGTTCGTGATGCGATGGAATTAGGGATTAAAACGAAAATATATAAGCAGTGCTGGTGATCAATCCTTTATTTGATATGGCTCTGACCTACGAGGTTCCCTGGCCAGTGTGAATAATTTTAAGATTTAAACTAATCATTGAGGAAATATACTTATTGAGAGCAGAAAAATACTTAGAATTTGAAATGTTTTGCAAGGAAGGCATTACACACAAAAGATTTTAGAAAATTCACGGAAAGATGCTTGGGAAAGAGCTCTTTGTGCTTGAGAAGACCTGAGTGAGCGTATTCTTAATCAATCACCAGAATGACACTCACATAAGTAGAACACAAACACTGAGTTTTTTATGTGACTTATATATTTATTTACCTAAGTAATATATTAATATTTATATAAAATCATAGTACATTAAATTATATTTGTAATTTAATTATAAATATCATATACTAAAGTTTAGCACAATCATATAGATCAGGAATACAAAACAAGAAAAGAGATTAATACAAATTCAGTGTATTAATAACTGGTTCGGAAGACCTTATTGACAAAGAAAACGTGAACCGTATCTACAAGGGTGCCATTGCGTCAATATAGGATCTACGAGCATTATTTTAATACAGAGTATCTAATATTTGGAATGAACAAGTTTTTTTAATAAAAAAATAGATACTTAACATTAAAATATTTATTGAATTCTTCTACTATATTTTATAATCCCGTAGCATATTAAAAAAAAAAAGAATATATGTGATATAATTATTTTCTTTAGATTTCAATTGAACACATAATGGAATAAAAAGAATTAAATAAATGTAATTTTTGAAATAGATTTATTTCTCTTAATAACTATTATATATTTTATTTGTCTAGAAACATAACTATCGTTACAATCGTAACCGACAGTTTCCTTAGCGTATTTAATTTTTATTCTTTTTGTTCTTTAACAATAATCGTTCACCATTTCAATATCATAAAATTAATTTTGGCAACTACAGATGCAGGTACACGATGTAAACATAAATTAATATTAATATTTCTATAAAAAGTGAAGTTTTCTACAGCAATCGCCCCTTGTAATACACTTTGGATGATGTGGAGAGAAGTCAAGGATGTTTTTTTTACAGTCTTAACGCTATTATAACGCTTCTAATGCTTCACTTTGATGTATTTCGGTATTTTGCAGTTTTATTTAACAACTTTTTTAAAGAATTTCGAAATTTGACGAATGTAAGCAATGTTTTCGCATACTTCTGTAACGTTCACGACTTCCCTTTTTTAAATTCTCTTCTCCGCCGCTAGTAAAGCATATTATAATTAAGGTAGCAATAAAATATTGGTCTAGAATATTAGAAATACTTTATTTAAAATATTTATTATGAAAGATTTAGTCTGACCTGTCATTTTAAAAGTATAACTAATAAATATTAACAAATACTATTCATAATGTAAAGTTTTTGATTGTTTTGTAAATCATTTTAGAAGTATGAAAAGGAATTTCGGATTCTAAAGTGTTTCGTGACACTAGACACGATTTTGCTCTTACGTTGCCTGCGTAATACCGTCCTTGAAAAAATTTTATATATTCAAACATCCCAGCATATCGCTAATTTGATACGTGTACGTAGAAACAGAATATTTAATATATTAAAAAGAAGAGAAAAATAATTTATTGTATCACAATGAGTACCGGTAAATCTGGAAATAAAAGAATAATGGAAAAACAATAGATGAGTTATATAAACAATTTCAGAGTAAATAAATCAAGTACAGCACATAAAAATAAATAAATAAGTATAAAAATTATATTAATTGTACAGAATTCTTTATCTTTCTATTTCACACTATATACATTTAGAATTATATAATATTATGAGTCAGAAAAAATATTAAATAGACAAAGTTTGTTAATTGATTGATATAAACAAAAATAATGGAGCAAAGAAGAGAGCATTATTCGAGTACCTCTAAGAGGCATTACCGAATGCAACACTAATCAACTAGAAGAATCTATGAATATGTAATTAGATACAATGATTAACATATATGAAAAATTTTATTCCCCTTGAAAACGAATGTAATATGACGAATATGAGTTGTATAATTGAAAGATAAGATATATAATTCATGAGCCATATATTAATATATTGTATAGATATTGAAATAATAAAGATTTTTTTAAATATTATAAATAAAGATCAGAAAAAACGTTTATTATGATCTAAAGAGAACAGAAATCTACTGAATAGTTAATTTTATTAATTATTTAATATACATTATGAAAAAAAAATTATCGACTACACGATTTGTTAAGTACATATTTAATGATTGAGTAGAACGTATAAAAGCTGTAAAAAATAAGAACGAAGAGAATATCTTGTACATCGAATTAAGTGTAAGCAACGTAAGAATAAAAATATTTTATTAACTTTGCTAGAAACTAAAGCATGAGATGATTGTGCTCTATTAAAATCAGACGATTTTTCAAACATGTGTAATATATGACAATTCAGCAGGCAATTATAGACAGATTAAAAGTCAAAATTATTATAGTTTATATTCGAATCGATGTCAGTCTAAGAATTTTAAGAAGAAAAATGCCATATCAGTACCATAAGAGTTTTTGAATCATCAAAATTAGCAAAATTAAAGTCATAATAGGGATGCATATATATTGTATATCATTGCAAGCTTCAACATTTCTTGATAAAGTAAAATAATAGATATATGCTATAGAAGCTTCATTTAACTTTAAGTTTTTATTTTAGGCGAAATAAGATAAGATAGCTATGTATGAATGTTTTCACCTATAACTTTCATTCAACACTAAAGTTTAGCTTATACGAGCTAATGTAGACGAGCGCACATCAATGAAGTCGCTAACCTGCATAATACTGACTGTCAATGGAGAAAAATAAGTTACTTATTTTTTTACAAAAACAACGATTTATCATACAAATTTAAAGATAATAGAATTAGAAGATAAATTCTTTCAATAAAGGTTGGCTGATAGTACTGTCAAAATAATGCAGAACAAATCTTTATTGTTAATTTTTTAATTAGGTTATTACGTTTCGATTGTTTCTTTTCAATAAATTTAAAGTCCTCTCCAATGCTAATATTTTTTTTATTCAAAGAGTACAGCAAGCATTCAATATTCAATATTCCATAAGACGATTTATATAATTTTTGAATGAAAATCGGTAATTTGATTCAAAAGATTAAAAACAGATCATCAATAAAAAAGACGTCTATTAGAGATCCTAGTTCATATTTTTACATCACTGATTCTTTTGTGTAAGCCATAATTTAACTGAATTGAAGTGAAATAATTTGTTGCGTTGAAATTCAATTCTGTATGAAATATGGATTAATTACTGCACGTCAGAATCCAAAAGATTACCAGCCAAGTAGGCAGTAACTTGTTCAAGTCGCCCAAAGTGATTCAAAATTCAAACATTAGCTGAGAAAATTTGGTTTCTGTAATTTGGAGTACACATCGAATTTTATTCATTGATAAGTTTGAGACCAATAAGACAGAAAAAGTGTTGTTTGACCAGGATAATTCACTGATTCATAAGTCCATAAAATCGACGCTATTATTGATTAAATTATATTTCGAATTTCTTTACCATTATACTGTCCAGATCTTGAAATGAATAATTAATAGCTTTATGCGAACGACAAAAGAGTGTTTCAAGGAAAGAGGTTCATCTCAAATGAAGATCATTTATGTTATAAATAAAGTTGATTTCTATACAAAAGTTTTTAAAAATTAAATATAGGTCCGAAATTTCTTGAGTAATGTATTAAAATAATAAATTCAAGCTAACATACCCAAATATTTTTCTAACTAAAAAAATACTTGATTGATTGTAAAGAAGAGGAACAGTTCGTACAGTTTTGTAATCATTTTTTAATCTATTGGTTATTTTGACGCTACTGTACAATTTCACTACGCAGGTAGAGCAAGCCAAGCATTAGGATGCTGCACCTATACGATTAATCCTATATTAGCAAGCCACTTCAATAATACGGTTTGATCAGATTTTAAAACAAAGGCTTTGCGTAAGTCGCTTAAGCTTATTAGACACTGTAACAAGGCCACTACCGTTTAGGATACACAGGCTCTGATTAAAATCTCCTCGGCCTTGACCCTTCAATGCGTCGTCGATTTATTTCTTCCTCACAGTTATTCCCTTGTCGAGATTCATTAAAAAATCGTCTTAAAGTGCTCACGTTCCGGCTTAAGTCGTCTCTGCCTCTATTCATTTAGTCCATAACCAAGTTATATTCTGTAAGATAATTTTACCATTTAAGTTTCTGTTCGCTTTAGTTAGGTTTCTGCTCAAACGGCTTAAGACCTTCATCGCTTAGTCATTGATCTAGTTTGTTCAGAAAAATATGAAAGTATTTATTTTCATTAGTTCAGAAAATCTCCTCTACTGTCCCGCTGTGAGCTCGAGAGAGATTTAAATCAATTAATTTATTTATATAATAAAGAACGTTTGGAGCTGGTAACATGAACAAATTCCAATAACAATAATTAATCTCTTAAATTACTCTAGGTCTCGTCGTCATGAACTGTACAATTTAAGTCCTAACTCGTGCTCGGCGAGTGTACAAACAGCTCCCCTTCGAATCCGACTCAAGTTAGTGGCGCATATCCTCTCGGAACATTGGCGCAACACCAGTCTCTCATTTTGGCTGAATGGCCAGATCCAAAAGAAAAGGGTCAATTTGGTCGATCGTTCGCGGTGCCTTGCAATCATGAAGAGATTCAGGTTTCAAACCGCTTCTCTATACATTATTGATTTTTGCCCCACGTCGTGAAATAATACTATAGGATTATTATAAAATTTGATAGGATTCAAATACATACGAGTACATTTCCAGCAGTCTAATAAGACGCTCAGCAAAAATCACTAGATGGATATAGTTTAAAAAAGTTTCTTCGAGCTATAAGTCTTTCCTAAGAATGGTTTTCAAAAATTCTACCATAAGCAATGAGAAGTGATAATATCGGCTTTTATAGTAGTTCACTGTATTTTTAGAAGAAAATAATCTTTTCGGTTTATTCTTACGAAAAAATATCAGAAATACAATTATATAGCAATTAAACTGGCTTTCTTGAAGCTGCAGATGTAGAAGGTGAGAAGGACTGATTTTTTTTTTCAATTGTTAATTTTTTACTTTAGAAGGAAGAACATTTACATTTTCAATTTTCAAAAATTCAAATATATTGAAGCATTACGGAAGAGCTTTACATGTTGATAAACTGTGTATAAACTATGTACAGCTGTATTTACGTATATTTATCTAAGCGAAACGTAAACAAAACCGTAATGGGAGGTACGCGATACAATAGAGATACGCGATACGTGGTACAAAACGCGATTATGTACTAAAGTATATTTTATAGTAAAATTAATGATGGTTTTTACATATATTGAGAAAAAATACAAATTAGAAAACAAATTCGACACAACGTAGAAGAACAACGGAATTTTTAATTTGTTATTCTTAAAATGATATTAAATAAAGAAAAAGCATTATTAGTGTAGTACACTTTAGTCTTCAAAATACTTCCACGTGCAATACTGGATATTTGCAATTATCGTATCATCTTCGAGTAACCCAATATGTTAAATTAAATCCATTTGAATAAAAATATCAGAGTCGTATGATTCGAATTATTTTTTTATTAGCACGAAAAAAATTTTTTTTCGGGCAAATAAAAAATATCCGAATATTACTATATAAAATATCTTCTACACCTATATCTTTATCATCTTCGAACAATTCGATACGAAAAATTGTTATATAAAGTACGAAATAATCTTACTTTATTCAGATCTTGTTTGAAGAAATAATATTATGTATTAGCAGAGATTTTATTATAAATTCATCCATTTTTCCATTCGTTTAATATAAGTTTCTGTGGTAAACATCTGATTAAAGTATAATACAGTCGTATAGTACAGTTTCTTCTCGCTAAAATTTACAATAGTTTAGTAATTTCGATAGTTAGCTGACGAATCTTATCAGATATTACATTATACTTCAATTCCATTAAAGTCTATTATTTCATCATCAGCTAATCAATTTCATAATACTGAAACAGCAAAATAGTAATTCAGAAGCTTTAAATTCAAGCATAAGTTATTGGATTATAATTCTCTCAGTTTGAATGGTCATAATGTATTCATATAAAGAGTAATTTTAACGCGTTTTAGAAACTCTTTTTACTGTTTATAAAGTCGGAATACGTAAAATGATGAAGGTCATATAATTAACCATACTAATTTTACTAGAAGAGTATCCCCCCTCCACAGGAGAGCCAATTATCATGGCTAGTTGAAAAATATATATAAAATCACAAAAAAATTTAATACATATTTCTTTTTTTTCCTTTTCAACTGAACATTGAACGTTAAACAAGCTTATCCTTTTCAATAATCATACGCTATTTTTTACTGATTTTAACATTTTTCATTTTTTTTCATCGCTTAAAAAATATATTTTCTCATCCTGAAATGTAATTTTCTTTAACTTTCTATTCATAGAATTTCAATTTAAATTTTTACTTCTTTAAATTTAATAAACGTATTAGTAATGTTTACAAAAATTTACAAACTTTCTTATAAAAATTTTTTAAATACTGATAGTCTTTTTAAATTCTTTTATAATTTGTCGTATCAATATAGAAATGAAATTTATTTATAACCTATGCTATTCATTGCCATTTTATTCGTACAGACAGGCTAGATAATTAATTAGAATATTATTTTCTTAAAAATCAATACAGATGTTATTCTTTAGACTTATTTGGAATTCTAAAGCTTTGACAATAATTTCACAAAAATAATATCATTGGCACCACGTGTTAAAGTTGTGAATTATTTTCTAATAATTATACATATTTAGGATTGATGAATGTTATAACATATTCACTTCCAGATTAATGCCGTAAATACAGTCGTTGTGAATGAAAATACAGCTAATAATGAGCAAATTTAAATAACAGTTCATAGACAATTGTATATAAATGATTGCCTTCAAAATATTTTTAGAATCAATGTTAAAACTTAATATGAATATCTTAGTATTTGTTGGGCTTTTGGGCGTATTAGAAGCACGTAAGTAATACTAACTGTTTAGAATTATTAAAAACATTGCTATACAAACATAAACATAGATTTCAATTTAGAAAGTATCCTTACATCTAATGATGTAAAGTTGCATGCTTGCAAATCCTGAGTTAGTAGGATAATAATTTCTCCAAGTTTAATAATTTTATAATATATTATTTTTATAATATATCAATGGATTCGTTCATTTATTTCTTAGTGTATTGGATGAAATCATGAATATAACTGATACTTATATAAGTGTAAGTATATATAAGTGAGGTTGGAATGTAATTAATTACAAAATTCAGCTAATAACTTTTGAATTTTTAATTGTAATGCATATCAGCAATAGTAATTTTGTAACCTTGAATACTATCGAGTTTATTTCATTGGTTAATTACTTTATTGGAATAATTAAACCAAATTTTTATTCACAGTTATTTTTTATTAATTATCATATGATTCGATTAATGTAAAATCATAATTATATTGTACAAGTATACGGCCAAGAATTGTATTACTAGTTGCTTGAGCCATAGCGTGTGATGCATATATAAATTCAGACATTCTGTTTTATCAAAGAAGCACCGTAGACCTGTTGAATACTCTGAACAACTTGGACATAGAAATAAGACGTACGAATAAAATTTAAAATAAACACACACACGTATACGTGTACACATGCGCGTACACACGCATACAGATATATATTATATATATATATGACAGAACAAAACTTTTTCTTCTTATAAGTTTTCTCCTTATTATAGTTTAAGAATATCAAAAGAAATAATTTTTCTGTAAAAGTTTCATATAAATGGTTTCTTCAAAAAAGTATCGCGAATTTCCAATTAACTCGGCCTACGTATATTCGATTTTGGATTTTGTTTTTGACATTATGTTCGAAGTCATACCCTTAGCTTATTCTGACCATTTCGGCTATGTCGTAGACCTCCGTCGTAGAATAGCCACGGTATTTCTAAGCATAAATAGAGCGACGTTAAATAACATAAAAGGTTTGGCTGTGTTGAATCTTCAATGAATTATGGACAGCTATTTTGTTTATACATGTTTTGCATCGCGGTTGCAGTCCCAATTGCTGATTATGACAATTGGTGGTGTAAACTTGGACAAAAGCAATGTTTATCAATGGTACCAAATATTCTTGAAAAGTCGAGAAAACGTGAACGTCGAAGAGCGTGTCGGACCCTCAAGCATACTAACATCAGACGAAAACATTGACACAGTAACGAAAGGAGCATTGACCACTCATCGAATCACCGATAGAGAAGTTCCCGAGGAGAGAAACGTATCGATTGGTTAGCGCCATTTTATTTTCAGTAATGATCTTGGCATGAGGTAATTCACTTGAAATTCGTACTAAAATTGCTTAATTTGGACCAAAAAGAGCAACGCGTTCACGTTCATATGTGTCTGTTGAATTCTGTTGTTGAAAAAATATAGCGTCAAGATATATTATATATATATATGACTTGTTTACAGTTTTCGTCAATTGCAAGGACGCCGAGCATTGCGACTTCTTACCACTGTGTAAAACGATCAATAACAAATTTCGGCTTAAGAATAAGCGCAACGTTCGAATCAATCTGTCAGAAACGCCTGCTTTTTGTGTAAGAGAAAAAATTTTTCGCTGTATATGTAAATATATATAAATACATATATATATATATATATATATATATATATATATATATATATGTATATATATTCGCCCTATTCGTACATCGTTGCTCGTACACAAATTTTCAACCAAAAAGAACACATTGACGCTTTATTATCCAGACTTTTTTTGTTCTCGAAGCTAATGGAGACTATGAAAGGCTGAATAATATCTACGAAAAGCTGAATAATATTACAGAAAATGACTCTTTGAAGTACCTTGATTAATTTATTCAAAGTATTATCTAATTATGCATTATGTTATATAACGAAAAAAAGTATATATAAACTGAAATGTTCATATAAATAGATTTATAAAAGAATAAAACATTCTTTCCTTAGTGTTCAAAATCAAACCATAAAATCGATATTATATATATATTAATGATAAATATAAATATATTGTACTTAATCAAACATAACTTAATTAAACTATTGTAGATAAATAATTATACTTATATATCATATCATATCATCTATCATACTAATATAGAAAGACAAAGTGCGTTATTGTTTGTACACGATAAATAAAAAAACTACTGAACCCATTGCTGTGACATTCGAAAAATAATTTTATATTATCTTCGGAGTGGTATATTAGGCTATATATATTTTAACAAAAATATTATGGTAAAATACAAAATTACTTTACCAACAAATACAGAACTATATACTTCGTCTCTTACGTATGAAAAAGTAATATCTGTTTGTCCGCTTCAGATCGTCTCCGAACGACTTCTACGGAAAGTTACGTGTTCAGACAGTAAAACACAATCTCCAGATGTCTTTAGACTAGTTCTACAGGGACTTTTGTATTTAGTCGGTAGGTCGGGACATCATATTCTATCTTCCGAACATGAAAATTCCTACAGAAGTCGTCCTGAGACGTATTCTAACGTCCGAACATAAAACTCCCCGTAGAAATCGTCTCGATATACCTGGATATTTTATTATATCGTATTATATATATATATATATATATATATATATATATATATATATATATATATATGAAATCCGTGAGCGCAGGGAAGGTAGTGGGAGGATGATAAGGTGTTCACGTACACATCAAAAGTACAGAATATATATTTGCTAATACTATTTATTAACGGTGAAGATATGGTATACAAGATATAGAGCGTGCGCGCAGGTATCGGTAGACAACGGTTGCTTACAAGAATAATTGTTATTAAGTATACGCGGACTCGGTGGGACGTGGGACGTGGGACGCGAGTTCGCACAAGAGTGTCGTTCCGTCTCTCAGTTCTTTCGCATCTCCCTAAATAATTGCACCTGGGCTCGAGGGTCACTTATGGCTGTCGTGCACTTTCTCAAGAACGACGGATCAGCGCGCGCGCGCACAGCGACAGATTTTATTACGGTAGGTAATAAAATGTCTGTCGTGACGCCGGCAGCGCACTACTTGCTTTATTGATGTTTACGGAAACGAAAATTTCCGCAAACATCTGTTGAGAGAATGCGCGCCACATCACCCCCTTACCAGTGATAGCTCTACGTTGTTACAATAATTCTAATTGAACCCGGCTTGAAAACGTTCTGGGAACCACACTGTTCGACCAAAACATGTACGTAAACTATTTCCGTTTATGCTGGTATTTCCAGGTGGCGAACGCTGTACAATAATAGGCGCATGAGCGACGTTGTTTGGCGACGTGCCATCGCGATATTCGATTCCGATGGAAATAGCATCGGCGAGATCATCGTCGTTATCTACTATGTCGCGCGCGAATTTTTCAATTTCTTTGGTTACGTAATATGCGGGCTTGAGGCGATCTATTGAAACGCGAATTTTTTTGTTATTCATATCGATAACGTAAGCTTTCTCGTCGCGTTCTAAAACTTTGTACGGTCCATCGTACGGAGGATCGAACGGGCCGCGTACAGCGTCGTGACGGACGAACACATACGGCGAAGTCGCGAGCTCTTTAAACACGAAGATATTTTTTGCGTGCCGTGGCGTTTAATCGGAGTAGGTTTTACCTCGTTGACGCGATTTTTGAGCTCCGTGATGGAGCTAGAAGTTACACTATCATTCGAAGCTGTAAAAAATTCCGCGGGTAGACGTAAGCGTGTACCGTATACTAGTTCTGCGGCTATCGGGCCTAGATCCTCTTAAATCACGGTCCGCATACCGAGCAAAACTGTAGGTAGAACCGAAACCCAGTTGTTTCTGTCGTGGCACTTAATCGCTGCCTTGAATTGCCGGTGCATTCGTTCAACCAGACCGTTCGCTTGAGGATGGTAAGCTGTAGTACACATACGCTTCGTTCGCAACAGCTTACACAATTCAGCGAAAAGCGCCGATTCAAATTGACGTCCTTGGTCTGTGGTGATGCGCGCGGGGACGCCAAAACACGAGATCTACGTAGACAACAGAGCCAACGCAACGGTCGTGGCTTCCATGTCAGCGATCGGGATTGCCTCGGGCCAGCGCGAAGAGCGGTCGATACGCGTAAGGCAGTACCGAAAACCTTGACAATAACTCATAGTGATTAAATCAAGATGTACGTGTTCCAATCGACCGGCTAAACAATGAAATTGGTTAATTGGCGAGGAAACGTGCCGAGTCACTTTGCAACACTGACACTGGATGCATGCACGCGTCCATTCTCTGCATTCTTTGTTATTGCTGGCCAAATAAAACGCGCAGTAATAAGCTGTTAAGTAGCGCGGATGCCGGGGTGGGATAAACAGTGCATTGCGTTGAATAAGGCGTGACGGCAAGTTACGGGGATAAAAGGCCGTACGACGTCGCTCGTCGTATCACAATATAAATACAGATTATGCTCCGGGAAATACATTTTTTTGAGTCGCAGTGCGGACTGTCCGGATACGAGAATGTCACGTAATTCGGCATCTATATTTGGAGCGGACGGGAGAGCTTCGTGATCGACCACTGCGGAGACTGCATCGACGCGGGACAATGCATCTGCAACATGGTTGTCTTCGTCTTTGATATGCCTAATCTCCGTGGTAAACTGGTAAATATAATCAAAATGCCTGAATTGGCGCGGAGAGCATTGGTCTAGGTTTTTATTTGTGGCATAAATAATCGGTTTATGATCCGTGTACATAGTTAACAGCCTGCCTTCGACCATGAATTTAAATCGCTTTACGGCACTGTAAATGGCGTACAGTTCGCGTTCATATGCGCTGTATTTCCGTTCTGTTGGCGTTAAGGCTTTGGTGAAAAACGAAAGAGGTTGCCAGGCGTTATCCACGCGTTGCTGCAATAGACCGCCGATAGCAAAATCCGATGCGTCCCCGACGATGCTGATCGGCGCACTGGATTTTAGATAAGCTAAGAGTGCGGTTTGTGCAATAGCAGTCTTCGATTTTTCGAAAGCGTCGCGAGCTTCGTCGGTTCACACAACGCGATCTTTACCTTTTTTCAAACCGCCTAACAACTTGTTCAAAGGCTGCAGAATTTTCACTGCGTGGGGTACAAATCTAAGGTAGAAATTAAACATCCCGAGATAGCAACGCAAGATTTGAATAGTTTCCGGAAGGGAGAACTTCGAAATCGCTTCTACGCGTTCGGGCATTGGCGACAAGCCGTTAGAGTTTACGGTATAACCGAGAAAAGTAATTTCGCGAACGCCAAGCACGCACTTCGCGGGATTAATAACGACGCCGTAAGTCGCGAGTCGGTAGAATACAATTTTCAGATGTTTCAAATGCTCGGATTCGTCTACCGATGCGATTAAAAAGTCATCTATATATACGTATACAAAATCGAGCCCGCGCGTAATTTCGTCGACGAAACGCTGACAAATTTGCGCCGCATTCCGCAACCCGAACATCATCATCACGGGTTCGTACAGAACGAAAGGCGCGATAATTGCGGCTTTCTCGATGTCTGCGGGCGCAAACGAAATTTGGTGAAACGCACGTACGAGGTCGATCTTTGAAAATAGCTGTTTTCCGTACAAATTCTGGCAGAAGTCTTCGATGTGTCGCGGTGTATACCTCTCCGGGATCGTACGCGCGTTGAGGGCTCGATAGTCTGTATATGGTCGAGGACTGCCATCGTTCTTCGACGCCATGTGTAGAGGAAAAGCCCATGGGCTCTTCGATGTCCCTAGAACTCCCTGCTCTACCATCAGGTCGAAGATTTCCTTGGCGTTCTTGCGCCTTCCAGGCGAAAGATAGCGGCTCTTGGCGTACACGGGAGGGCCCGGTGTCGTCTTGATGTAGTGTTGGACTCTGTGTTTCACCATGTCCGTCCGGAAAACGGGCGACCGCGTTAGGCTCGTATACTCGGCGAGTAGCTTGTGGCATGGCGAATTACCCACAACAGTTTTTATAACTGCTTTTTCTTCACCGGCTTCAATACCGCGTAAAGATAAGCCGGTGGTCTGGTCGACGAGTGACTTATTTTTCACATCCACCAATACGCCATAATATGACAAGAAGTCCACTCCGATAATCGCGTAAGTGATGTCAGCGACGACAAACAGCCACTTCAAAGATCGGCGAAGCCCGAGTTTTAACTCTAAGGGCACCTTCCCGTACGTGGCGATGCTGGAAACGTTCACGGCGAACAGCTCGTAACCGCTCCTTTTCCACTCGCCCTTCAACCATGATCGCGGATACACGCACAAATCAGCACCGGTGTCCACGAGAAATGATTTCCCTGAACACATATCACGCACGTAAATTCGACGGCTACTGAGACCGTCAATGCTTGCCGCATTCACTGACGGCGAGCGTCGTTTCCCGTTTAGTCGCATTTACCGCTGCATTTGTTCGCTTGTTGTTTAAATCGGCGTTGGTAATAGCAGATGCGCTCTTTATTTTCCGTCGCCGGGGTTGCGGCGTAGCTTCGCGGTCGATGCGATATGTCACGAGTGCGTGCACAGGAGCGCTCTTGCGTCAGAGCATTAACCTGGACGGTGAGCTGTTGGATCTGCTCGACGAGGCAAGCTAAATCGTTCAAGGCGTTGACTTGCAGGCTGGGGCTGACTTCGTGTTCCATGTCCGCAAGCTTCAAAATCTTATCCAGCGCGATCTCGCTGGAGGCGGCCATGATTGACTGCAATTGCGCGACTTCCATAGACTTCCATAGACTTCCATAGTTCTATGAGGAACTCGTCCGAGGTATTAGCCGTGGTGTGTGTTTTTAAGTATCTGAAAAATTCGGATGGCTTGCGGTCACTGATCTGCTCGCCTTCCAACAATTTTCGGACACGTGCACTGTCGGATTCCGTGAAACGCTCAATCATTTTGCTCTTGAGATCCGCGTATCTGTTGACTTCCGGCGGAGTCGTCAGGATGTCCTCGAGTTGGCCGATTGCTTTTTCCGTTAGGTACGACAACGTGTAACAGTATTTTACGTTCTCGTCCGTAATCTTGGCCGTGACCAATTGTGCTTCGAGCAGCGTGAACCATACCTTTATTCGTCCTTCAAGGAATGCTGGCGCACGAAAATGTCGGGGCGTCTGTACGTTAACGACGGGCGCGAGAGCGCCTGCGTTGACGTTGTCTCCCGGCATGATTTGTACTTAGACTTGATCACTCTACACGATTTTTATTTATTTTTTTTACTCAGATCACGTCGGGGTCACCAATTTGAAGTCCGTGAGCGCAGGGAAGGTAGTGGGAGGATGATAAGATGTTCACGTACACATCAGTACAGAATATATATTTGCTAACACTATTTGTTAACGATGAAGATATGGTATACAAGGTATAGAGCGTGCGCGCAGATATAAGTAGACTACGGTTGCTTACAAGAATAATTGTTATTAAGTATACGCGGACTCGGTGGGACGCGGAAACCAGATCGTCGGAACGCGGGCGATCTTGACGGGATGCGAGTTCGCACAAGAGTGTCGTTCCGTCTCTCAATTCTTTCGCATCTCCCTAAATAACTGTACCTGGGCTCTAGGGTCACTTATGGCTGTCGTACACTTTCCGAAGAAAGACGGATCAGTACGCGCGCGCGCACAGCAACAGACTTTATTACGGTAGGTAATAAAAGGTCTGTCGTGACGCCGGCTGCGCACTACTTGCTTTATTAATGTTTACGGAAACGAAGATTTCTGCAAACATCTGCTGAGAGAATGCGCGCCATATATATATATATATATATATATATATATATATATATATATTTGGAATTTTGCTGCAGTCGTGTGGCATATCTTGATTTTTTATTAGATAGGGAGGACTTGCGTCTAAATCCGGAATAAGTCGTACCGGTGCTTGATTATTCGGAGCCGTAAAAATTGAATCAATTACACCGTTTTCTCGGAATGGTCGGGTGGTACGCGCGTTTTCTAAAGAGGAATTCTGAGCTCAAAATACCACTGGTGAAGCTCTTGCGAAAAAGTTAAGTGTGGGAGTAGGTAGACGAGCAGCGGGAGGTGTTTCAAGAGCTGAAACGAGCACTTGCCGAAGCTCCGGTATTAGCGCGGCCGAATATTGCGAAACCGTTCACCGTACAAAGCGACACAAGTAACTATGCGATTGGCGCCGTTTTGACACAAGAGAGCGATGACGGAGAGCACCGAGTTGTCCATGTGAGCCGAGTTCTATCTGCGACTGAGAAGAACTATTCGACCTCGAAGAAAGAATGTTTAGTCATTATATGAGCGATTAAGAAATTACGTCCATACCTGGTGGGGTATAGATTTACCGTGATCATAGATTACAGTGCGTTAAAGTGGTGAAACAATTTGAGAGAGCCGGAGGGTCAGTTAGCGCTATGGGAGCTCGAGGTCCAACAGTTGGACTATGAGATCGATCATAGGAAAGGGGCGCTAAACCATATGCCCCACGCGCTGTCGCGACTATATGAGACCGAGGAGTGCGAAGTAGCGTGGTTTAGAGAAGTGAACGATCCGTGGTATATACAAATGTTACAATGCGTGTTGAAAAATCTACTCAAATATAGAGATTGGACACTGGAAGGGAAATGCTTATACTATAGACGTCGGGACGTTCCGTTACTGGGTCTCATAGTGTCGAGAGAATAATGTTGGAGGCTTGTAATACCGTTGGAGGAAAGTCCGACTAAGTTATCCTTGCAAGGAATAGTGCCAGTAGAGAGACGAACCATGGACTTGGAGACAGCTCTTCAAGAGTAGGACGAACCTGTGCAAAGGGGACCGCCCACAGTGACTAGAGCCGAGATACCTGGAGACCGTGCAGAAGGATAGACCGTTGTAATCCGGAGCGTCATGTTAAGATCAAAGACTGTGTTTCAGCGTCCCCCTCGCCACCGAGATCGGCAACACCACCCGGCCGCCCACCACGCCTCAAAAACCGAGGTTCCAACGTCCAGGGAAAATTTTCGGACATCTACATCGGAATCTGCTGCAAGGAAGCGATAGCACTCTCCGGCAACGGACGGCGCTGCAGCGTACAGACCACCTCGGCAGGATGAAGGACGCTACCCCGAGCGCACCCGTGGAGTTATGTTTAGCGACTTAGCAGCCATAGTGACTGGTCCGGCGGTAAACCCAACACCGTATCATTGTTTCAACTGCTGACTGTTTCAACTTCATAAGAAGTAAAGAAATAATAACTTAAGTCACAAGCTTAAGTATGATTATGGTAGAAAACGCATTCTATATTCAAGATAAAGAAATTCTATATTGTAAGTATTAAAAAGGGTGAATTAATTTTTAACGATATAAATGGCGAAGAAAATAAAACATCACATTTAATACAGTATCGAATCAAAAATAAAAAGAAGAAAGCTGTATTCGAAGGATGATAAGATACGACAATCATTCTTTCTTAAATGTACTACAAAATTAATATAATAGAACATGTATAAAAGAAGATGTAGCAATATTTTTCGGTCTCTCCTAAATCAAATTCAAATAATTTTTTATTTATCATTAATAGAAATAAGAAAATCTGATTCTAGCGTTCATACTAATTTTATTACTGTTCTGCAAAAGACTAGAAAGATTCCAATTTTTTCTAGCGATATTGCGGTAATCGTTATATATTAGAATAAATAAGAAATTTAATTCATAAAAACAAATATATTTCGTTAAATTAAGAAATTTAATAACTAATAATAATTTTTAACTTTTTATATGAAATATTGTTCGCCTTTTCTATAAATTGGAAAATTTAATGTCTCTCGTGAAGCCCAAACTAAAGAGAGATTGTCAGGAATTTATTTCTTCTTCTGAGTACATTTTTAATATCAAAAGTTTTCTTATCCAGGTTTAACTAAAAGAATTTATGGTGGCATCAATACCAAATTAAAAGAATTCCCGAATGTAATGTCAATTCAAGTATTGCAGAGCGGTTCATTGGAGTTCGAACATCATTGTGGTGCTGTAATTGTCGATGAGTTGTGGGGCTTAACTTCCGGCCAATGTCTTTCAAAATTTGACATAGATTTTCCACTTAAAAATGTTAGAATAAAGGCGGGAGTATGGAGTGTGAAAGTGACTGAAACAACTGAACAAATTTCCAAAATTGCACTATATTTTAAGCACGAGAAGTTAAGAGCATCGCGGTTAGTATATTTTAAAGTGATGAATTTTAAATCGTTTAATATAATAAACCAAATAATAATTGATCTATCAACGAATTATCAAATTCCGTATTGATCTAGCAATTTTCGATTTTCCATTGTCTCGTTTTCAAGTTATGCAAATGGTAGCGAATTTAAAAAGAAATATCTTCTAGGATTTCTTAAAGACAGTATTTTTCATTGTTGGATTTTTTTTCTTAATTTCATATTGAATTATACACTCCCATATTTATTTTTTACAATGCTATCAAATAAATTTAAACAATAATAGAAAATGATCAGCTTATTCAAATTACGTCTAATAATGCGCTATTAATACTTTTCAAAGTGTAGTGAACAGATTTAATTAGGTTATAAAAGAATAAAAAGTTGTAAAATACAATAGAATTGAGAACTATTTTTGCCGCATATAATAATAAGAACAATAAGATAAACTCATTAGTTTATGTATTAATATTGAATCATAAAACTTAATGAAGCATCTCATAATGACTGAACAAAACACACCACCTTTAAATTACAAAATAAAAAAAGCATTTAAATATGTTATAAATAATATATATATAACTTAGCTTTTCTACAACAAATATAGATATTATTAGCTATAATGTTAGGGCTTGAAGAACTATTTAAATCCACATGATTTAAAGCTATGATAGGAAGTACGTACAAATTTATTGACCGTAGGTTTCCAATGAGTAATTTATTTATCAAACTTTTTCTAAATGTTCATATTGGATCGCCTCGGTTTATATGATTACAAATGAATTTATCACGAACATGCTCAAATTCGAGCTTATTTGATTCATCGGTTTAATTGGAATTCTACGGTCAGTGAATTTGGATTTTGAACGTATTTCCAATTATACCTGAAATATATTACTGTGGATGAAATAGGTCTTAAGCCTTCCACATTATAACTAATCATATCCACTCATTATGTAAAAGATAAGTTTTATATATAACATTTATAACATATGTAAATTCTTTTTTTACTTCGTAATTCTAAGGTGGCGTGTTTCCTTAATGTTTGAACAGAACCTTATATAGAAGTTTTACATGTACAACAGTTATTATATGAATTCTAATAAAATATATATTTATTTTATATACTTTTCAGAACGTCAAACATGTTTGATATAGGATTGATTAAGCTGGCTACAAAATTAGTATTTAACGACTACGTGAAGCCACTTCCTATTCCCATGACATATCGTATGTATGAGCATGGTTCAGCTGTAATCGTTGGATGGGGTAAATTGAAGTACGAATGCTCCTATTATTTTTGGTCTGATGGCTTGCAGAAGTTAAAAGTACAATTGATAGACCTATTAATTTGCAGAACTGCAATACGAAATTTAGTCGACGCGGATGGAAGAAGGGAATACTCAAATATCATCGAAGAGTCACATATTTGCAGTGGTCCTCTAACTGGACAACAGTTTATATGCGAAGTAAGTTCTTTATAATTATACAGATAATACTCATATTATTTAATAATTTATTGATTAATTGTTCACACCATCGGTGATTTTATTTAGGGCGACATGGGAGGTCCGTTACTTTCTAAGAATGGTTCAAGTTATGAAGTTATTGGAATAGTTTCTTACACAGTATTACCTTATGGAATGATGGGCACCCCAATGGTTCATACTAGTATTTCTTTTTTTGCCAACTGGATTGAAAATATAATGACAAAATACCAGTAGTTTTTTTAAAAATTGTTTAAACTCAATTTAAATAAATTAAGTAATCTCATGTTATTATATGTATATTTGTTATAATTGATAATATTTATCAAATATATTGTTAACTGTATGTATTTTAAACATAATTTAATAAATTTTTGTTTATATTAATATATATATATATATATATATATATATATATATATACACACACACACACGATATTATACCCTTTGTTAAAAAAATTAACTGTTACTCTATTCTTACTGAATTTTATAGCAAATATTATTTCTACTAATAAATTTATTATTATATACAACTTCTTAAAAGTATTTATTAAATACCTTCAACGAATTTGGTTGTGTGGAAATATCTCAACGCTACTGACTTTTTATAAAATCTACGTTCGGTCTATAATAGATTATTCATAATAAAGTTATAATAAAGTTATAATAAAGTCTATAATAAAGTTTCATATACTTTCCCATTCGTCAAAACCTAATAAATAAACTTGAATAAATACAAATAGTTGCAAATAGATACGCTCTTAGCTTTCGAAAAACAACACTTACTAACGTACTCTTAACAGAATCAAAGTTACCATTTTTACTAGAGCGAACGAAATTTCTATGCAACGCTAATTTAACAACAATATTATCGAACGAATCTCCACCAAGTAATAAAACGTTACATTATGTGCTATAAACGCCAAAAAGATAAGAAAAGAAAACGAAAAAAGTTATTTGAAACATGCATTTGTCAGTTCAAGGGAAGCTTACCTAATCTATTGAAAAGCGACAACTATGCACTATATAATTATAGCTACGAAACAATTACATCTTCGATTCCATTTTATGAGCTTATGGGCGAAAGTCAATATTTAATATCTCCTAACATTATACAATATTTCCTCAGTAACGCGAATAACTCATATTATTATCTACTGAGTCAACTAAGAAATCAAGCGACTTCCCAATAGAAACACATTGTTTTTGTCCAAAATTCAACATATTAAAAGTAAACACATTTAATAAATGTCTATAGTGCAGAATGTATTGCTATTATAGAAGACAAATCTAGACAAATCCCAATAATTCATGTAGTCAAATCGAGAAAACAGCAAATTTAATTGTAGCTACAGATCTATGAACTATATAAAAAAGACATGAAAGAAAATACAAAAAAAAATATTGTGGATGCAGGGAAAATAAGAGGCGAAAAGTACTGTACTTGTTTCTACACAGATCGGAAAAATCCATGATTTTATAACAAAAATCTATCCCGTAAAACAATAGTTACAGTTAATCTTTGGCTATCTAATCACTACAACTTAGCAGCATCACTTGCCCGAATGTCTACAATTAATGACCCCAAGTGTCAATGCACAAAATATGACCAAGACCTTTCAGCCTGTATCAGACACATCGGGCTAAGCTCATAGAAGATCTCATGAAATGTGAATTACAACTCCCGCTATTTATTGATGCTCTGCTTTACGATTATCGTATATATATTTATTGATTATCCATTTTGTTGTCTTGAATTTATATCCCATGCAGAACGAGATACTCAAGAAGTTGGCTGCAATAAGTGAATTTTGGAAATATATAATAATCAATTGAATAAGACATTGTACATTTAGGGACATAAATTCATTAGGAGCTATTTTTCTGAAAATCATATTTATTTTTAGAATCCGTTGCTAAAAGTAGACATTTTCATGACAAACATCTCAGATGTATTCAGAATGTTTTCAACTTTTCATCTTATTTTCGTGATAATGTAAGTTACCTCACCTAATGTAGACTAAATCCGTCAGCCAATCAAAGTTCTAAAACTTAAATTTAAATAAATCTTTCTCGTTTTTCACGATTAAACTATATCTATACGTTTGTTGTCTGCATTTAAATCACTTGTTATTTCACAGATAATACTGTTTTAAAATACTGCTTTGAAATGGTTTGAACTTTTCTTTTAAATAAACCTTTGCTATTATTTGCAGGATTGCTATATTCGGCATTAATATTAAACGTGTATTAAAAACAAAATTGTACGTTGTTTTTGGATTTTTTGTTTCATTATGCGACTGCTGAAGCTGAAATCAAAAAACTTATATTATCGTTTTTTAAGATTCAAACGATACAACTTGAAGTTTTTGTTTATGTATGTTAAATATATTTATGAAAGAATTTTGTGCAATAAAAAATTTAGTATAATGTTTATAGATGTTATGGAAAGGCGATATAGATGATACATTATTTTATATATATATATATATGATAGAGATTCTTGCGTTATTAAATAATCGATGGATAGATATAGTATGTGTTAGTAATAATTATAAAATAAAATATTTTGTTTAGATTATTACAAGTGTAAAAAAAATAAAAGCCATGTAAAGAAAATTCTTAGGATTGTATAATATAAGCAGTATAAACAGTAAAATACTAAGCTTGACTGTAAGCTATTAGAGAAAAATATGATTAACATAAGTTGTTAAAATTAGTTTCATTTTTCATTTTATCTTTATATGATACTGTTTCTATAAATTTTTATAATTCATCGCATATATTATATTATTTTACTTGAAAATATTATCCGTTATTGTATAATGTCTTCATTAATAAGTATAAATTATAGAAAATAAATATAGTCAATATTATTTCGTTGTTAGATATCAAAATCATAATTTAATAATTTAGGTAGTAAATTGAATGCATTATATTTAATAATTATGTTGTTTTGAAGCTATGTAAAGAAAAGCCAGTAACATATAGAAATTCAGATATAAGTTAATTAAATATTTTCCAAGGGCTCGAAGAATAGCGTATATTTATTAAAAAACAAAGTTTATAATAGCAAACATTCGGCGTTAAATGAACAATAAAAGTTTAAACATCTCTCGGCGAATTTCAGGTTATTAGTGTTGTGACTGGAAAATGACATTTTTTCCTATTGGCAAATTATATATTTGAAATCCATCGGTGCCGTGACCGGAAAACATTTAGATTTTCGAAATCTGTATTTTGTAAATATATAACTTGATTTCAGGGAAATATGGATACTATTTTTGAAAGTTGCAAATCATTCTTCAAAATAAGTATGACGAAATACCATCTTTTGCCTGGTGTAAAGTATAAATTCGGATCAATCGGTGCGGTGACCGAAAAACCATTATGTTTTCGAAAGCTGTAGATTTGAAGCTTATGCTTTATTTTAGCAAAATTTGGAAATTCTGAACATGAAAAGTCTCTATAAAAAGATAGAAACTAATAGCTCTAAAATAAAGCTTCTATATCCCAGCCATTAAGGCTGCGAGGCGAAACTTCTGGAGGGATCGATACTCTGCCTTTTGTGGCTTATCGCTAAATTCGAGAAATCTGATAGTCCAGGGAAAGGCGAACCTATAAAAGGTCGAGCGCGTACATTCATTGTGTTATTGGCTCTTCTATTAGGTGCGTTTGTAATAGCTTCAAAATTATTAAAAATTATTATAGAATTTCTAGTTTAAATTGTTGTTATTTTGTTGTTAAATTTATTATTTTTAATCCCGTTTTTTTGTTGATTATAGTAGATTTAATGAATATATAGTATCATATACGATAATGTCGGGGCGACCTTTCTCCTACGAGATGCATAAACGAACTGAACTTTACAATAGCATCACAGAGCTCATTAGCTGAGACGTAGGTACAACTATAATTATGGAAATTTCCATAGTATCTAGTTACTCAGGGATGTCGAGTTTTCATATGGATATACATTAACACCTACCCTAAAACTCTACATCGACAGACAAATTAAAAAATCGTAAATTACGCAAGAACAGTTTATATCTCAATAAATCGACACAACTCGTACATTATCAAACTTGCATTTTTCCAGCTAGTCCGCCTCTCTAGTTCAACAGTTTTACACTCTTAACACACGTAACATCGATTATTCCATTTACATATGCATCACGGACAAAATGATGTTTTACGTCTATGACAGTAGTGATTTGTGACTCTGGATTTTTATTAACCTGATGCAGTTGTGTTATCTATGTATATAGTAAAATTATCAATAATTATATCGCATTCATCAAGAACAAAAAAAAACTCAACTATATAAGATTTTTCGTAGCCGATGGTTCACTCATATATTCTGCTTCTGACTTAGACAAAACATATTCTTGTCGCTTCTTCTGACGCCATTTATTGCCAATACAGTCTGCGTCATTATATGTCTGGAAACTCTGACCAGTATTACACAATAATCCTAAATTAGCACTTCCCTTTACAAACCTAAATATCTGAGCGAATGTTCCTCGGCTGGTTTTTCCAGTCCTCTTAATGCAATATTAATCCTGAAACTCATCACCACCTGTAAATATGGTACGAGAGATTTTTAACGGTATCACGGTATGGTATATTGCCAATTGGATTTTTTAAATAAATTTAAATCTCAGTTTGTTTTAATCGGAATCGAAACGCTATTCTCTTTACTTATTTTGAATTTATCTAAAATATAAGGAATATAATTATTTTGATTTACACAGATTCATCTTTTAAATGAGAAATTTCTAAGCCCAAATGTTTTTTTCTTTTTTTATTTAAATTATCAAGAACTTTATCGTTTAAATTATTTTTTGATGCTACTGAAACTCGATCAATCACATAAATAGTTAAAAACTTCTATTTTTTTTATAAATATAAAAACATGGATCAACTTTACTCTGAATAAATCTGACATTTTTCAACATAATTATTAAACTACTCTGTCCAACATCTTAGAGCTTGTAGAAGCTAAATTGTACAACGATTTCATGCAAAGAAAATATTTCTTATTCTATTGCTTCTTTTCAATTACTACCGTTGTCAGATTTACGCATATTATTAAATATTTGATTGGACAGCTATACAACTTAGTGTTTCTACTTTATTTTGGTCGCGTAATTATCTCACATTTTCATGCACATTTCAGTTTTCATTTTTCAAAAGTACCGCGTTTAAAGTAACTCGGAAAATAAAAGTAAAAAAAAAATAAAAAATTTATTCCGATGTATATGTCGAATTCACTCTCTATTCCAAACTTTTACTATTGAAAAAATCCTCTACTGCTTTAGTTGTAAATGCCCTTCCATCGTCACTACGTAGTTCCTTAATATTTTCAATATATCGAGTTGAAATTTTAGCAAAAAATGTCGTTAATTTTTCAAAAACATCTGATTTATATCAAAGAAAATAATGTTCCAAAACCCTGAAAATCGTCTTTAAAAATTAAAAAAATAATGCTATTTTCATAATGACTCACACTTCATCGGTCTGTAAACATTGGTATATATAATTTCACGTATGTTCATAACCTTATAAGTTCTTAGATTAAAAGGGAGCCTATGTTACTCCCCATATATGCAACCCTCACAAAAGTCATCATTATCTACAAATGTTCATAAATACTTGGTAGCGCTGACAAAATTATATTCAGTAACATTGATTCTGAGACCTCGCCGGCGAGACTCTTCATTTTTGCCCGTATATACTACAATTTTCAAATCGGAAAATTTCTTCTACACTGTAGACGGATTGTCGTCCATTCTCATTTCGTACAGCGATTGAAATTTCTTTCATATATCTCTAGCACTTGGACTGCTTAAGAGTAAATGCAGTTGCTTTTTCTCTGCCGCTCTCATGACTTTTGTTGTTTTTTCTGCTTTCAAGTATTTTCATAGACGGTCGTTGAAAGTTTGAACAACTTCTGAGGCTGATCTAAAGTTCCAACACAATCGGCTAATAAATTTGCATGCTCCTCTAGTCATATGCATATAACAAAGCAGCATTGGAACTAATTCTCTTGTTCATTAATGTAGGTTATTAGGTATGTGGATTAGCTTAAATAAATTTAAGAAAGAAGTTTGTATAGTAAGGAATGCATAGACGAATTGAACTTTACAATAGTATCATAAGACTCATCAGCTGAGGCGTCGGCACAAGTTTTTACAAATATCGACAGGTTAAAACGGGTAGTGTATAACGGTTCGAACTGAAATTATGGAAATATCCATAGCACCTAGTTACTGATGGATGTCGAATTGCTACACAGGTATATTTCAACGGCTTTTAAGAAGACTAATTTTCTAAACGAAAGCTTATCTCATCTTTAACAAGCAAATAAGTTGTCTACTATGTTCTCATGCCGTCTCTTCATAACGCAGTACTTTTTTTATTAAATAGTATCCTTTACTAATAAATGAAACGAAAGCATTTTATTCTTTTATCAGCTCCAGTAACCACAGAATGCACAAACAATAAAGCATTGTCTTCTTCAAAATTTTTTGTGAAATTCTTTTTAAAATTCTAAATTTTAATAAAAATTACGAAATCATTTTTCAGTTTATTTATTTTTTTTTTTTTTGAAAAATATTATATTCAAATTAGAGTAGACTTTAATAGAAAAGTGATAATTTTATTTTGTAACTTCAAGAACAACAAACAATTTTGTATACAAAATTTTAGATCCAGTTTGCGCGGGAAGGTTATTAAAATAGGTCTACGGA
Organism: Sycobia sp. Sy_11; assembly: GCA_018907035.1. Classification (NCBI taxonomy): domain Eukaryota; kingdom Metazoa; phylum Arthropoda; class Insecta; order Hymenoptera; family Epichrysomallidae; genus Sycobia; species Sycobia sp. Sy_11. Next base: position 986,180 of record JACCIC010000106.1, read on the forward strand.
CAAATATTAATAAAAATGATCAAAATTTCAATGCGATAAATATTAATAAAATAATTATGTATCGTATAATCTTGTAAATATCATATCTTATAAATATTTATTTTTCGTAAAAAATTCGTGAAGGAGATTTGAAGAATTTATTATAATCCTGAGATATCTTCAGTTATGTCTTACAGAATAAATTTGATTTCGCTTATTTAGTCTGCATTCTTTATCAATTGTTATGGAGTATAGTTCAAATGACTATATGAAGAAATTATGTAGCTACTATTTGTTTTCTTTTTTCTTCTTCTAAATTCTAACATTTTTATTTATTCCACTTTATATCCTTTATGTATTATCTGCAATATAGTCAGATAGACTGATAAATGGTAATATAAGCCGTTCAAAGCACAATATTTCCGTCGAGAAATACATTAACAGTGAATGAACGGATTATTATATATACCAGTATATTTAAATAACAGTTCTTAGACAATTCTATATAAATACTTACTATTGTAATACTCCACAATCATTGTTAGATATAAATATGAGAGTTGTGTTATTTTTTAGTCTTTTGGTTCTGTCAAGAGCACGTAAGTTAAATAAATTAATAACATAAATATTGAATAAAATCTGGCTGCGCAATTTTGTTTGTAAATAATTATCAAATAAAATCAAAGTAAGTGAACTTTTAATTAATAGATGTAAATGCTTTTAATTACGAACTTTTTGCAATTATTTTTAACATTTCGTCCGAATTTTTGTTTTTAAATGGCACCTTACAAGAAAATTAGAAAGTGAATCAATAGGTTTTTTAAAGCTTTTACTTAAATCGATTTCAGACGGGTGACGTCACTGACGAGCTGCACATAAGTATAACATCATTGATGCAGAATTATGTATGCATTGAACTGGCTATGGAACTGGTCACCTACGTCATCCGTCTAACCCTCGTTCGATTGAGGCTTAATTATTAGGTTATTTTAATATAAATAATTAAGTAAATTATTTCAAATTTTACAAAAAATCTTTTAATAACATACTGGTTTAAACTATTATTTTTAAATAATTTATATTCAATTAAATAAAATATTAATTAATTTTATCGGGCAAGGTCAACTTCCATTGTATAGTACCTGGTTTGACTATTCAAACCTGGTGTAATTAATTTAGAAGAATTAGAATTCAAATATAATAATTTTATTTTGGCAGCTCTACCCCTACGTAGGTATACACATGCGCATACTTATTCACATCTGTGCGCACATATGCACATAAATACAAACATACTATATTAAATAGCTTTTAAGGAAATTAGTATAGAAGCTTTAAAACATATCACCAAAACGATTTCATTATACAGAAAACATTTACATAGTTTTTACATACATCTTACAATTCGTAATAGCTTTTACACAATTCTATTTGTAACGAAGAAAAGTAATCGTTGTAACTTAAATAAAATTTTTAAATCACAGATTTTTATATTCAGTCGGAGAAAAGATTTTTACCGTTTAAACATTTTTTTTAAATAAACAAAATAAGATAAAAACAGTCCATCTTAATTTTTTTAATATTGCATTGTTGAAATTTTTTTTGTGTTTTTCTAATAAATGTCTCAAAATTATTATAAAAGATGTAATATTTGGTTCGAAGTGACGATGCTACAGGCGGCACGTGCGACGATATTAATCACGCCCTACTTCGGGCTTTCTAAGATAGATCTAAAAATTCAAGCGCTATAATAAAATGTCTACGTGAAAAATAAATGTGATAAACAACGCCGTTGTAGTACGTGAGCCCATCTTAAATATATAGTTTTTTATAGCATAGTCAGTGAAAGATTTTCTTGCGTATTTGCGAATTGAAAAGTAGTATTTTACGCCCTCAAAACAAAATGTAAATCTTCATTTTGAAACCTGCTGTGCTATAACAATTATTTAGCAATACGTTATTTGAAATACATAACTTGAAATAAACGAAAAAGAATTTGGTTTCTGCATATATTACATACACACACATTGGCTTGAAAATCCACCTTCAATCTGGAAAATAATATTTTTGTTATGTATCATGATATTTCAATAATTCATTAAGTTCATAATAATTAATTATGTAATCAATTTCATGCTTCTGTAGAGTAAAACTTTTAAGGTGTAAGGAAAAAATTGGTATAACCGCTCCGTGCCCTATATCTTCGTAGTATTTCTTCATGAAGCTTTGAAATAATAAAACTATTTTGAGCAACTGGTTGACACCACTTTTGAATATATAGAAATGCTTTAAAAATTGTACAATGATAAAAAGACCTGCGTTGAAACGATGAAAGTAATTTATTGGCCGACGTACGGAAAATCTCGCAAAATTTCAATGATCGAGTTCGATCTCTATGAATTTGGCCAATATCCATAGATGTTAGTATATGAAACTCTCGAACACAATATACTTCCAAATTTGAAAGATATAGTATATTTGCGATAAAAAGACACGACTTATTGATGAGAACATTGAAAAAGAAATATGACATACGTGAATAAACAAATAACGACTGAGAATCAAGTCAACTCATTCTTCTTAATCAGGATTAAGTTTTATCAGCTTAAGTATTAGTTTGGGTTAAATGATGAGCAAATAAGCAGTACTAGCTTTGCTTTATTTCATTTTAAAGACAGCTACTCACATATTCTCAGAGCTTAATGTTTTATTTTCATTAAAAACAGAGGTCTCCAGGAAACATGGTGTTCTTCAGTAAAGACTTCATTACAAAGTGCAATAGAGTAGTTCCACGATTTTGATTATCATCATAAAATATTTGTGCGCGAATTATCCTCAATAATAGATGATGCAAAGTTTGTTAAAAAAACTTTCTTTGAAACAGTCAGTTCAAACAGTTCAGGAATTATTCTTATGGTAATTATACGGACTTTTTTCATGATAGTCATAACAATGTTGATAAGATATTAGAGTTTGTAGGTTACTGATACAATTATTGAGGTTCTTTTATTATCGTAAAGATAAAAAAGATGTTTCCGACTGCTTTCACATAATTATTGGTCGTCAATGCTACCATTTCTATTACTAACGTAGCTGTACTCATACGTTTTTTTCCATGAAATAGATCTTCTTCAAGGATATACGTTAAGTTGTATTGGTCTTATTGCGAGTATGATGCTAGATGGAAAGAAAGCTCACAATATCTCTTTCAAGAATACATTATGTTTGCTTTAGACATTTATCTAATTTGCTGGTTTTACATTGTATTAAAGGTCCTGAGGTAAATATTTCACGCATAAATGATTAATAGTTTCTCAAGTAACACCTTGCTTGATTCATTTAAAACAAATTTAAAACAATTTAACTCCACCTAAATAGTCTTACTGAAACTGTATGGTGACACATTACTGGTATATATAAAAAAACATTTTGACCTTTAGTGATACTATTTAACCGTTATTTTAAATTAAGAAATTGAAGCAATTAGGTTACACAAATCGAATTCCATCCTATTTAAATGATAGAGAAGCGGATAGTTATCAGCTCTTGGACGGATACAGTTTCTTGTTTTTTTTTTTAGAATTGTTGGGGTACCTCATTCCTCGGTCCTCGAGGATGGCCGTTCGTTCGAATATGAATGGGATCAACGCGACAATATATAATGGCTTCGAGTGTAATAATCCTTTCTGTGTTTTCTTTGGTTGGTACGTGGTATTGAGCTTGACTGAAAATAAACGCGGAGACCATAAATCGATGATCTCACGAAGAAACTTAGACCCACTAATGCATTGATCTTTGAGTTTCTTCGTGGTACACTTGTCAAAACGCTTGTCTTCCTAAAGTTTTGAATAACGTTCTATGGTTAATTTATATGTCTTCATTCTACTGATATCTAGACTATAAAGTTTCCAAAATGCTTGCGCGAGATTCGCACTTGACATGAAAGGATACGATCATATTTTTCCGTACAGAAAAAGACTGAGAACTATTGCAGACGCATGCAGAAATTATTTGCTTGGTTGCTGAATGTATAAAACTAACAAAATTCAACGGCTTATATATTTAGCTTTGTTTCAGTTCTCGAGTATCACTATCCCCCCATTAGAGCAGAGGGTAAAGAACTTTCAATACACAGTATGTTAGCTGAAATTGGGTTATGATCTTAGAAGCTGCTCACGTTTATCGTTATTATCCATTATTTAAATTCTTCAAGGCTCTGTTCTGAAGTCATTTGCATATTTTTGACTGAAATACTTCCAGTATTTATAAAGATAATTAAATAAGAAGTATTTATATATACAGGCTTTTTGCTTTTTATATGTTTCTTATATATCATAATACAAAGCTTTTATCATAATAATGATCTTATACTAAGTGTTATTATTAGAAATAATTTTATGATATAGATACAATACGGGAAATCAATTATTATATGTATTGTTAGTTTTCTGACTTGAGAGTCGATAATTTTTATGTGAAAATTTTGTATGATGTTGATATTATAATATTATTTCTAAAGAACACTTGGACTTTCTAACCTATCTTTTACTAATCTATCTATTACTATACACAATATTATGCTTAAATAATAAAGTCATCTGTTTGTTTATTACATAGAAGCGTAAAATTGATTATTCAAAACGAAACATTTGAGACTTTACGTACAATCCTTGTTCCAGAGTCATTATCGAAGAATCAAAACATTTATTTGAGATTTTTTTTGACGCTCGGAATATACGTTTGACCATTTAAAATTTTTTCATTCGTTGAAAATATTTTATATTTTCATGTTATGTACTTCTATCTCGAAAACAAAATCCCGAGGAGAATTCAGTATAGAAATTTAATAAAGCCTTTACAGTTTATTGAATTTTCAAATCACGTTTATAATATGGATATAATTTTCTCATTCAGAGTTAACCAAACGAATTCATGGCGGTGTTTATACGAAATCAAAGGAGTTCCCGAATGTAATGTCAATTCAGGTATGGCGAAATGATTCACAGGAGTTCGAACACCATTGTGCTGCTTTCATTGTCGATGCATTATGGGGCTTGACAGCCGGCTACTGTCTTTCCGAATTCGACGTATCCATTCCTCTCGATAACGTTAGAGTCAAGGCTGGAGTCTGGACCGTCAAAATCACTGAGTCAACCGAGCAAACTCTCAAAATTGCATTATATTTTAAGCACGAGCAGATGCTAATCACAAAGTCAGTATTTAAAAGTAAAAGCTTTAAGATCAATATTATCAATATTATGAAAAAAAATCTAATAATAAATTATTTATGTAATGTATTAAACTGTAGGCCAATCAAAATTTTTTCAACATAAGAGAATATTTTAGACCCCAAATAATTGAAATGACTATAAAAAGTACACTAATTAATCGTTTATTATAATCATTTGTTTTCTTTATTTCTTAAGATATGTTATAAATGATTATACAATTTCGTTAAAATTTAAGAAAAATGTTATTTTTGATGCTTAACAAAAATAAAAGACACGAAGAAAATGATAAAGTTTTGACTTATATAAAAGAGCATAGTTTTTTCAATTTTTCAATTATTTTAATGAAAACTAATACGTAACTATATGGAATAGTATTTTTTGATTAAATTAAACAATTAAAAATCAATAAATATTTTTTTATCGGTCTTACAGTCCAATAAATTCAATATAAAAATAACAATAAAAATACAAATAAAAATAAAATAAAAATTCAAAAGAAAAATAAAAATTAAATTAAAAATTAAATTAAAATTATAATGACAGTGAGACTGTCCTTGTTTACATTCACCCCCGTAGACTAATCTGAAAATAAAATATTAGCTGAAAAAATTCTTTGTTAGTAAAGTGCAGTCTGACTGTCCCCAACACCTTTACCTAATTGAAGACTTGTCCAACGTTTCGAGCTCGCTACGGCTCCTCATCAGTCCCTGATGCGGTAAACAAGGGTAAACAATGTGGTATGTGGTAAACTTGTTTACCACTGATGTGGTAAACAAGTGAATGTAAACAAGGACAGTCTGACTGTCATTATAATTTTAATTTAATTTTTAATTTAATTTTTATTTTTATTTTTATTTTTAGATTGAATTGATTGGACGGTAAGACCAATAAAAAAATATTTATTGATTTGTATATGGGCAGTCGACATAAGTACAATTAAATTAATTAAACAATTAGCCAACACCTAAGCAAAAGTAGTTATTTAAAGAAAAAGCTGAGAAACAGTGATAAATATAAAATACCATTATTTTTATATTAACATATGCTTTATTGTCAGACACAATTATTAGGAAGTAAAATCGCCTCCACTAGGAAACAATCAGGCGTCTCAATTTGTACTCACTGTTCTTTATATCATAATTCTGTATGATTTTTATAGTTGATCTCTTAAAAATCTTGATTGCTTATAAATAAAAAGTTCTAGATTCATCGTTATTCTTATCACTCTTAAACTTTTAACAATTAATAATACAAGAGAAGGATCCTTTTAGAGAGTGTCAAATAACATTGCTGAAAGTCTTCTGTAAGTTCTGTTCATAATTCCAATAATCGATAAAGAGCTATATATTATTTTTAATTATTATACAAAAATTTTATGAATTCGATAATTTTATAATATTATTTTTCATCAATATCTAAAGAGTACAAAAAAGCATTGCTTGTCGGAATTTTGACAGTAGAACTAATTGGATTCTGTATTTTTGCTCTTCAAAAGTGTCCTTTTCTGGTATTTTTAATACAATGTAAGAAAAAATTTTGAAGGTATTTAGCTATTATTTTTATATATTTTATAAAATATAGACGCTTAATATAATTGGAAATATAACAATTTTGATGTAAAATTCATATAAATGTTAATTTTATCAATCTTTTCAGCACTTCGAAATTCTTTGACATAGGCTTGATTAAACTGGCTAAAAGATTGAGGTTCAATGGCTTTGTGGACGCAATCCCTGTGCCAAAGGATTATCGAATGTATAAAGGAGGTTCCGCTATAATAGTCGGATGGGGTAGAGAGAAGAACGAAAGCGTTTCTTACTTTTGGTCGGATGGCTTGCAGAAGTTACAAGTTAAACTGCTGAGCGTTTTGTTCTGCAGAACCGCAATACGAAATCTAGTCGATAAAGATGGCATCACCGATGATTCAAATATCATTGACGATTCGCATATTTGCAGTGGTCCTTTAAACGGAGAACAATACATATGCGAAGTAGGTTCAGTATGACATTTCAAATCTTCAATTTTTAGCAGTAAATTATTCATTAACATAATCAATACTTTAATTCAGGGTGATATTGGCGGCCCATTGCTTTACGATAGAGGCTATGGTCTTGAAGTTATCGGTATAATTTCTTACACGGTATTTCCTTACGGAGTCATGGGCAGTCCTATGGTCTACACTAATATTGCTTATCATAGGAGGTGGATTGACGATATTATGAGGAGGCATAAATAAAAATTGAAATGTAATGTTTAATATTTTTGTATTTAACCGCAATAATTAATTTAAGAATATTATACGTATTGTAAATGATAATCTTTCAAATCGAATCAGGAAACGCTGTGTACTTGAAATATATTTTAATAAATTTTAAATACTGTTAATACTGTACTTTTATGAAAATTTCACTATTCTAAATAGATTTAATGAATTTCAGAACGAAGAATATTCATTGCGATCGAATGCTTATTGTAATATCAGCTATTAAAAATTTTGATATAAAATACTAGTAGGTTTTTGCATTATTTTTTAGGATCGCGAAGTTAAACATTTTATACATATCGGGGTATTCGCATACATTTACTATAATGTACAAATGCTGGGATTTTAAACAATTATAGACAAATTTAAATTTATATAAAACAAGTTTAACAATAATGAAAGTTGGCTCGCGATTACCAGTGCATCGACATTACATATTTTTCATAAGTTCTTGAAAACCATACCGTTCAATAATTTCATTTATTCAAATCTTTCTTTTCTTTACACAATTATTTATCTAAATGATCGTTCAAGTTATTTAACGCATAGCCGCTCTGCCCGAGTTATCGTATTTCATTCCTTTTAGTCCGCGGAGATCATATAACCCAACTATCGAAAACATAAGCATCTAAATATCGCATTATTTATTAATTTAAATTCGAACGCAAATCCGAGTTTAGTGTTAAATAATATAAGATCATAACAATAATATATATATATATATATATATATATATATATATATATATATAATTTCGTTTTCTTACGAAACGATTAAACTTTTTATTTAAGGCCTTCAAACAATTCATATGGTTTATCATACATCGTATTTCTATCAACTTATTAAATGATAGATTATTCTATCCTATCTTATGCATAAAGATTAAAAAAAAACACTAATGCCTGATTCATACACATATTGCATAATATCGCATAACTAATTTGTAAAATGTATTTAGAAGCTTAGTGTATTTAGAATTATTTTAAAATTATCTCATATTTAATTATTTCTAATAGCTACAAATTACAGATAATACTAACTAGTGAGATTAATTAAATTACGAATGCTTTAAATTAAAACTAATAAAATATTAACGTTACAACTTAAATTTAATGATAAAAACGTCTATATATACAATAGATATAACGCAAATCGAACACCTAATCAAAGTATATTCTTTAGAAAGTGTATACTTATATAGAATGTTTTTAGTCCGTAATATATAAATTGCTACCTGCAATTAAAATCTTTCGCATCCATCAGCTTAGATCCTTTGTTGGGGTAAAGCATGGCAATTAATTCAGACTAAAAGAAAATTGTTAGATTCTAAGTAATTCATTTATTGCGAAGATATCGATTTTATGCGCTATTGAGCGCTCAATGTCTATTATTCCTTTATACGATACAGATTGCTCAGTGCTTCTTCAAAAAGTGCCTCCGTTTCGCTCTCCACGATTCTATTTATAGCCACAGTCGAGTCGCCAGGCCGCTGCCCCCTTCAGATTTATATATTTTCGAAATCTTGTAATTATATATTTTTCTATAATTATATTTTAATAAAAGGTTTAAAATAGTTTATTACATTATAGTGAAATTACATAACGTTGTATTGTAGATTTTAAATTATTTATTTTAAATTATTATCACTTATATTTTATTTGTATATATCAAGTTCTATAGAAAAAAAACAAGAAATAAACCCAGTATTGTTATAAAAGGTATATAATTAAATGGAAAGAATTCTGTCAGGATGATATTTCAAATTATTATTTATACTATACGATTTCTAAAAGTAGCAGGAACAGAATTACTTCGGTTCAATTCCTGCAATTGCTCGCTCGTGATCGACTATTAAAATAAACTTGAACTCGAAGTTTTCACTAAATTCCTTCAAAAATATATTTTATTTTTTATTGAATTTTACTGAACGTGCATTAACACTGATGACCCAATAATGAATAAGACAACCAGAATTTGCATCTTCCGATTGATAATTTCGAATTTTATACGTTCATATCAATAATGTCAGTATGAAAATGTTGAGTTTTTCAACAGATAATTATAATTGATTTTCTTTCCTCATTTCAATGATAGAATGTCTTATTTGTTCCCAGAAAAAGGCCTCGAATTATTTAACAGAGATATGTTTTCTTTTACCGCCATAATCGATAGTAATTGTTCATCTAAATTATCGCAACCTGCTTCCTCCAGGAGTCGATGTAAATTATCATCCAGCTTGTAATTATTTTAATAGCTGGATGGCTAAGGCAACGAACTAGTAATTCGATATATTTCGACAGGCTAAAAAACCTCTGTAAAAATTTCAATGTGCTTTGTTTTACAAATAAATAATAGACATTCATCACTGATTAGTACCGCTATGAGGAAGCGTTAATAGAGCGACTTTAATTAATATATAAAAACATAAATCAAATATATATGTACGATACAGTTGGTACGAAAAATTTTATTCAGATTTCGGCATATCTGACGAAAATTTAAAATTTACGAGACGTTACATATGTGTTATTTGGACATGAAAATGGTTCATTATAACATTTGTATAAAGAATAACGGGTACAATTGGTTCTTTTAGTCTTAATGAATACTTTATTTAAAAGAATTGTGCTTGCAATAAACGGATGACCTAAACGATCTTATACTACTTAAATTTTTAAGAATTGTTTTTTGAAAATAATGAAAATATGAAAGGAAAAATTTCAGAGTCACGAGATTTTCGAATTATTCTAGCAGCATAACACGTAAATTTTTTCTAATACCATTCGAACATTTTTTTGCAAATATTGACGTTTGCACACAAATTAAGAGTGTTCAAAATTTTCTAAAAATTCAAGTTATTGTTTGAATGATTTCAAAAGCTTCTCATTCTTCCACATTCTCTGTAAGCTTGTAATTTTCCATAAAAAAATTGACAAAAGTATTCGCGAAAATTTTCTGTATCTTTTTAATCTTTAATTTTTATCGGTATTTTGTTGATTCTATTGGAAAAAGAACATCTGGCTCTGTAATAATATGGCTGGCTATCTGTCTCTCTCTATCTCTCTCTCTCTAAATACTTTTAGTTTTGAATAGCATTAATTTTTGTTCCTCAAAAATCTAGATATTATAAGTGGTATTTTTGGGTTAAAACAGATTAAATAAAAATATTTTACATATTTAGTTCAAATATGTAAGCTATTGTATACAGAATTTATTATAAAGATCACCTAATTCGAATAGGTACACTAATAGGTATTGCTTTTTCATCGATTTACTGCATATTTATATTATACGACAAGTTTTTGCCAATAGATTGGCTTCTTTTCCACAAAATAACTTTGTGATAACCATGTCAATTAGATGAAGACGAACTTAAAACCTGGAAAATAAATTTTTCTACGAGCTTGTTTAACATAAATAAAAATAACATTGATGACAGATTCTTAGTAAAATAATAATAAATAATAGTTAATTTTTTTAAAGATGTGTGCAATAAAAATATTTAAAAATCTGTTATATATTAATTAGAAAAGGGTGGATATTGTTTATCGCTGATTAATTAATGATATGTAAGTAAATAAGTACTTCTTAAAAAAGATTGATAACAGATAGCAACTTCAACAGAGTAAGAATTTAGGTATCGTAATATCTAACTGAACTAAGCTAAGCTAAACATGAGTAATTTAAAAGTTGTTGCTTCGGTGACTAAATTTAGATAGATTCTTTGTTATTTTATCACTGCAGAAGAATATAATTGAATAGTCTGTACGTTTTTTCTCCAGTTATTCCGCTCAAAAATTAGTTTTTATCGAATCTCTATGAAATATTTGTGTACTGAATGATAAAAGCTTGTAAATAAAGAGCCTGATTATATCATCATTATTTGTATTTAATGCAAAATAAGTAATTGCTTTTCAATGCCTTATAATAATTTAAGTTTCAATGCACCATACGTATCTTGAGTTATCATAAGAGAAATTGAAGTAATGCTCTTCATAAATTATTATTTGATCTCATTTATTAAAAAAATTCTAGGATTTTAATACTGACCTTTATATTTTTTGTAACTGTGGAAAATGCTGCACATCTGACTGATAATACGAGGCTTTGCTAGAAGATAGATATTGGCTCGTATTTATTTTGTTTCCATACCTGATAGCACATAATTAATATGTTGTATTAGTGAAATTCATTTACAATCGATGTTATTTCATCTTTCTTCTTTTAAAGGGTAATATAAGTAATTAATTTTTATTACTTTTTTCATTTCTTCATTAAATATTTATACAGATGTGAGTTTTTCTTTAGAATTCTACAAAGTTTATTTAAAAATCAATCTGAAAGGAAAATATAATTTTAGCATAATATAATTTATTGAAGTATTTCAATACATATATTGAAGTATTTCGACGCTTAGTAGCATATCTAAATAACATTTATTGAACTGTATATAAATATCCACTTTAGAAGTATTTTGCAATAAAAATTAGAGATAAATATGAAGCTGATCCTAATTTGTTATCTTTTTGTCATTTCAGAAGCACGTAAGTAAAATAAATTAAAACATTTATATAATTAAATTTTAATTTTAAAAATGTAAAAAATTTTAATATTTAAAAATTTAATTGCACAAATTCGCTTTTCAAATAAGTAGATGAGAGAAAATTCATATTCGTGTTGAGCTCTTCACATCGTAAAAAAAGGAGAAAAAATGTTTAATAGATATGAACGAGAGGATGACTTCTACACGGTGTGATTGGCACATTTATATCAAAATGTATTAAATACTACTCATTTAAGAAGTTATATATATATATATATATATATATATATATATATATATATATATATACATAATTTGAACAAACGCATGAAAAATAAAGGATAATAGCAGTCATGCCTAAATCATACCCATTGCATCACTCATAGATACTTTAGCCAAGAGGGCTCTAAGTTAATTTTTGAAAAGAGGGAGTTCATTAAAATTGATAGGTATAGGTGGTCAGACCAGATGATTGAAATGTAGAATATTGATATAATGTCCCAGTTCTTGAGGTACGAAAATTAAATGAAGCTTCAGGTCATCTGTGGCAAATATCTTTAAAAAATCTTAAACGTCAAGCTGACCGAGTACAGATCGTGCCTGTAAATCATAGACAGCCAGTCTGGCTGATGATGATAACGTGTAATGGATTTTTGGCGAAACAAGTTGCCATATAAGACATGAACACGTGCAGTTTATACTATTTGTAATTGATGATTGTGCTTTTTATGGATATATCTTAAGACATTAAAATACATACTGAAGATGTAGCTAAATAAGGCTCTCCACTGACTTTTTGGCAAATTAAGTACAAGCCAGTGAACATAATACCGATGAATATAAAGGTACCTCTAATATTTTCGAGCATCAATCTCCTTGTGAATGAATCAACTCAATGTTGGAACAAGCCAAATTAGTGATTACGGATATATTATTCGTAGTTGATGGATACACCGTTTATATAAATTCACGGTAGCTGCGCAGCAGAAAATATTTAAATCTTTTTGGTTACCTCAAAGCATAGTTTTGGTCTGTGGTACGATAGCAGAGATACACACCCGAACTGTCACCGTAATTCCATTTCAATGGTCCAATTATGCCGATTTTTATACAGCTACTAAACCATTTAATGCAGTTATTGTTACAGCTCAAACCTGGAAATTCAAGCACCAAGAGCTAGTGAAGAACAGTATCAAAGGCTTGACAAAAATCGAAAACATCTAATATACTAAAACATTTGTTTTCTCTCTTCAGTCATAGCCAGAAGTACAGTTTACATAGTATTGTTACGTCTAAAATCAGCTTGTCGTATGTTATAAGATTATTTAAAACAAAGTTTCAAGAAAGTTCGTTATGAACTATAGGTTCTGATAGTTTTGAGTAGCTAATACTAACAGAAATCCTATACAGTGAGTCTAGCATCAGATACTGGAAATTAGTGTATAATTTAAAAGTTAATCATTTAGTTTATAAATTAGATGATAATCATTTTAATTTTTGTTAAGCAAATCGGTACCCATATAGAGTTGAATAAGTATAATAATAGATTTGAATAAAACATGTAATATTATTTGAAAATATCAACTAATACTTGATTATTTGACATTTTCCACTTCCTGTCTGCAATCATATTATCGCATGTTTGAAACGTCAAATTATCAAGATTTTCTATGATCTACTTTATCTAATCAAAATCATTGAGTATTTTTTTTACTGTCCCAATATTAACATTGACAGAATTTATTGCCATTTATGGCATCAATTTTTGTAGAATTAATGCTGTTTAAAGGTAGTCTAATATTGCGAGATATATAAAATTTTGATTATTGATTGGCAATTTGGTAATTTGATAATACGAGTATTATCTGAATTCTCTGATAATTAATACTTTTATAAGTCCTTTAGACTGATATTAATATACGCATTTAAACTGCAATGTAGACCGTGATTAATTATGTAATCTATAGTATTTATCATATACATTTTTCATTAATTAAATATATCTTGGAATATGGAACGATGGGCGAGGAAAAGATATAACTGATACATAATATCATAATATCTTATTTTTATATTGGCTATATATTATTTATATATTCGGTAATTAAATTTGGGATAACTCTTTTGTCCAAAAATTAAAATTTTAATACCACATATCTTTGTGCATATGAGGCTACAATCTCACAAGACAGTCGTCGGATTAACTTAACCCTGTTTTAAATATTTCAAAAAGATAAAATTTAATTTTGCCTTAGACCCTTATAATAGTGAGATAGACGATTGAACCTTTTGTCGCCTAGTCCTTTTCTCAGTACTGATTTATGTATCTTCAAAAGGTCCATCAGTTTATCAGAATTTCTGAAAATAAAAAGATGCTATTGTCGACACCGTCAAGTATTATATTCATAATAAACTTGATAACTGTCCACTCGAGAATTCTACCTTGATTCTCGAAATGTGTCATCCTATGTACGTACTTCAACAACAATTTTACAGTTATACACTTGCCTACCAAACGTCATCAATAATGCTCACCTCAATTTCACTCATGAGATAATGGGTTTACTCGTCAGGATACAGCCTGTTTATAATTCTGTAAGCGCGATCTTACAGGCAAAAACTTTTCCAGTATACTTGCCTCATCAAGGAATAGAATATTCCTTTGTAGCTTATTCATTCCCTGCAGTGCTTCGAACAGTAGTGTAGCTACCGGATAGCTCACGACGTATTGACTGGAATACTACCATTTCTAATAAGATATCCCAATCCTATATCTCGAGCCATAATTTCGTGCATATTCTGTAACTGATTCTCTAGGTGTAATTTTGTATTGGCCACGATCTTGTGATTTATTGATATATTTATTCAAATAAGCGAAGAAATGTTTTGTATCCAAAAATATTCTCTTTTATTCTTATTTGATGCAAAATTAGAAAATATTCCAGAGAAATCATCCACCGCCAAGTGTACAATGTCTTGTGCTCGTCATATTCTAAAGTTTACATTATAATGTTATATTTGATAAGTTTTTTAAAGTTACAAACATTACTAAAATAACGCACCTAGTCTCACGAGTAGGCAAGCTAAAGAATTCTTCAGGGCTTTAAAGAAATCTTCAATTCAATTTATACGAGATATGTTCAAATAATAAGGTCACTTTGCAAATATCGAGGGCTATGTTCGTTCGATTATCGATTTTTTTATTTTATGTTGGTACAGGTGTACCGACCATCTATTCACAGATTTACCTCTCTAATATTATACGTTTGTTTGTGACTGGCATACAAAGTTGTGTTTCGTATGCTCGGCGATTTTCTTTTACCAAACAAAATGGAGTAGAGTTTCCATGAAATTTTGAGTCAAAAATGGAATTCAGTGCTTTAAAACTCATAAAATATTGAGTGTTGCATACGGCGAGTCGACTTTTAGTAAAAAGTATGTGTATAAGTGGTACAATCTGTTTCAAGAAGACCAAGAGGATGTCGAAAACGAACCTCGCCCTGGACGTCCTGACACGTCAACAACAGATGAAAACGTTCAAGCAGCGAAAGGCATTATGTTAAAAAATCGTCGAATCATTATCAGAGAATTTGCTGAAGATGTTGGTCTATCAGTGAGCTGATGCCGTGTTATTTTATGGGATATTTCAAAGTTATACTAAAAAATGATTATCAGAAGTGGTTCGATGATTAGAAAAAGCGTTGGCACAAGTGTATTGTATCTGTAAAGGGTTTCTTTGAAGGGGACAACATAAATATTAATTAATAAATAAATATTTTTTGAGAAAATCAAAAAGTCATCTTATTATTTGACATACCTCGTATATATTTATAATATGTCGATATTATACGATTCCATTTCCACAGAGATGATGGTGCTTATAAACTTATATAATTCTGTTCCAGAATACTGTCTTATCGTGTAGCTGCAAAAGATAATTTTTATAGATATTTATTATGTGATTCAACATTATTTAGCAATACTTTAATAAGTACTTATGATTTTGATTCAAACAGTAGATTTTTCTAAATCGCTAAAAATTAACATTGACTAACCGGTATTGATGAACTAAGAGCGGAAAAAAGTTCGATTTTTTCTGTATATAGCTAAATTGTTACTGATATTTACCACAAGAAAAAAATTTCCTTACGTAGGGTTCGCGAAACGAGTTCATGGTGGCGTCGATACCAAATTGAAGGATTTTCCAAATATAGTTTCATTGCAGTTCTTGAAAAACAACGTCAGCGAATACGAACACTTTTGTGCCGGTGTCATTGTTAATGAATGGTGGAGCTTGACAGCAGGCCACTGTCTTTCAAATTTTGATAAAGGTATCCCACTTAACAATGTGAGAGTAAAAGCGGGAATATGGACTGTTAAATTATCCGAAAGTACAGAACAAGTTTCAACAATTGACCGTTACTTTATACACGAACAATTCAAAATGTATAGGTTAGTATTTTTACGTAAATATATTATCAATATTAAATACAAATTTTAAGACTAAAATTCTTTAACTCTACTAAAAAATCAATAACTGATTTACGCTCTCATACTTTATAACTCACGTTATTCTAAAATCTAGAACATAGAATTCTATCTCTAATCGATAAACATAAGATGCATGAAAATTATTAAGATTAACATTTGCAAAAAATAAAAAATTTTTTATTACATTATCTGGACTTTATGTATTTCATATCATCATGAAATTGTAAATCTCCATATAATTTTACACAAATTTTTAAAATACATGGCAAGTACGTCAGGAATGACTCCTTAATTCTATAAGGAATAGCAGTCGATAATTTATAATTTGAACTGTTCACTACACTTTATCTTTAAAATTTTCATTTGCTCAACCTTAAATACTAATTCTTATGTATATTAAAATGTTTCATTTGATTTAACTTTAATATACAAACAATGATGCATGTCTATTTTCATCATCTAATGCAGATGATGAAAATATCGAGTATTTAGCTATAGCAAATCAACCAATATCTTTAACATTTGTAACGAGAAATACTGTAAGTGTAAGAAATTATTAAAGGAATTATCTATAATTTAGTGATTATATTATTTATAAAATCTACAATTTACTATAAGTAGCCGTATACTATAAGATTATTTTATGATATACTATTCTCTATTCATATTTTAGAAAATCAAAATTGTGTGACCTGGGATTAATTAAATTAACTACTCAATTAACATTTAATGAATTTGTAAAAGCATTCCCAATTCCAACGGAACATCGAATATTTCAAGAAGGTATAGGTGTAATAGTTGGATGGGGCAGATTATTGAATGAAAGTACCTCTTACTTTTGGTCCGATGGTTTGAAGATGTTAAATGTTCATCTGATTAATGTTTTGTTATGTAGAACTACAATGCGAAATCTAATTGATAAAGATGGTAAAAGAGACGATACGAATATTATTGATGAATCTCATATATGCACTGACGTTCTCCCAAAAGAACAACTTGTATGCGAAGTAAGTTTGACGTGATAGACAATACTTATAGTTTTTTAATAAGTCATATTCTGAATTATTTATTTGAATCATTATTAATATTTTATATCATTGATCAGGGCGATATGGGTGGTCCACTGTTTCAAGAAATAGGATCAGATATGCATGTGGTCGGAATAATATCTTACACATTGGTATCTACTGGAAAAAAGGGGATGCCCGACGATTTATACCAATATTTCATTCTATTCGACTTGGATTCGCGAAATTATGTCAAAGCATGAATAAAATATCAATAAATATTCTACTAAATCTTTATATAAGCATATTAAATTCAATTTATATTAAGTAGATGCTATTGATACACAAATATCTGAAACTCGGCAAATCGTTAGATATAAGCATAAAAATCATTCGGTTAAATTTTCAAGAAAGTTAAGTGATTATCAAGTAAATTATCCGTTGTCTGAAAATTACAGTTCCAACATGCAGTGTTATGGAGAATGGTAGTTTTCACGATTTTATTTGCAAGCCATAAAGTAAAAAAATCAAATCTTTTTATTAGAAAGACTATATTCCAAAATTATTTATAAAGTTCCTTCAGAATTATTCATCGGGGTTAAATGTATTAAAACTCGCAACGAACAAGAAAAATATGCAACTGCCGACGACAACGATTGGCAAAGTTATTTCTCAAATACAACGGCGTACTGTGACATAAGATTAGGCCTCACATTACATATTATATAGAAGTCGAATCGAATATCTTTAATACTATTCCTTTATGAAGGTTAATTTATTACTACAACTCTATCTTCACTGAATTAAACTTCATTTGTGATGTTAGCACCGCTACAGTATCCCTGAATCAGCAGTTGAATGAATTACATTTTTCGCTTAAAGAGAACAGAAAACTTCAGTTATCAAGAAGATTCAACAATGGCTAACATGTTTTTATAGTCTTCATGTTTATTATATAAAAAAGCAGCCCTCAAACAAAATGTTTTATTTTATACATTTCATTTAACACAAATTGGAGGTTGTTAATTTTTCCAATTATTACACGCAATTAAAAATTAATTTTTGTTTTTAAAACAACATACTTGTTGCTTATGCTATTACAGAGCTGAATTTATTTAATTTTATTTAAGATCGTTCACACTACATCCGTTACAACTTATACGCAAGAGAAATAATACGGCACGATACTTATTATATCCCGATATTAGAAAATAAATATAATGCGAGATTTATTTACACGGATATTAATACACGGATTGAATTGAGTTTGAAAGTTTGAGTGTGCTGACCAATGTGCGATAAACATTAAATATAAAAAATTGTATAGTATAAGGACACACTACACTATATAAATATAAAAATAATACTCGATCTATGCCATATCATGGATAATTTAATCACTTCAATCATTGATATAATTCTTCGCATTGAAATGAAATTAATAAAAATATTAATATTTATCCAGTGATCCGTAATAATTCATAAATTAAATATAAACTGTGACGTATTAGACTGTTATATCAATACCAATTATTAGAGCTAAATAGATAGAAAATCTACATCTGTATTTTAATTTCACCATTTCTAAAAGTAGTTTATTGTAAATGAGTTATAAGTTAAAGATATAAGTTTGTGAAAAATAGTTCGACATTAAGTAAGTTATAAGTTAAAGATATAAGTTTGTGAAAAATAGTTCGACATAGTTTGATCCAATATATAGCGCTCTGAAATTGACACTTAGCAGATTAAAATTTATTAGTAAGTTGATTATATACAACTAAAATTTAGTAAAATGTATACAATTGAATAAGGGTAACTCTCGAGTAATTAATATAATTAAAAAGATAAAGCAAAATTTCAAGTATATATTTGTAATATAGCATATTATATAAACCAAAATATTAATGCTGACTTAATTCATTTCAATAATAATGAACTCAAATTCCGATCAAACATATTCAGCTCTGTGCGTTATTGAATTAACTTATGTGTATTCTGTAATATTTTTATAGAAACGGTCCTATTTGCGTGCCAGGATACCTTTATAGAACCAGGGACATTTATGTAGAGGAATGGAATCAAGATTAACTTTGTCGTATACTTAAACAATTTGATTAACTTTAAAATAGAACTAAATATTTTAGTATTGAAATGAAGATATAAATGCTTTAATAAATAAGTGTACTTATAAAATAATAATTTTCGTTTTGTGGATAGTGGAAACTTCTTCATTCAACAAGTCAATTTATTGATCGTCAAGAGCTCGCGCATTTAAGATTGCCGCTGAATCCAGCTCCAGGATATGCAAAATTTGAACCTACTAAAACCACTCTCCTTTCGATGGCATGAAAGCAGCCTAGGAATCGTCTTTAGATATATGACTTCTGCACTTCGCCATCTTGTTTAGTCAAGCGAGTTTACACTCCTTGCACTAGCATGTTTTTGTAGTCGAGAACATCCTAACAAAAGCAAGATAACCTAGACCACTTCTCTGGACTATTCAGCATCTGGTTGATAATATTATCTGGCTAAAAGAGGCCTATGTCTCTCCGAAGGTGCTCCCTTTTAAGATGAAACACCTAATACTAAAAAAACGTACATAGCGCGTCGTCTTGGAAAACGCGGCAGTGGGCACGAACTGGGTCCGCTACTTCCCCCGTCTTATGGAGATTAGATCGAAACCGGTTATGCCCCGATAAGAGCTACATAAGGTGGTAATTAACCTCTCCATGCGACCGATGGATCCATAACTCTCACTAACTTAGTTCTTCTCGTTTATTCGCCTCCATTCTGCCGAAAATGTTTTTCTCTCCGTGGACAACTTTCTTTGCCTCTGCTTGGAGATCAGTGGGAATAACACATGCGATAATTAGGTACCAGACAGAGACCGTGCGGTCGGAGCTCACGATGCGTAGTGCCCTTCTTCGCTGCACTGATACCATTCTTTTCCTATACTTCTCGGATTTTAGTGCAACCGTCTATACCTCTGCTCCATATAGCATGATGCATTCAGCTGCTTTCACGTGCAAATGCCGCTTGGGAAACCCGGTAGCCAGCAGGTCTTCGCTGCCCAGACCGATAGGGCCTGACGCGAGTAGACCGGTGATTTTGCATAAAACAATGCGGCCCGAAAGTTTGGGTGCCGTTAGTTGTTGAGGTGTTAACGCACTCGTAGTTTGTTCAGCCCTGAAAAGGTGCTTTTGGAATAGTTTGTAATACGTTTAATAAGGCCTTAGAAGGGTTCTTACTCACTGTCCAATAATAACCCTGAGAAGGGCTATCAGGCTACTATTGTGCAACCAATAGTAGCCCTGAAATAGGCTGTTTGATGAAGGGACTTGCTAGGTACGTCCGGACCGATAGTCCGAACGCGCCTGCGATGCAGCGACTAGGCGTAGTACTGACCGTCTTGCTTCCTTCTCTACTTCATCGCTAGCGAAGAGAGAGAGAGAGAGAGAGAGAGAGAAAGAGAAAGAGAGAGAGAGAGAGAAGAAAGAGAGAGAGAGAGAGAGAGAGAGAGAGAGATCCGTGCATCTATACTATAAGCCCAAACGCGACTGAGTTGATGCATCTTGACCGAGAATGCAGACATGATTGTGGCGCGGTGGTTTAGCGGAACGGCGAGCACCGCGCTCTCCCTCCACTCCACTAATGGGAAGGAGGATTGATCGTACACGAAAGAGTGAAGGCCAATCGTGAGGATGGGATGTTCGGATGAAAGGACAGACAGGCGTCAATCTACAAGGTTTATTACCTCGGGGCCTACTGAGCTGCACATGGCGATGATAGTCTAACAGAACTGCCTATTCCTTTATGTCGTATTCCTCTTCAACAATTACTTTTGATTTTCTATAGAAAGGCATTCGTGCGGCGGATGTTGGTCATTTGGCACGACCATATAACAACCGAATAATATTTTATTTCAAATTATCGTTTATAAGGCTTTCTGGATGGTCGTATAAATTCAATTACTTTGCGACTAATTTCAAGAATTGTGCAATTGTCCTCCAATAACGAAAGAATTATGCATTTTTTGAAAAATATATTTTAAACATTTGAAGCTCACATTGTAAAATTTAATAAAGATTCTTTAGCATTTACATTTAAACAAAAAATCCATTTACTATCCATATGTTTTTCCATCCGATTTGTTTCCTCTGTGTACTTTGTTCCATTAATTCTTAATTTTAAATATTATTTCAAATAGAAATCATTAAAAACATCTTAAGAGACAATATACCAACTTACTTTTATAATATAGCGTTTTATTGTTTCTTGGAAATTTTGCAAAAATTATATTTCATTATTAGACTGCATTCTTTTGTTATTTCAATCTAAAATTTAATAATACTTTCGATTCTTAACTGTGCAATAATATGAGTGTTTATAAACACTTAAGAAAAATATTTATACTTAATAAAGTAATATATACTTAATAAAATAATATACCAAATTTTAAAGTAGTTTGCAATGGCGTTAATAAATATTCATGTTAACATCTACAAAATGCCACAAAGTTTCTAAAAATAGAGATAAAATACTCAGAACAGGAATTATCAACTCATGTGAATATTTTACGTGACATTCGTAAAATGTTTCATAGAGGGACAATCAGCTGTCATGATATTACGCAAAATTTCAAGCTGTTAATTAAAATTTAAAATACACTAATCTTGAAGGAGCTATGAATAGATTAGTTAAAATTTTGAAGAAATCGATCCTCAAATCAAATCGTTTTTTCTACTTGTACCTAAATAAATAGGCATATTTTATCGCAACGAATATAATATTTTATTATTATATTAATACACTCTGTCTGACGGGATACGCAAGAAAACTGCTGAACTCACTGTACTGAAATATTGACAATGTAGTTTTTTTTTGTATTCTGGAGTAAAATAGGCTATACTTTACGTTGAAAAATATGCTCATTACATAAGAAAATTCTATGAAACTAGGAGTTTGTTGAGACGTATCAAATTATACTACTGTGGTGGAACAATGAAAATGATGATATGGTGGTTTTGTTTCAAATCATTCAAAACATCTTTAACTCTGTCTTTAGGTATTGGGATTACTGGTTTTCACGTTAATATTAAAGTAACCTCAGGTTAGTAGCATAGAATTTCAGTGAGTTTTTCGATAAATTAATACCTTAGAATCATAAAATTAAGATATGAAATAATAAACCCTGTTCACGCGATGATGACCGTCGTTCAACTTTCTCCGTATTCTAGATACTTTGCGCTCATCGTATGTAGTTAAAAAACTTCAGTATCAAAACTCAATTATTAAAAATCGGACTTCAAACCGAAATGAAGGACTCAATAAGGTATTGTGCAAATTACATCACACCACGTCATGGGCAATTGTAACAGAAAAATCGCTCCATCTGATGGTATCTTAAAATAATTTCGTTGCAGTGACATTCAACCATGTGATCCCCGAAAGCTTCCTCTTCCATTGGAAAGTCCTACGCCAGTGACTGAGGTTTGAAATTGAAATTTTTAACTGCATCCGGTGAAAGTAAAGCATCAAATCTGAAGAACTGTCATGATAGCGCGTGGCTGCTATGACAGGATAGCCAATGTGCTATCGTACCAGTCTTGTTGGAATCACTATGCGCATATATGTACTTTTTTTAACAAAATTTTTATTTGGATTAGTTAAGTTATAGAAATAAATGTTTACAGTCTTTTGATACGACCATCAAGAATTCAGTTATTCCACTTATATTGTTCAAATCTTTGATTCAAATTTAATACGATGCATTTCCAGTATTTGAACATCAAGGCACAAAATTATGTGATTCAGATAAGTATGTAGCTGAAAATAAACATACAGTTTGGTTCCTTTGTATTATGAATTCATGCGAAACATTGAGTTTTTTTCCGAAACTTTTAGTATACAATGTTTCGTAGGATGGTTTGATGACAATACAATTTTGAAGCATAATTGTAATATGATCTTCTTTGAAGTTCTTCAGATAATATTACTCAAGTAATAATATATGGAGAAATCGATTATAATTATCGATTCGGTGTATAATAAAATAAAATAGTTTTTTAAAATATTAATATCGGTTCCTATGTACAAGAAAGAAATATATCGCGAAACCTCGGATTTTATCATAAATCTTGGACAAAGTGGCTATAATTCAGCGTATTGTGATATTATGAACAGTAGAGATTGGACATTTACCGATATTTATTTTAAAATAATACTTCAATTCAAATTGAAATTTCTATTGTTCTATTGTTAATAAACAATAGATATTATTATAGTCAAAGTACAAGATCGCGAGAAAATTCTTGTAATAGGCTAAACTATATGTAAAAATAAGGTACATGCTGGGTTCGTCCCGCAACGGAAAAATCCCATCTTTCTTCTTAAAGTATCTTGTGTTCAGTATGACAAATAACGTGAGCAAATACTTGCTATGGGAAAATTTAACAGATTATGCTTCCTAAAAACAGTGACTCGTGCTGTGATGGAAACTTCCCAATATTTTATTTAAAGATACTTTTTTTACGGAGTTTTATGAGGATAAGTCGTATTCTGGTCTTGAGGGAATGTTGAAAAAAATGGGCAACGGTCACTTTGATTCCAACACGGGTTGGAATCATGCTCGTGCATATTGTTATAGTATTGTATGGTCGTGCACACAGAGAATAGTATTGTATACTATACTTGCACATATATACTCGTACATAGACATGCGATATACATCAATAAAGGACATATACGCCAATAAAGGAATGGCATATGAGAACGCCACGAACTAGGAATGGGACTCTGGCTCTGCGGCGAAGTTTCTTGATTCAAAGGCAGCTGAATTTATAACTATGTAACAGAATTTATTTCAAATTATTATCGATGGGAGTACATAATTAATATCGTTCCTTTTGTCCTATATTTTTAAAAGATTTTGAAGATAAAATCTAATCGATTAGATTAAGTTTTATTTTAATTTAAATTTATATATGATAAAGTTATTAATACAAAAATATTGAATTAAGCCAATTTCAATAAAAACTCATTTTGTATTTATTATTGTATATTCACAGTAAGCGAATCTAGACAGTTATAATAAAATCAATATGATGATTCATTAACATGTTAAACAACTATTAAGACGTGTCTTTAATCTCGTTTTCTCTCTTGGTACGATAATAAATATTTTATTTCATCAATCAATAAATTATTTTCTTCATTTCCATATACGTACGATATAGCTCTTTTCTTTACTATTTTAATAAGTAGCTATTCTGTACTGATCGACCTATATTTCTCTGATTATAATAACAAATGTATTACGGTGCACTGACGTTACACCGCAATCAAAGGCTATAGTTTCTCACGTCACGAATATTGTTTGAAAAAATGCGAAAAGAACTTCAAATGCAATTATACTTAATTTTCAGAAAAATAATGTTTTTAGAAAAAGAAACTTATGTTTTTCTATATTTGTATACGACTTAAGTTTTAATGACAAGCATTGTCTACCGTTTTTCATTCAAAATCAATCAATTCAATTCTTGGCTTCGCGTGGCTTAGGCAGTACGGGATGATTCCATTTTCTTTCAAACATCATGTAATTTAGTACTTATCTTTATTTATACATTTATGTAATGAAATTTATATAGATAATTGATTAAATTCTTAGAAAAATCGTCCATTCTGAAAACATATCTGATAATAAAATTCTCCAATTGTTCGTATGTGGTTTTCAAGATCTAGTATGGAAAGAAATTCGAATATTAGTATTAGAGTAAGCATATAATTGTCTGACTCATCTCGTACAATATCCCACAAAATGAATTGAAAGTATGTTATTTTGCATTATGAGTGACTTCAAAAGGAGAATCATGTGATCATCTCTCCCATGCAGTATTATTATTAGGTTACTCCCTTAACTTTGCTATGCTGGAAATACCCTTTTAAGTCATTATCAGATCGTTCTAAATCTAATACTTGAGAAAAATATTTAAATGTCGAATTTTTTATATAAATATACTTTAAAAATTCATTATTATTTAAAATTCGTTCCCTCGAGGGTTGAGATGTGTTTCATTTTAATTGTGTTGCATGGTATAAAGCAATTTTCTTTTTCAAATTATATTCATTTTTAATTCAATACATCTTACTGTGTTTTTATAGCGATTGACGATTTTGAACTTGTTTTAAATATCATGAATTATAGATTAATAGGAGACAACTTTAAGAAGATGAGAACGACTAGGGGTCCTAGACTTTCTTATATGATTATCATATGTATATAAGCGAATATCATAATAGAAAATTCAAGCGTTTTACGAGCAATATGTATAATTGTGCTTACATATCTGTAGTGTAATATATAAGGATAGTTTCAAAAGTTCCCAGACAACAATTAATTATTTTCGTAAAATACATTTATTTGTTTCAAAATAGTCACCTTCCGAGTCAATACAAAGTTTAGCGCATTCAAGTAGCATGTCAAATGACTTTGTCGTTGACTAGAATCATTGTTACAATCCCAGTCTTTGCCTTTCTGATGTTCTCGATGTCCTTGCAACGCTTTCCTTTCATCGCCAAAGCGAATTTACCGAATAAGTAGAAGTCATTAAGTGCCATATCTGGTGAATACGGCGAGTGATTGATAGTCAGAATTTCGTTTTCAAAAAAAAACCAGTCACCAATATCGATCGATGAAAGGATGCATTATCATGAAAAAAAGCCCTAGCTTCTGCTTTTACACTATTCTGGCCGAACACGACGAATACGGGCTAGTAAACACTTCATAACAACACGAAGACAATACACAATATTAACTATTTTGTCAGATGAAATGAAGCGGTAAGCATGGTATTGATTTTTGATTTTTCCAAACGTGATTTTTACGGTTTTTGTTCATCGGAGGCTTTTCATTTGGTACTTTGATACTTGTTTTCGGAATCATATTGAACATCACATCTCATCACCAAATACGATAGAATAAAGATAGTTTTGGTCCCTTTCGGCTTCTTTAAGCAGGTCTTTAGAATGTTTAATTCAAAGCGCTTTTTGGACCTCAGTCAATTTTTGTCACAAAGCACGAATAAACCTTTCGGATGCCCTAATGCTCGGTCAAAATTCGACGAATCGATGCTGCCGATAAATTTAATTACGCTTTCATGTAACATACCAACGATTTTGGCTCATTTCTGAACTGACATGCTTTCTCAATATTCTTTTCAGTTTACCGCGTCTCTTGGTCAATCCGAAAATTGGTTCTCATTGAGTTCTTCCCTACCGTCATTGAAACACTGAAATCACTCATTAATTATTTCACGAGATTAACAATCAATACCATAAACTTATAGCATCATTTGATGCATTTCGTTAAAAGTTTTGCTGAGTTGAAAACAAAACTTGATGTTAGCTCATTGCTCAATATTCATTTGCCAACTAACACACTAGAGACGCAATAACTTCGCTTCTATTCATCTAAATGTCGTGGAACTTTGGTAAAATGTAAATAAAAGATGCCCTTTTTGTCACGCAAGATCACAAACAGATTAAGTAACTGTTTGAACCCCTGTTTAAATCCTGGTAATCATGCAGACGCGGCCATTGAGGTATGGGTGATTTGCAAAGTCCAAATCAAATTACTCAGGGTAGGAAAATACTTCGAGAGAAATTACATAAATCAGATAATCAATCAAAGAAATTACATATTCAGATTGTTTACAAAGAATATCCTATTTTCAATCGCGTGAAATCATAAAATCCTACACGAACAATCCCACGCATTGTCACATTTAAAAATTAAGACATTATATGTAGATACAAGAGATGATGAACTCTTTCAATGACTTATTCAACACATAATTACATTTTAAAAAATTAGAGGAAATAAATAATTTATATTTTTTATATTAAAATCAGGGAATATAAGGCAAATATTTAGATAAACAAATAGATACAGATTCTTACAACAAAGACAAATTAATAAATTATATTCAGGATGTTATATTTTCTTGAGAAGAATTGTTAAATTTACAAAAAATGAAAAAGTTTTTAAAAAATCTAAGAAGGAAACAAAATTGAAATTTAAGTGAAAGGAATAGCTTGGAAATTCAATTGCAAGTATATGCAAATTTTTGATACTTAATTACAGATTCGTTATAAAGAAATATGAATATATATATATATATATATATATATATATATATATATATATATATTATTGATGTGGTATTACTGAATATGGATTGTTATATAATCGAAAGAGCCTTTTTGGTTTATGAAAGAAAATTATTTTGAAAATTAATTGAGTCACAATAATATTATTTATTTGAGATAGAATTTAAAATGAGTTCGAATATGTATTTGTTTCACAAATAACCACAAAAATAACCAATTAAGACTAAAGATAACTAATTAAAATTTTTTTTATAATTAACGTACAAATATTTGTGATTGATATTATTAGTATAATAAATATAAGTAATGTAAATAATACCTCATTGTTAGTATAATAAAAGTATTAGCAAACGAATATATAAGAATTAATAATATTGATATAATCAATATAATATTCTCATTGTAATGAATATATAATTTATATTGTTGATGATGTTGATAACAAAGTATATATTCAATAGTAAGAATGCTCGCATTTCTGATCGTGCTCTGAACGAGGGAAGGCAGTTCAATTATGTCTAAAATTCCGTATTATATGGCTAGTTTTATAAAATATATTAAAAAATTGTCTACATTTAGGGTGGAGTGATCTGTGAATTACGTATATCACAATATTGAAATCATTGTAGTTTGTGCATAAGAAAACTTTTGCCGAACTTTCATGACCTCACTAAGTAGACAGATATGCTGACATTGATATTCAATGCTTGTCAGTTTACATTCGCAAAATGATTAAAGCAGACAGGACGAAAGAAAAGACAGTTCTAATGAGGTCGATAACCAAGGCTGCCAAAATCAGTGACACATCATCAGAGAAATTCGCACCTGTATTGAAACGACGAGCCAATCGACAGTAGTAAATAGTATCGAAAAGAGAAATGATGGGGAATAGTTGTAAAAGTATTCATGTAGCTTCCTGACAGGAAAGAACAAAAATATATATCTACATATAAATAAGTCACAAATATTATACCAATTATTTCATCCGCAAAACTTCCGATCCAGTGCAGGCGCGTTTCGGGCTACAGTTAAGTGACATAAATCTAAATCTCGGGCACGGATAATACATATCAGCAGCAATATATTTTCATTAAAGATTATATTGATCATTCAGTACTGATCTGTGCAATTTAAATATGTCGTACGTGACGTTATATATATATTATAACGAATTTATTTAGGGATCCAGGGGGATACATCCTTGAAATTAATCAGAGTAAGGTGCCCAAAGCAATCAGACTTCCGTGTACAGCAGTGACAGAATACCCTGGAACGCTAATTTAGGTAAGAACCCTTCGCTAATTTTTGTTAACCTTTGTAGTCGTAGACTCCTGGTTTTTCCCATAAACTTATTTCCGATTCCGCTCCTGCTGTTCATATAAATTGTTATTTGATATTAAAAAAATACATAATTGAATATTTATTAATAATAATCTCAATTGGAAACTACCGAGGAATTCATTAAAGGAATAGTGTAGTTCAAGTCTACTTCGTTTTTTCTTTTATATCGGTTTTGTCCTTTCCTAGAATAGGAAATACAGTAAATATATATTTAATGTGTCTAATATTATTGATTGCTTGTTTATTCTTGTCTGGGAGAGAACGAACCTTTTATCTCACACCTATACGTATGAATCAATTAATATTATTAATGTTAAGAAAATATAAATCAATGAGTCTTATACGTCGGCTAGACCTTGGAACAATTAACATACATGAATCTGAATCGAATACGTTTACAAAAATTCCATAGTGCTACGCGTTTGTATAATGATTTTTCACCTTGTACTTTTACAGCGTCTGTCTCTATACAATAATGCTACAAAAGCTGCCTGTACCTAAGATTGAATCCCATCAAAAGATCGCATGTCCTTGCAAGACATGAATCAATCTGAAAATTGATAAAGTGTTTAATCACTTTCGAAACAGTTGAAAGAATATCGAAGAGCAATTTTATGCAATATGATTGTATCGTGAATTCAATCAAATTATAATTAATTTCACAAATTATATAAACGCTTTATATAATGAATTAATTTATTACTTTAATGTAAAAAACAAAAGGTGAGTCACGTAGAAATTTAAAAGATCTCTTACTAATAAATTTTCTCGCCGTTACAGTAGAGGTGAGGGCTCAAATGGAAGGAAGCTCCGCATTCCCTCCAACACTGTGTCGCGAACCCAACGTCTTGGGAACGGGATAAGCCCTTTTTGCCGACGGTAGCTACGGACTGTAAGTCACTCGGGGGAGGGGGGAGATCCTCAGAGATCCGTTCAGCGGCCGGATTCGCAGCAAGGTCCGTGTGCCTTGCCCACATGTACGATCGACAGACAGCACACTTCGGACATCCAAAGTAAGGCTCGCGAGCTGCAGATCAGGAGCGCAGACCTAATGTGTACAATTAAACTATTCACACTGCTTACAATAAAATTTATATAAAATGGTTCGCTCTGTAAGCTTAGCGTAACCTAAGCGTAATGCAAAAAGTAAAATAGGCGGCGCGCTCAAACCGATCTTTACTCAAAGAAACACGTCAACAAGCTGAATAGTCATTCATATAAATACCATAAAAAATCCTGAAATTGGCGGATGGGAGTTGAACGTAGCGCAAAAAAGGCTGATGGGCCTTTTCCCGACGATTTTTCCGATTTATAAACGGAAAGTCGTAAAAGTCGTAAGTTTAGTATTGCGGGAGTTAGTTTGTCATTTCGATTATTACGATTTTCAACAAATCGAAAAATCCTTACGAATAAACAGCCGTGCGGCAGACCAGATTTTTCCAAGGCTCGAGTAATGATAATTTATAGTATATTATCATTAGCTGTAAAGACATGGCTTGAGAGATTGCGCTTTGTGCCGCGATCCAATGTTTTTTTATAATATATGCACAGCCGCATCTAAGCGAGTGGAGGCGGGATCTACTTAAGATCTGATTTGCATAATTAAAATTTATACTTAACAAATCGGCACATTATCCTGTATATTAGTATATTTTGTTAGAATATGGTTTATGCAATAGAATATTTAAGGGCAAAATCTCGAGCAAGTAGTTTCAATGATTGAATGTCGCTAATAGATAGCAATATTTTTACAAGATTCGACAAGAGTTAAACGACTTTATACCATTTTTTCAGCTAGGCAGTCATGGAATAATTTCGTATATTGTAATAAACAAAAAAACAAAAAAAATTTAAATTATCTTGTAAATCAATTACAGAACCATTGAAATATTTTTCCAAAACGTATTGATCATTTTAAGTAATTCGATAATTCTGATAAAGTATTTTAATTATTCTATCATATATTTGCGTATATAGATCTGATTAAGAATGTAACTACCTCACTTCAAAACTAATGCCATTATTAAATATAATAAATTTTTATAGATCTATTATATGATCTAAATAATTATTCTTGGATAATTGTATATAAAACTTATGCATTTGGTATTTTACAATCAGTATTATAGATAAAAATGAAGCTGATCTTTAACCTTGTTTTAGTCCTTTGTCTTATTTTACCATCTATTTCAGAAGCATGTAAGTAAAAGAAATTTTAAACGTTATGATTGAGGAAAATTTTAATGCATAGTATTTCTGTTGAATTTGAAAATTTTATTAATTCTTAATTGTCAAGTAGTTTCCTAGTCTATAGGATACTAAACAGAGTATATTAACAAGTAGCTTATAGAACTCCATTTATCTTCTAAAAAATTTTACTAACGATAAGAACTTAGTGTATTTATATACTGGAGTTGACAGAAAATCTTATACAATTTTGTCGTATATGTTAAGCATAAGAAGGAGCAATTTTTAAAAATATTTTGTCTATTATATACGTATTATATGCTATTGTTTTGATGTTATCAAAACTCAAATATAAACATGAATCTCAAATAAGAATGAAGCTATCCTTGCACTTTTTTTCTGAGATAGCAAAGTCGTAAATTTTTAGTAAATTATGTTCCAAAAAGAGCTATCTGAATAAAATTTGTAAAATTTCTTCATAATTTGCGATTAGAAAATATTCATCGTAAAGAATAAGACCGTTTCAATTTCAATCAAAATTCAAATTCATCTTGAAAAAAATAAATACAAAGATTTGTTACAAAAAATTGGTTGTTTTAAAAAAATAGCAAAAATATTGAACTAAAAGGTGGACAATAATAAATGGTAAAAATACAATGTTACAGATTAAATTTTTCATTACAAAATTAAAGTATGGATCCATGCACGAATTTCCTGATAATGTATGGGTAAACTAAATATCTATAATAAAATGAATGATGTAATTTTTCAGTTCAAATTTGTAATCACTTATTAACTATGGAATGATTCTAAGCATCTATGGTATCGAAATATACGTGTGCGCTCGCACTTGTGTGCTTTGTGTTTTACATATATGTGTATAATATCCATTTCTATGGAACATATTGCAGATCATAATAAAAAATTTTATGTTTAACACGATTAGCCATTTTTTTATTTTTCACATTTTTATTTCATTTTTTACCATTTTATGGAAAAGCCTGTACACCTGTGAAAGTTATATAGCCGTATCCCTATTCCGCACAACGTCTATCTTTCTAATAGTATACAGATTCATCACAATGGTTTCAAAGTGTTATTCTTTTTTTTCTATTTTTCTATGTAATCGCCTTGGTCTTCAACACATTTTTTGTATATGTTTGTAAGCTGAAATAAACATTCTTTAAAACATATCGTGCCCTTTTGTTGGATCCACGATTTAACGAGTTTTTCGATTTCTTTATTTAAACCGATGTATTAACCACCCAAACTTTCATTTAACTTTGGGAAAAGTTCAATGTCGCAATACGTGAGTAAATTGAAAGCCTTCTATCTGAAGCATTTGAAGAAATTTTTGCATCATCGCTACAATTGCATCATCGGTAATGAAGCTTTTTAGACGTCCTACACGCTCTTCAGTGTGCACTTATGTGCATCCCTAGAGAAAATCTGTGCGCTGTCTTCGCACCCTCATAAATACTCGCCAATTTGTTGTAAAGCTGATTACCGTTTAATTATTTTGCAGTAAACCAATGGACAACTGGATATAATTCAAAGCGGGCCAGCTTTGCACTGGTAGCACCATGATTATCGCGAAAAGTATTTTTTACCGCTAAAACCAATTCCGCTTTCATCGGTAGAACCTAAACTGAAACTATGATCAGCTCCAGTCCGCTAGGTGGTCTCTGGTCGAAATTAGTAATTAGGGAAACTTACTTTTGTAATACCCTTCGTCCCTGGTTAATAATATGCCATCATCGTAGAGACTCTTTTATGGACCCTCTTGACCATTTTTTATAGTTGCATTCTGGATCTTTTATTCTATTAGAATATTAATTAATAAATATTTTTTTATTGGTCTTACAGTCCAATCAATTCAATCTAAAAATAAAAATAAAAATAAAAATAAAAATAAAAATAAAATAAAAATTAAAATAAAAATTAAATTAAAAATTAAATTAAAAATTATAATGACAGTCAGACTGTCCTTGTTTACATTCACACCCGTAGACTAATCTGAAAATAAAATATTAGCTGAAAAAATTCTTTGTTAGTAAAGTGCAGTCTGACTGTGCCCAATACCCTTACCGAATTGAAGACCTGTCCAACGTTTCGAGCTCGCTACGGCCCCTCATCAGGGACTAAACTAAACCTTATATTCTAATCTATATATACCTTATCCCCACTACCAAATTTAGTAAATTAAATCTAAATTCCCCTTCTACACAAACACTGTGTTGGGGACAGTCAGACTGCACTTTACTAACAAAGAATTTTTTCAGCTAATATTTTATTTTCAGATTAGTCTACGGGGGTGAATGCAAACAAGGACAGTCTCACTGTCATTATAATGTTTAATTTAATTGTTAATTTAATTTTTATTTTAATTTTTATTTTATTTTTATTTTTATTTTTATTTTTATTTTTAGATTGAATTGATTGGACTGTAAGACCAATAAAAAAATATTTATTAATTTGTATATGGGCAGTCGACATAAGTACAATTAAATTGTTTTAATTACTATTAGAATATTGTTTATCTTTACAGTCGACTATATCTCTATTCCTAGTCAATATACTAAGGCTAGGTATGCCAATAAATTATTGAAAGTGTCACATTTGAAACAATGCGATTGTAGTATTGTATCAAATATATAAGTAAACAGCACTATTACTACTATTTGCCAACACATTATCAGACGGTATTGAAGTTCTGTACAGTATTATTAAGATCGCAGCAGATAAATGAAGATCACATTTACATTGTTTTAGAAATTCAAAATTCGGTATTATGTTCACAAGTGCTCCAGTTTTATTTGTCCCTCAGCCGTGAGAGATTGTATGACGTCACGAGTTTTTAATATCAGAAATCTCTCATTTTCAGATTAATGACGCCCAGGTTCTGTATGATTACTGTGACTATCTCTCCTAAAATTTATACTTTTTTTGAACATTTTTTCACATTAGAATCGGCATTCACGATGAATAATAATTAATGGGTGATGTGGGCAGCGTGCATTGCAGTGTCACAATAGTGCTGGCGGCGAATTGGTCGAAAATAAAATCATTCCTAATAATTCTGACTATAGGAATTTCCAGACCAGTATCTACGGGCGTGCTTTCTACACTTTATTTCAGTTTCGTGACCACGGCAAGTGCCGAAAATTTTCTATACAAAAAATTTTTATAAGCTTTCATTGGTGATAAAGCTACTTATAAAATCTAATTATTCGCATTCTTACCTTTTAACATCTTCTTGATCTAAAGCATGGTCAGGAATGACAAAAATATTTAAAGAAGGAAACATTAGTAATTGAGTAAGCTCAATTGACACAAGTGCCTCTGAAATAAGATTTTGAATGTTTAAATCTTAAAGTCACTTTTCGTTAGCTTAATGAAAAATAGCACTACTCACTCTCTTGTAGCTATATAGAAAGCTTTAAATTATACATTGTAATATTGGTCTAAAATTGAAGCATTCGTTTAAAAATTGAAAATTTTACATATAAATTTCAACCAATGATTCTAAAAAATCCTTGAAAAAATTAAATTTTAGAACGTGTTAGGAGGACTATTACTGACTTAAATAAAAATTTTTACATTATAAAATACATTTGTTCTGTATTATAAAATATTCATCTTTCTTTGAAACAATAACGATATCTCAGAAAGCAGTATATTGATTCTGCCGAGTCATTTTGTTATTTATAATAAAATGATAATGATTTCCTTATTTAGGGTTGACCAAACGAATACATGGTGGCGTCGATTCGGCATCAAACGAGTTCCCGAATGTAATGTCAATTCAGGTATTTCAAAATGATTCAAAGGAGTTCGAACACCATTGTGCAGCAATCATTGTGAATGAATTGTGGAGCTTGACATCGGGGCAGTGTCTTCAAGATTTCAATGTAACTATTAATCTTGATGATGTTAGGGTAAAGGCTGGAGTGCGGAATATAAAAGTAGAAGAAGAAAACCAGCAAATTGTGAAAATTGCATTATATTTTAAGCATGACGAAATGAAAATAACTGAGTTAGTATTTGAAATGGGCTTATAATCTTATAATATAATATATTTATAATTATATAATGGCAGTCACATTGTTCTTGTTTATAATTATCCCTGTTTATAACAATACTATAATAATTAACACGACCAACTGATTATTTTGTTGCATGAAAAGTCGAATTTGGAAAATAAATACTAAATAATGTAATTTTGATAGTTGAAAAATTTCCACCACAGTATTTTTTTAAATTTTCCATTCTGTTTTTGAAGATTTAGGGATGGATGGGATATATATCTTTCATATACATATAATATAGGATATTTAAAATTTTTATTATATTAATTATGCTCAATAAAAATTTATAAAACAGATATCTTATACAATGACTAATAATATAATTTTTCAAAGTAATAAAAACATTTAGTGTATATCAACTAAAATAAAAAAAATTTCAAAATTTGTTAAATCATTCTTTGAACATATGCTTTTATAAAACGATTATATTATGATCTGAAATAAAATAAATTTAATATTTTAAGTATACGGTCTTTTTTACAAAAGATCGACATATGATTTTTATCAAGAATATAAAGTCTTTTATAATAAGCAAATGATTAAATAAATATTTTCATCTTTAATAATCATACACTATCAGACTTTGATTCTGAAATTACCATAATTATTACTTTCATAAATTTCATTTTTCAGCACCTCAAAAGTTCATGATATCGGATTAATTAAGCTAGCCGAACAATTAATATTTAATAAATATGTCAAATCATTTCTGATCCCAAAGCAACTTCAAATGTATGGAAAGCATACTGGTGTGGTAGTCGGATGGGGTGTCGCGAAGAACGCTAGTACCCGTTACATTTGGTCAGATAGCTTACAGAAGTTAGAAGTACACTTGATAAATATTTTATTCTGCCGAACCTCAATAAGACATTTGGTTGACAAATACGGCAAAAAAGACGATTCAGATATTATTCTTGAATCGCACCTTTGCAGCCTCCCTATGAGCCACAGACAATTTATATGCGACGTAAGTTTTATATATATTATTTCAACTTGTTAATTCTTAATTCTTAATAATTTATATTGTATTTTAAATTTTCTATTTTTCTAATTTTCTAAATTTTATATATTTTATTCTAAATTATTAATTCTTAATAATTTATATTTGAATTTAGGGTGATAGGGGTGGCCCATTATATATAAACATTGACTCACAGTATTACACGATTGGAATAATTTCTTACGTAGCCGTACCCAATGGAAGGAAAGGCAGTCCGACTGTGTATACCAACATTGCTTTTTATATAAAGTGGATTGAAGATATTATGGAAGCACATACATAGAATGTTCAAAATCTTTGTGAAATCTTTTTCAAAGAGACGAGTTAGTCTAACTATATTATGTATGTTGTTACTAAGGAAATGTTTAACACTCTGTTTAAACTTCGTTATTTTTTAAAATATAAGTTTACACACGTGATTATTTTGATTTAAAATATCCTTAAAACATTTAATATTCACTCAATATCTGTCTCTGATTCTAGAACATAGAAAACAGAATTAAAAAAACGAAGTTTTATCAATCCTATAGTTTAATTGTTTAAAGGGATGACGAAGGCAATTTTTACATATTGAAGAAAACATACTCGGTTTTAAATTCTATTCTATCGAAGTATTAAATTATTTAATAATTTAGATTTTCATAATAATAATTAAATATGTGGCCATATTTTCATTTTCTGTCTTACATTTTCGTTTGCATTATAATACCATATATTAACTAACCGCGAACTTTACTCTATTTATTTTAAATCGCCATTGAGAAACTAAATGTGATATGCAAATATGCAGAGTTTTGTAAGAAATTCTAACGGGACAACAAGTTTTAAATGCTATAAAACGAAGTGTTGAATTTAGTATGAAAATGAATGCAGAAATTGTGAATACGGAAATTTATTGTGTTAGTGTGTAATAAATACATAAATAATTCAGGATTTCAAACGAATACCATTACTTTCAATGAAATGTAAATGAAAATTATAGCATTGATCCGGCATACAAAACCCCTATCATACATTGACAGAAGGGAAGACATTCAAATGATATAATACTGTACGGAGGCGCTAATATTACAATTCACACTCCTAGCAATGCACAAACACACGCACACACATAACGCCGATACAATCTTATAATATAAATTAATATTAAAACGAAAGCGCGTGAATCTAAGCTACTAACAATGATTTCTTGTCGAACTCAAAGTGGCTTTCCTTCGCTCCGAAAAAGTCCTGTAATCGATGCGATACAACAAGGAAGGAAGAAAACGAATCCATCATTTCTAAAAGCAGGGCACCAGGTAAGCTTCTTCAGTCTATAAAGACTTTGAAGAATAGCACGATGTCCTCTCGAGATGGTCACCCGTCGCACGTGTACAACACCGGTGCTTCCATTTGGACACTCTAAGTATTTTACTTATAAGGCCCCATTCATACATTTCACTAGTCGCCGTAGTAAAGTCATTAGCCTTTAAAGAGCTGGGTATTGAGGTTGCGAAACCTCCTTGGAAAGCGCCCAAATTCATATCTTGTATCACCCATTAACTATGTACAATGGTCCTATCATGGACCGAGCTGATACATCGGCTCTTCGGCCTTGGAGGGTCATGAAAAATTTTTAGTTCAGTAAAATAAGAATAAAATCATATTCTCAGGTTTTGAGATATGCTGCATCCAATTCTGGAATCTAATCGGTAATAACTGCTCATAATCACAATCATTCTAAGTTAAGCAAGGTCACTTCAAGGTCAAATGCAGAAAGTATCATACATATTTGAACAAAAATCATATCTAAGAGTATCCCGATGTTCTACATCTGAATCTGACAGTTGTTTGATTATGAATAGACATAATTATACTCGTTCTTCTGGATATATGGCCATCTCAGGGTTTATGTGTTTTGATTCGTGCTTTTTTTTAGAAACATGGAGTTTTTAGGAGTTGTACTCTCCTTCTGCTTTTCCCAGAGCTAAGGACGTGGATGTAGAGAGTAATGTAGCTCCTTTTTTCATTTTTTTTATTTTTTATATTTTCCTATTTTTTATACATTTTTTCATTTTTCATAAATTTTTCCATTTTGTCAGAAGTCTATTTTGTATTTTTCTCACATTGCTGTTCTAAGATCTATATGAATCTATCGATAACATCTGACTTTAGGACTTTGTTTTATTTCTTATAATTTTTTCCAACTTGATCAAGGTAAGACTTCTTGTGTCAGGACGCTTAACGTCGGTTTTTGCCACGTAGCGGTCGCGAGTGGTATTAGCCTCTCTTCCGCCTCGGTGGTTGCCTGTATGCAGGCGTTCTGTAAATGACTTATGTCACTTATATTATATTATTTCTTCTAGAATAAATTCCTAGTTATAATTGTACGATCTAAATTATGATGATATATACGTTTCTAGCCAAAAGTATTTCTGTAATTTTACTGGTAAACTACTTTCACGAGAATAGATTTAGAAATTTATCTGAATAATGATATTGAGAGAAATGCGATTGGTTAAAGAGAAAATTCGGTGTGAAGCGCTCTCAAAATCTAAAAACCAATTTTAAATATATCTCTGGGTATATCCTCAACCTGACCTTGTTAAAGCGGGGTGGAGGGGCTCCGAGTACGGGCCTCGGAGAGTGTCCCGG
Source organism: Sycobia sp. Sy_11 (assembly GCA_018907035.1). NCBI lineage: Eukaryota > Metazoa > Arthropoda > Insecta > Hymenoptera > Epichrysomallidae > Sycobia > Sycobia sp. Sy_11. The sequence goes on from JACCIC010000106.1 coordinate 1,025,111, forward strand.
AGGAACTCGTCCTTCGATAACCTTCCTGGCGCGTCTCTCGACGCACCGGTGGATCTCCGGAGGCCTTGGGCACAACTCTTATTCGGAGCTACTGAGTATCATGCCCGTAACTCCTTTCGGAGACGTACCCTGCCCGGAGTCCGCACCGCGGGGGGTGTCTGTTTGACCCGGATTTCCGGATCGGACGCGGACGCTACCCGTGGGCGGTGGGCGAGGGATGGAAGATGTTTGCTTTGTCCCCTACGAAAGGGACGGCTCTGAGAAGGGCCTAAGAGGTGGAAGACCACCGGGGGTCGTCCGAGATCCCGGGAGTTCCGGACATCTCTTCCTCCCGCTCCTTTCTGTGCTGTTCCTTCCGCATCCCCTTTCTATTATTTCTTTGGCGCTTGCGACTCCTGTGGCGCCGTGAGGCGCCGTTGATGGTCACAAGCGTTGATCGGGGCGAATTTGCCGCGGTGAAGAAAAGGGGTTACGGCGATTTTACGCAGTCGGCGTAGACGCGCGCAAGACTCTGAAGGACTTATGTATCGGCATATAACAACCTTTAAAAAATATCCATCTCTCTTTTTATTTGAGGCCAAAATGACGTAAAACCTGAACTCAATAACTCCAAAAACATAAAGATATATCTTTTGCAATTATTCAAGCCATGTTGTTAGGTTTGACATTCAAATGACCTTCATTGGCCTTGACTCTGATGTGGTAAGGTCAAACCAACTTCAGAGACGAACTTAGCGCATCAATTTATTTAAGGATAAAAAGGTATTCTAGCATTCTATTTTTGAGCCGATATATCGGTTTTCCAGGGCCTTTAAAAGTTCAGTGATCTTTTCTCATATAGACGGAGTAAGTACGTGAGAGGGATAGAAAAAGAATGCGAGTGAGAGAGAGAGATAGAGAGAGAAAGCGAGATAGAGAAAAATCGGTTCCTAGCCAGCCTGAACCATCACAGTTCCGCTCTGATGGTGGATGCCTCACACTTGTTGGCATGGCTCGAACAAATACTGATTATTAAAAGAATTATAATAATAAAAGACATTATAAATAAAACGCAATATTAACAATAAGGTATACTAAGTAATAGCTCTACTTCTCTACAAAGAAGATGAAATTGAGTTAATTTAATGATTGCAATGTGAATCTTTTCGATATAATGTCGCAAAAGTATAAAAACAAAATCTTTTATTTATCCAAGAGTAACACTGGTTCTAAAGAGAACATACCACTGGATCTGCGATTTGATTATCTCCAGATCTATCAAGAAAATAGAGTGGAAAGATGGAGTGCCGCATCATACAATTCACGACTTTTTAAAAAGTTTCAAATTTCTCTGTTATCATTTCCATGCTACTTATGGTCTTCGACTCGAAATTTATCAATAGGAAACATTTGTATTTACAAAAGAAGTTGAATTTAATTATATGTAAGGGATTAATTTTCAAAACGCCTATTACTATTCCCAAGGCCATTCTCAATGGAAAAAAAACAATATGTGACCAGACAGGGTGGTCATCGAATACAGGAAGAGATATAATTGGAAATAATGTGATGGGATAATTTTTGATATAATAATTGGAATGATGAATGATTTAAATGACTTCTCTTGCATGAAAACTGAAATTTGTCAGCACAAGTACCAACTTCATTGATATAAATCATGTAAGTTCAGGGGATGGGGCACTAGAACATCGTACATGCCCAATTAAGGCATTCTCTATTGCGACGCAACTTAACCAACGGATCGCAGCTTATTATAGTCTAGTCACTGGTCGGATGTTTCTCGATATACTGCTTGACCAAGTCCTTGTAGTGTTGATGTCTTTCCTGCTACCTGGTAGTTACTAGTAATCTCTCAAGAAAGAAGTCCAGCAAGAACTAGTTCATAAAGTTCACAGTGTGAGTCCTACGATGGCTCGATCGCTAGAGCGAAGGACACAAGCACCGCTGTAATAATTTACATGTGCTTTGTTTAGAAACACATCGTAGGCCTCCGTCGCTGATTAGCACTGATATTTGGAAGCATAAATAAAGCATAATAACATAAAAAAAAGTTCACAGAGTTTGTGACGGACAACTCCGTCTAATTCTTGGTAAGCAAAGCATAAAGTTTTATATGTAATGTTTGATGGATCATTGTAAGATGCAATAAAATACATTTAAAGAGGCCTGACATAGGCTTATATATTAGACTGCATCTTACTCGACGAGAAGAGTGGGAACTTGGGTTGAAGGCAAACAAGGCACATGGTGCCACCTGTCGCTGTTTCCTCCTCGTCTCATATCTCTACTCTGTCGCCTATAAGAGGGAGCCTGAACTGACTTCAAAGTCGATCACAAACTGCGCAGTCTAGCATATATACGTCTATGGTCCTCAAGAATAAAACCATTTGTTCCATTATCTATGTGAATTATTTGTGAAAAGAAAATGTAAATATTGAAATTCTTTTTCTATAAATGTGTCTGATGCCATTCTTGATTATATTTTATGATATTAGGAATATAAAGATATAATATTTTGCAACTAAAATATATATATTTACAAGTTCTATTACTTCAAATCAACCAATGGTAACAGTTAGCCCATGAATTGGTTTGTATTAATTCTACTTGATTTCATTTATGCTCCATAGTTTGATTGAATCTTTTCTTAATGTAGAGTTATTAATTAATTCATTTCTTTTATCTCCATGAATATTATATCTAATTTTAGAAGAAAAAACTCGCAGTCTTTTCTATTACAATATGTGGGAGCCTTGTTTTAATAACTTTTAAGCTATACTTCTTTTAATTTTTATTATATATTATACTACTATATGTAATGGGGTATTATATATCCCATATAATTTTTCTCATATGTAGTTCGATTTTATATTATTTTATGCTAATTTTCTGTAGGTATATTAATAATTTTTATTCATATATTGAATATTAAATTCATATTAGTATTAATATTATATTAATTCTAACGAATATAGAATCCTTTGCATCCTTAACATTATCAATATAAGTTTATCTTTTTGTTTTACTCGTTTTGTTGTATTATATATTGGATTTTACTAAATATTGAGAATAAATTGCATGCAATTACAACATATTTCTATTTCAATGTATCTAAAAAAAGAATATTAATATTACTGTATCCTTAGTAATTTCCACACTGATACTTATAAAAACATGAAGCTGATATTCAAGAGAGAAACTGTTATTAATTAAGTTATTACAGAGCGTATGTTAGCCAATATTAAGGTTAAATAATCAAAATCAATTTATTTCGTTAATAAAATTGGCAATAAACTAATAGAGTTTTCTTTGTCTGAATTAAATTTGAAGATTCCTCTATATTTTAATATTACGTTAAGAAATTAAATAATATTTGATTTTTTAAATTCCTAGTAGTTATTTATATTAAATTTTGTAGAACTGAGCACTTTTCGACTAACGTGAATGGATAATTTTTCTGTGGCAGAGCTTAAATACAAAAAATAAATTTTTTAAACATTTTGTTTAATTTGGATAGAAATAACAATGTTCTTTAATAACAATATAAAAAAATACGTATTATTATATTTAAAAAATTATACAAGAATGACGAAAAATTGTATTATTTTATTATGTAATAGCCTATAGAATTATTAATATATAAAAAATTCATCCCAATATTAACTGAATTAAAACTTTGAACTATCAAAATTGGAATTGCCACAATATCGCCATTATTTAATATAATTAATATGTCTATGCTAATTCATATTTTTTCGGTTTACGCAGCATTTTATGAGCCTATAGATATTTTGATATTTTAATAATGAAACGATGGATTAACTTCTTATTTTAAAATATAAGACATAAATTTTATTTTGCAATAGTCCTTTATAATAAAATAAATGTACTTGTAAAAAATTGTCAGCTAACTATTTTTACATCCATACTACTATCTAGAAATACTGATGAGGAAGTTAGGAAGTGAATTTGTTGCGAGTATAGATATACATTCATTTTTCTGGGTATAATAATTTTATTGTAATATTTTCATCTTTGACAATTCGACAAATGTAAATATCAGAATTATATTTTTCTTACAATTAACGGAAATCAGCACGACACGGGTCGCATTTTTTATCATCGCCTATCTTAAAAATTTTGTCATTGAATTTTGATGAATGAGCTAAGAACTTGTACTGGTTAATTCAACTCTTAACATAAAATGTACACGAACTTTTGGCTATTTCGATGAAAACTGAAAGAAGCAAAGTGATGTAATTTTGTCGACGTCAGAAATTCTACATTCTGCGTACGTTGTATTTCTGTACAATATATATTATTCCTATGTGTAAATATATTTTAAAAAATTAACTAAAACATATTAAAGTTATAATATTAAATTTTCGATATTTTACTTGAAAATTAAATAGCTCGTTTAGTTTATATCTCTGAAGAAGTTGAATAAAACATAGTTCTGTCGCTTTATATAGGAGCGTTATTAGCTGTTGACAGATGTATTTCAAGGCTGCGTATTGTACACGCTCGCTCTCGTGCCATCGTATGAAATGCACGCGACTGTTTCGCTTAAATAACACTCAAATAGTCGTTTCTCTAAATCGAAAGTCTCTACATTATCGTTGATAATTTCTTAAATCGTATTTTTTACAATCGGATTTTGTAGGGTGTTCAACCTTTCTCGTATAGCAATGTTTTTTAACCGATTTCGGCATAGATAGAACGTTTTTGTAAACTTGTCAGACCAAAAAGGATCTCTTCATAATAGGGATATAACAAAAAAGAACATAGTACTTTTTGCATTTTTTAAAAAATGTATGCTTTTTTTATTAGAATAACAATATTTTTAATCTTGGTTAGTCAATAATAATTTAAGTTAGTAAATAATAAGTCATATTTTTAATAATCTTATAAAGATGGACATACGCTCTATGATTAGATAATACCTGCTATGACGTCACGCGATAGTGTGTACATGTTTTGATTTTTCAGTAATTACAGGGAACTGTCATTTTATTGTTAAACGATGTTTTTTGTATACAACTGGTTGCGGAGGAATTTTCACAAAAAAGATTCTGAAAATTTCTGAAAATCGATATTTTTATGAGATGGCTGAAATTAGTTTACTAATATATTAATTTGTTAATATGATGATACTGGTTAATGTATTATGATTTATATATGGGTTAAAAATTACACGCTATAATGAATCATAATAAAACACCAACATTACGATTTTTTTTAACTAGTTACATTATTTTTTTATTAAAGCTAATGAATTTTCTTAACTATTGATACTTTTTAACCAATTTTCATAGTATTGAAGCAAAATTTACGATAGGATGTACTTAAACATTAGAAATTCATATTTGTAAAAAAGACATGGTTTCGCTATTCTGTATACCGAAGAAATATTTATGCAAATTTACAGCACACATCAAAATTTTATAAGCATATTAGATTGAGGTGCAGACATAGCCACACCAATTGTTTCAAGGTCTCGCAAATAGGTTATGTTGATTTTCAAATTCTTTTAACACAATTTAATATGTACAATTTTTTTAGATTGCGCAAATCCGATAAATAATGTATAAATCTATTATAGAAACATGGACATATTTTGATTAAATATTTCCATAATTTTTATAAAGGGTTGTAACGAATTGAATGAAGTTTTTTATGATTCTATAATAGGTTTACACATATTAAATGATAAATAATAATATTACAAATGATTATCATTTCGAGTTTAATAGTATTAATAAATACACCAAATTGTCTTAATATTCTATATACCTGAATATCTGAATAACTTTTATTATATGAAACAGTATATATAGCTGTATAATATACCATTCATCCGCTCTTACTATCAGTGTTGTGGATTGTAGATGCAGTAGTGTATTATAGATATAAACATGAAGCTTAATCTCGAATTTATATTTCTTTCGCTTATTCTACCGATTATTTCGAAAGCAAGTAAGTAAAATTCATTTTACACAATATTGTTGAGGAAATTCAGGTTACATAATTTGTTTTTTATCTACTTTTTCATATAGTCCATAATTTGGCAAAATTTGAATAGACTCGCAATTTAATTATCAGAACTTCATTTCTGCTATTAGCAATGTATGATACGACCTTAGTGTATTTACATATTCGAGTAAACGCTCAAAACTTATTATAGAACATAGATGCTAATAGAGCTCAAATAATATAAGAAGTGCGCTTATTTCTACGTGGTATTGAGATTTGTGAAACAGTTTTCCATACTTGTCACATATGATATTTTGTTTGCAAATGATTGGAAATAGTACTTTCGTATCTTACCATGCAGTAAATATGATTTAGTATTCAACTTTTTCCAAATTTTGATGGTTAGATCGGTAAGAAATAAAAGGTAAGAAGTGTTGAAAGAGAGTGTGGAATGTAGAGAGATGATCCCTAGTCGACGCTTTTACGAATGGCGGACCATATCAAAATTTCATAAAGTGTCCATAAGAATGAATTCTATCTGAGATATAATAACGTTATTTATGATCTCGTTTATTGCCTATGCTGGTATACTAAATAAATGAAAATAAAAGAAAATAAAAGTAAATCTGAAATTACATTTAGCAGATTATCTTCAATTATAGGATAAAGACAAATTACATCTGGTTAGGATTAAAACGAATAACAAGTTGTATTATTATGAAAGGAAAAATCTATTCAATATAGTCACAAATCCGACTCGGTGAGTGGTGGAAGGAGCCACAGAAACATACAAAGAGTCAAACAAAAATTAAGAACGCAATAGCTTAATATTTGAACTTAAAATTGTAATAAAGAATGATCATTCTTAAAAACTAAATTTACGAACGCTAACTGTAATTTGTCACAATAAGGATGGCCGACGAACGCAGTGAAATCGACGGACAAGTCTTATGCGCTGTAACTCATTCCGATAGAAAATTCAATTGACATGTCTTATGCACTGCAACATTTAGCTGCCGATATTCTGCTTTTCAATCCACAGTTCTTCAAACGCAACTAACTAGCGAGAGCGCTATAGGGAATTAGTCATTGCAAAATAATTGAACTACGAAGTGCGCTTTTCAGCGCTCCAATTTAACTTAAAACTATACGTTACACTTAACGCACGAGGCGCGATCAATGTTCTTACAATATTTCGAGTTGATTGTAATGTTTGAGAGCGTATGAAGATGAAAAATACTAAAATTAGAAATTTGCACTTGTGTTTTGAGTTTTGTCCTTGATTGTAGAGACTTAGAACTATTATAAATTGCAGATATTCAAATTCTGTTAACTTGAAAGGTATCGAGATAAAATGAAAAGTAAGAATGCTATAATGATAAAATGAAATAAAAAAATTTATACACTATATCAAAAAGGTATAAACTTATTCAAATAGTAATCCCTCTTTTATCGCGCTAATTGCCAATAAATTACTGTATGTATTGGCTGAGATGTTGTGCGTGTAAGCTGGATCGAAGGAAAGAAAATTATTAGAATTGAAAGAAGAAGGTAAAAGCAGACATATATATATGTATAAATCAGTTAATGTATTTAACTAGGCGTTTCCGCAATTTTTAGGAAGTGTAATTGGAAAAATTTAACTACCATCTCCCAGAGTCGTATAAAGTGAAAAGTGGAAAAAAATATTTCAAAGTTGTTTGAATTTCAATTACATTGTATCTAACGCCAGAATGATATAAAACGGGTTGTCACGTCAATTGAAATTCATAATAAGTCTAACTAGAAAAGTCTTAGCTATTTTATCCAAAATTGACTTAACTATATTAAGATATACGTTCAATAGGAAATGTATCGCTTAAAGCTTTATAACGGTGAAAAGATAATGGCCTTAAAGAAACGACTCGTATTTAAGCAGATTAGATAGTTTTCATGCCGTTCTTCTACATTTTTAGACCAAAAGTACAGGACTTTAAGTATATGTTCTTGCGTTGTCGTTAAAAAATCTATGGATCTCAATTTTCTTCACGATCAGAGTAATAGAATTAATCATTTTCTCCTTCTTGGTTTGAAAGTGAAGCTTTATTCAAATAAAGAAGTAATTCATTCATCATAGTTTAACGCAGATTTAATGTCTTTCCGTTGGAGTTTTCTCTGGAAATATCAGAAATATCAGAAATTAATCACTTATCACTTTGACAATTTGTTAAAATTATAATCCCTTCCTTTGAAAATATTTGTCAAACTACTGGAAGTGATAAATATTGACCTCTAGCAAGAAATTTATTTCTATAGAAGTTCCCTTCTGTAATATTCCAGGTTATGGAACAGTTTTCAACTCTTGTTAGCCATTAATTAAAAGATTCAATTAATATAAATAAATATTTTTGTACGCTTTCCACACCCACTAAGGATTAGTTCAATAAAATTGCAATTGTCACTTTTTCCAGTTCTATCAAAAACTACTTGGATTTCCATGAAAATTCCAAACGTTGAAAGAAAGTAGTAAGCATTATTAAAATAATCATCACTTTGAATAAGACCTATAGGTGACATTTGACTGTAACTATTGATATATTTTGAATATTCTTCTTTAAATTTATTAATAAAAGTTGTTAATATTAGAAAATAATAAGACAAAGTAGTGAATTAATGTAATTATTTATAACTAGAGAAATTATATTGGTTGTACAAGTAAGTTTCCAGCGGTTCTCAAAAGATGGAATCATGAGTGGATCCTGAGCACTAATGTCAGACCTTGTGTGTTATATTTGTAGGTTTTATATCTACCAATAACTTTACAGCATTATATTTTAGCATTTGTTTCGATGTTGTTTATTTTATCGAACAAAATCATGACATGTTTCCAGTCAAATAAACGTCACTTGCGGAAGGCGCTGTTTCTGATGTTTAATATGAGGAAAAGTGCGGCTGAGACCTATTTTTTGCTTTCGAAAACTTATCGGGTAAAGTGTATTGGTGAGTTGACGTGCCAGGAGTGGTTTAAATGGTTCAAAAAGAATCATTTTCAAGTTAAAGACAAGGATCGCCCCGGAAAACCGAAAACGTTCGAAGACCAGGAATTAGATATCTATGCTTCATGAGAATCTATGTCAGATTCAAGAAGAATGCTGTAACATTCTTACTTGAGCATACTTACAACAGAAACTTACTTGTAGACCCAATAAAATCACTGAAAAAACCTTAAATCTTCTAGTTTAAGTTTGTATTTGAAACCAAAGTTCTGAATAGATAGAATAAACGCAATTTTTAATATACAATGAATAAAAAATAAATATTTATATTAATATTAATATTGAAAAAAACAAATTGATATTGATATATTTTTTTTTGTGCGACTAAAGATTTACCTGTATTAAAATATTTTAGTACATTTTTATCTTATCGAATACAAGATAAAATTTTTTCAACCAAATGTTGTTAATGAATAATTAATATAAAATTATTCTACATTGAATATTGACGTCATAATAATCATATCATAGCATACTTAATTTATAAAGACGTAGCGTGTTTTTGCTTGTATACGTTAAAAAAAACTACTGAATCGATTGCTCTGGAATTCGAAATATATATTTTATATTATCTTTGGAGTAACATAAGCTATGCTTGTTCTTCAAATTAAATAAAATAAGATGGCAAAATCCGAAGTACCATTATCTAAATATACCTACATCTCACACATAGCTCTATGGAGAAATATTGTGATTTATTACCGTGCTCACACAGTAAAACAGGATGTCCAGCTGTCTCGGGACGACTTACACTGGAACTTTCATGTTTGGACGGTCGAATACGATATTCTGGTATCATTGGATAATTTCCACGCAATGTTTCGTGTTCGATCAGTAGAGCACGGTATCCAGTTGTTTCCGAAGCACTTACACGTGAAGTTTCGTGTTTGGACGGTAGACTATAATGTGATAGAATCTCCGGATGACTTCTACAGGAATTTTTGTGTTTAGATAATAGAACACAATGACCAGGTTTCTCGAAATCCCTTCCACGGGGCGTATCGCACTCAAACAATAGTATAAGATATCCAGATGTATCGGTTAAATTTTACGGGAAGTTTCGTGTTCCGATAGTAGAATACGATGTCCAAGTACTATATGTCGGAACGACTTCCACGAGGAATTTCGTACTCGAACAATAAAATACAATATCCAAGTACGTCGCATTTTAGTTGTTAAATTAAATACAGCGAATATTTAATTACTGGCATCAATCTAAATTGAAATAAAAAACAAACGGTCGAAATAGCACTATTTTGAACCTGGCGATGAGTAGCAACTTTTTAGATGGAACCGACGATAGTGAAAATTATGGACAGGAATATAGATTTACAAATAGAGTAGTTTTCACATATTGGTATTATTATACTGTTTAATCAATCGGCTAAATTATTATCTCGGGCGAAGCCGATGCTGGTATTAATATAAAACCTTAAATAATAATAACACAACCATATTTAGTAATAATCATCTCCTATAATTTAATATTGTTAACTCTTAAAAGACAATGAATACTATAGTTGTATCTTACAGTGTCTGTGGGTTTGATGAATGAAATATTGCATTGATATTCCACTTTTTCAAAGCTTCCAAAAGCTGGTTTTTCAGTTCTCTCCAATCACAGGTCCAAATTACTTCTGTCAACATTATAATCTGTTCATTTTGTAAATTATATTTTTGAATTACCATAATATGACGTGAACTACGAAACATTGATATTCGTCGAAAAAATATGGTCATCGTATTGAATTACAAGTGTGTCTGCTATACCGATAAAAAGTATGCGTGTAATACTTGTGTACGCTATAGCTGCGAATATCAACTGCACACAGAATTATCCTCAGTAGATATATTTAATATATACATATATAATAAATACATGATGACAAACCTACTAGAATAATTGATTTTTTAATAAAATATATTTTTATTCTAAATAAATAGATCGTGATCTATCCAACAAGCAATGGGGAATGCTCCGAGCTACATAATATGGGATCTGCTAAACTATGATATTGCTACTTATAATGCAATAATAATTTTTTTTTTATTTATTTAGGATTAACCAAACGCATCTATGGCGGTGTCGATACGAAATTGAAGGACTTCCCAAACGTAATGTCCATTCAGGTATTACAAGCTGAAACGCAGGAGTACGAACACAAGTGTGCTGCTATCGTCGTCGATGAATTGTGGGGTTTAACGTCCGGGCAATGTCTTCAAGATTTCGATGTAACTATTAATCTTGATGATGTTAGGGTAAAGGCTGGAGCCTGGACTGTAAAAGTAGAAGAACAAAATCAGCAAATTGTGAAAATTGCATTATATTTTAAACACGAGGATATGAAAATTAGTAGGTTTGTACTTGATAATAAATAAAAAACTTAAAGCATTATATAACTTATATAACTTATAAAAATTGAATTAAGTTATATGAATATATAAGTTTCAATTAAGAACCAAGATTTTCCAGAAATCTCTATATGAATTGACGGTCTGATATTAGCACCGCGTTCTCAACATATACATGACTAAATCGTAACTTTTTTGAGTTCCATTTTTCCAGATAAAGCAATACTATTGGCCATCTCTTATTATTAAACTGAAACATTCCATTAAGTAGTTTTACTTCTTATTTCTATAGTTTTAAATACTCTTCACATTTCACTTTATAATTTCTTAACTTTTGCAATTCTGTAATAAATTTATTCAAACATCAAACTGATCTGTAAATTTTTTACTAACTGTTTAATGCGATGACGCAGTTATGTACTACAGTAGAATGTGAATTATTAAATTAATACTTACTATATGATTTCTTATGAAGATTTTAGAAACGATAAATCAAAACTTTTATTTCCTCCGCTCCCTTCCCCCCCCGCTCTTTCTTTTTCTCTCTCACTCTAAAACAAAGGTAGAAGTGTAGCATTTATAGTCATGCAAATTATAAAATTATAAAATGTAAAATCGTCAAAAATTTCAACCATAATCCTTTTGTTTTCCGATATATAGCTATAATATGGCTATTTTAAAAATAATCTTTTTCTTAAAAAAGTTCATAATATGGAACCTCTTTTAAAAACAAGATAAACAAAAATTTATAAATATTTACATTTAGAATTATTGTACACTAGCACAATTCCGAATATAAAATTATTATTTTATCATTTTCACTTTTCAGCACGTCAAAACTTTTTGACATAGGATTAATTAAGCTAGCTAAAAAGCTGGAATTTAATGATTATGTGAAGGCATTACCGTTTCAAACGGAGCACAAAATGTTTTTCGAGGGCGACGCCGTAATTGTTGGATGGGGAATAGCGAGGAACACAAGTAGCTCTTACTTCTGGTCGGATGGCTTAAAGAAGCTGGACGTGCGTTTATTAAATATTTTGTACTGCAGAACCGCGATACGAAATTTAGTTGACAAGCGCGCGACGAAAGACGACTCGGACATCATTGATGGATCGAATATTTGTAGCGGCCCTCTATCAGGACTGCAGTTCATGTGCGAAGTAAGGTTTTTTCTTATCAGATTTGAGTAAACAGTGTTGGAAACTTACCAATTAAATATTAATTTATAATACATTATATTTTAATTTAGGATGATAAAGGTGGACCGTTGTATATAAAAATTGATTCGACGTATCTTGTAATTGGAATAATCTCTTATACAGTATTACCGTATGGAAGGAGGGGCAGCCCGATCGTCTATACCAACATTTCATTCTATACACAATGGATGCAAGATATTATGAAAGCAAATAAATAGAATGTTCGATAACTTTGTTAAAGCTTTTTTTCTTCTTTAAAGAGACATCTCATTGCTAACAAAATATGTAACACTCTGTTACATTTTATTTATTTACTTATTCCAATATACGAATATAGAATTTCTTTACAAAATAAAGAAAACTGTGGGTGAAGTAGTATATTATAAACATCAATGATGGATATCAAAAAATGAAAAACTCTTGCACTTCGACGACTTCAATATTATAAATCAATAGTATTATAAAATCATAAAGAATTAAATTGATAAATCAAAAGATTTAAAAACGAAAGTTAATCCTACTTCAGGATCTACTTGGTACTTCATTATTTAAAACTATTCATACTTTCATAAGACTGATCATCAATTAGAGAGAGAGAGAGAGAGAAATACATTTTTTCGAGTAGATAAACTGGTGCATTGTATGCACATGATCAAGATTAAATTGATTCCTTGAGAATATTGTATCTTCTATGAGAGTAGACAATCTCTCAGTTAGGAAACAAGTTTGTAATCTGGTCGAGTTATACGAGATTGTACGGAAACTTATATATCAATGAATTTATTTAAAATCTAGATTTTATTATGAAACTTGTAAGTCCGAGGTTTTACGTTTGCTTAATAGAAATGGGTGGCTAGAATTTAACAATATAATATATATTATAAGACAGGCAATCTTAAACAAAAATTTTGCGCCTTTGTTCCATACTATGCTACTACTAGTAGCAGATAGATTTTTACTCTCAAAACGATTAATGCGAAATTGGCTGAGGAAACATTTGAAATTCTGTATTTTACGTTTTAAATTATCGTAGTCTTATACTTCTGCTGTCACTGAGTCGTCATTCTTCAATTAATGTTCATGTCAATAAGATTAAAACAGAAAACGGGTTAATGTTAAGTATGTAAAAGAAGCATTGTAGAACATTTGGATATTCGTCAAAATATTTAGAAGATTAATATATATATAATGAATTAAACTAGTTTTAAATTAAAATACAACTTGACTTTATTAACCTTTTGTATTATTTGGTAATTGGCGTCGATCATATTGGTTTATTTGTATCTCTGCCCCGACCACGAAGATATTAAATGTATCTTTGAATAAAAAAATGACTTTATTAGTTAATGTCTAATAATTCAAGATAATTAACGAAATATAAACTATTTTCGTACTTGATGAATACTCTGATAGGCTTACTTTAACGTAGCATGGAATAATTCATGTTTCGGTCTACATATAGCAAATCCATGTACGAAAATATATATCATTTCTATTTCTTTCAATTGTATATTTTCTTCATAACTATGACAGAAATAGAATTTGTGCAATCTGAAATGTTGATTTAAGAAATTTTTGAAATTATTTTGTTTATTGATGGTGGCGAGTTTCTTAAAAATGAGGGCACAGAACCAACGCATTCGAAATTCAATTACTGAAAGAATTTTTATCCATTTTATTAGAAAATTATTTATATCATTATATCAAAACATTAATTAATTAATGATTTTGAGAGTTAATCTGATAGATCAGTCATATTGAATCGTATTTTGAAAATTTCTTTTCATTTCTTGGTACTTTAAAATAAGTTATTTACAGATTTCAGTTTCAACAATTACAGACACTGGCACAATCATTAGTATTACGGTCCTTTTTCTACCTTCCAAAAAAAAAATCTTTCTTTAGTAAATTATATACGGTAAAGTGACGTAAAATACTCATAGTATTATATGTATAGTAGATAATAAGGTCAGAAGATAAGGAAGAGCCAAAAAAAATCGCTTTTACGCTGTACTATTTGGATACCAGGACATCGGAATTTCATAGTATTCTACATATATTTTATATAGAAGAGACATTATATATACGGTTTTTCCATCGTCTTACATCCACCTATTACCTATGATGTATCCACCGAGCAAACAATGTAGTTGTAAATTCTACACGAAGATGGAGCTACACAGCAGGTATTTACTGAAGCACGAAAGTTACGCCAAATTGAGAATAGGAAGTACGGGCGAGTTTCTGTCGATAAAGTTTATTTGTATTTCCGTTTTTTTAGTCGAAAAAGTTTATTGTATTACTGTTTCTTAATTGTTTCATTTCGTTAAAGTAAAGTTTTCCAAAGTTCTCATCGAGGTGTCTTCTGACGTTAATGTTCTGCTGGATTTGTTTAATAATTTTGATAATTCTTTATCTTAAATTATTATTTTAATATAAATTTAATACAAATATAAATTTATCTTAAAATACCGAAGATTTTAAAAAATGTATAATTTTAAAAGAAAGTAGAAAAATTCGAATTTTACTAATTATGATGATAAATCTGTATCTGTGGTATATAAAAGAATTTCTTATTTTGAAAATACATTGGGAAGAAAACATGAAAGATTCAAAATAAATTATGAAATTAACACCTGCGTTCGTGAAGATTCTTAAGATGACCATATAATGTTAATAGATGTTTGAAACGGCGAGGAAGAAATGGATGAGATTTTGTGGAATTCTCGGCATAAATCGACAGAATGTACAAGGATTCCTCTACACAACTGCCCCAAAATTCAATCCAAGAATATACGATAAAAAGTTTCTAAGATAATCCAAATGATTGCATTAAACATTTATCTCATTTTTATGTTATTAATAATTGAAAAAAGAAAAACACTTATGTCCAATCAAATTGTATTTTGTTCATTAGTTTTGATATAACGAAGCAAGTTTTTTTTTTTTTTAATTTTCGGATTCTTTATGATAAATAATGAGCACATTAAATAAAATTACTGTATCATCGTAAAAAATTCTATTTCAAGTTCAAAGTTTTGTAGCTGTTTGCCAATGAAATCAAAAAATGTATTATTTTCTAATATTATGAACCAGTATATATATATATTATGCGTCAATGCGCCATGTTTATCTTATATTAAGCTTTTAAAATAAAAAATTACAATTAAAATCATTTGACTCGATATTTCTTGTATTCAAGCATACTATTCTTTTTTGACTACTAAGAAACATCGCAATCATATTCCAATTTGATTATTATTTTCAATGGTCGACAGATCACCGGTTATCAACGTGAAAATTACATATATGCTCTATATCCCTTATAAATATCTAGCCTCTTATCTAGTGAAAGTTTTGCTCTATTACAAATTAGTTTGAAAGCGAGTTTAGTTCTAGTATATTATAAAAGTATTCTGTACAAGTATTTAGAAAGGAATAATGTTTAAATAATATGCTCTGCTCCTCTCATGTACTTACTTTCTCAAGAATTGTTTTTTTTATCATATATTTAACACAAACGTTGGACTATTGATACAATTATTTGAGTATTTGATAATTTTTTTTTTAATACTTACATTTAGCATTTACTAAACCCATAATAAAAAGCTATTTGCAGAATAAAACTGTTTATAGCATGGAAACTCGCATTATACGACCATACGATCCTTAGATAGCCATTTATTAGTACGTTTACCATGGTAGCATTTAGCTCACGTAAGAGTTGGATCCTTGGTGTCATCGGAGAATTTGTTTTCTTGTCAGCATTATTACCCATTACTCATCATTGACATTGTTACAGATATCATCTCTGTGTCGAAAAGTTTTATATGACACGTATCAAAAATTATCGGTTACATTGGAGAGAATCATAGCTGGCTGACTTGGGTGAATCCTATTCTGACAGTGCCTTCGTGATGATCACATTATGATCAAGCCCATAATAATTAATAGACTTTTCAGTGTAAGGGATTTGTATTTTATATATAGAATATCTTATGGTGTTTTGATTTTCAAGCAAATGAAAGACTTGAATAGTTGTTGAAAAATTTGCACTTAATTACCAGCAGCTGTTTCGGTAGTGAAGCTATATTCACGATTAATACAAAGTATAGGGATTCACTTACACGTCAAAATGATTAAATAATGATACACAAATTATTATTATTATTAAAACGACAAAAGCTTGGAGATATGCATGACGAAACGTATATAATTAACACAGTTACAATTAATTACGGCAAGTATATGGATGAAAACAGAGAGATTAAAATTTGGTAGTGACATTTAATAAAGGAAAAATAAAGATAATTAATCATATCATTGGTAGCATTATTATTGTTTTCTAAAGCGTTTACAATTTATAGAATTTCTAGATTGTTGCTTAAAGTTAGTTAAAGTTAGTTGAATTGATCGTTGAAATAAATTATTGAGTTGACAAACTTCACTTTAAAAGCACAATTCTTAAAATTCAGATATTCATTCTCCTATCTAGATTAATGTCAAGAGATTTGCATAACGAATGGTTAAAAAAAATAATAAAAATATTTTATATTACAGGTTCATTTTTGATTATTGAAAATTTTATTTTCAAGTTTTAGATCACACTATTAAAAATATCAATAAAAATTTATTGATTTGAATTGTTCAGAAAGTGAGCAAAGTCTCTTTGAAGTTATAGAAAATATCCTTAATCCAGTGTCTAAGGGCTACTCACTAAATTTGATTATGAGCTCTCATGATTAGTGAATATAACTGTAAAACAATCAGTTTATCATTGACCCTGATTCTGATCATAATCTAATATGATTTTTCACTCAAACAAGTTCTTTAAACTATAATTTTTTATGTCGTAAAATTAGGAATTGCTATAAATGTGATTATAAAACTATAAAGGACGATTTTTCGAATATTCACTGGATCTATGTTAACTGATAGTTAACATAGATCTCTTACTATGAAAATTGAATAATATACTTTGTGATAACGGTACCAAGTCATATTCCGGCATATATTCATCTTCTTTTTTTTCATGATTTATTTATGACTTTCATAGTAGTTCACCAATCTTCTAACGAATGGCACATGTTCATTAGAAATTAACTAACCGTTTCTTATACATTCTACTATTTAGAAAACTTGCAAAATATTTAAGATTGGCTCATTTAAATTATAGAGAATATATTGAGTAAACAGAAGTGAATTCCATTTGTAATAATAGCTATTTTTTAAAAACTCGTAAACAATCTAAAAATATATGGTTACTATAATTTCATGTGTATTATAATGAAGTCTCTTCAACTAAATATAGGGAGATTTCTAACTTATTTTCTAATTATTTTTATACAGTCTATTTTAACAAAGCTTTGTTTCACATCTAATTAAGTCGACGAATAGTCTATTGATTTTTTTGAGATATTTTGAAGCGATGTAGCACATGTTATAGTAACTGTAGATGATCAGGTGAACTCCGGTTCAGTTGGAATTTTCCTTGATTTTTTAAAAAAATATTTATCTCACTTTTTGCCTCAAAACATTCGAAATTTTGCAAATCATTATCTTCTGTATATTTGCAATGTTTGAGATAAGGATTTCTTAAATTCGACAAAATCGGCGAAATTTTGAAGTTCATGGCATTATTTTTCAGTGGTCCAGCGCCTAGGCAATGTGGCAGAACTCAATCTGTTGGTGTATGGAACTGCATTTGGGAATCGAAGGTTTTTTATATATTTTTTTGAATATATTTTTTATAATTACTATATGTAGATGGTCTCAAACTATTCAACTCAATTATGCACTTGTACAAAAAAACTCGTAACTCATTAAGCATGAGCACTAGATAATGAACCGAATATTAATATACAAAAATGCAATTTTGTATTTAAGTTGCAGATTTTGTCGAAGAGACTTGTTAGCGGGAGCAAAACAGAGAAAGTAATTTCTGGATAAAAAACTAGGCAGGAGAATGATCTATGCATTATAAAGCGAATTGACAACACAAATAAATTTTAACATCTAGATAGCGCAATCACAGTGAAGTACATTGAAATAAAGTTTTAATGAAATTATCAATTACAATTGTCAATTATAATTTCTCTGAAATCAAAAAAGCTTCCGGGTATTATTATTTATAGATTCGCACAAATTTCGCACATACGTCAATTATCGATTGTTTTACAATATTATTTAACTAATAATCAACATTTATTCAATTTTGTACTAGTAAAATGGCATAAAAATTTTGCCTAAAATAATGGAATATTCGTGTTGCTCGAAGAGAATATTCCGGAATATATCATCTTTTAGAACAGAAAATCAATTGGATTTTAAGTCTCATGCATCGATAATTTCTTAAATTTATATTTCTACAAATTTTTTTTTGCTATCTGTGACATCATATCCTTGTTTATTTCTTCAACGCATAAATCCAACATGTTTAGTGAACAGAATGTTCGAGTTTCCAAACTTTATCCGCTAAGAAAACTATGCGAAAAATCCATTTATTTATTTATATAAACATTGGCAAAGTTTCACATTGTAGTAGAACTATTTAGTTTGTATCAACTAATTCTAACACAAGAACAAATATTACAAGAAATTTTTATCATACTAATATCGTTAAATATTTGTTTATCGATGCAAACATGAAAAAGTACTTAGCGTAACCGTTCAGATAATGAAGATTATAGTTTGAAGAACGCTGTTTTTTTTAATTATTAAAGACAAATATTTTGATAACTTATTATTAATTGCAAAGATAGATTTATTTTAGATTTTCAATAATTTAAAATAAATTTTCAAGCTCCTTTTTAACAATAGTGCAGCTGGGCTAATAAGCTTAGAGATATCGAGGTCTTATGGTTCGATGTACGATGTAATATAGAAATGTCTTAAGCTATGTTATGCGTAGTATAAATTTGAGTTCGAGAACTTAAAGTATTTTACGCATGGAATAGGTGAAGAATTTAAGGCTCGTTAGGCGTGTTAGATGTGTAGATTAAGGTTGATAAGATTTATTATACATGCAAATATGGAATAGGCATACATTTGCGGGTTTAAGGTTTGCCACGCGTGAATGGCACATATCTGTTTTAATTCTTAAGATTTTCGAATATGCTCGAGGGCTTGAGAATGGTTATGGATGGTATGGAATGGGTACAGATGTGGTGTTTCAACATTTCGCATGCGTTTAAGTAGGTATAAATTTCGGAACTTAAGTTTTGCCAGATTAGTGCGGGTTCTAAGAGATTAATAGGCATGCGTCAGGTATAAGCATGTAAAAGCTTAAAGTTTACCGTGCGTGGAATAGACATAGGTTTCTGGTCTTAAGTTAGGTATTTAGTATGGCTGTTTATTATGTACTGATGTAATGCATTATTCATATAAATTTAGAAACTTAACTTCTAATATGCAAGGGTAAGTTGTAGCTTCGTGAATTAACTATTCATCGTGCGCGCGCGTGTGTGTGTGTGTGTGTGTGTGTGTGTGTGTGGTAACTTCCCTACTCATGTCTCATTTATTTAATTTTAAAAATAGACTTACAGTATGATAAATTCAATCTACAATTTAACAAAATTATACATGTATTTATCTATTATTAATATCATGATCTGTTATCAATTAAACAAAACTGCAAGCAGCCCCGGACGACCGGACAAAAGTCGCGCGTGGCCCCCACGCTTTACGCGGCTTCACACTCATGCACATGCACACACAAAACGTTATATATTTCCCCATAAAGTAATATATATATATATATAAAAGAAGCCTCCTGCCGGCGCGCTCGTCGCGGCGGCGGCGGCGGCGGCGCGCTAGTTCTCCATCAAAAGTCCCTCCCTTCTCTGCGATTGCGAGAGAGGAGCGCGGCGCGAGCGCGAACCGCATAACGCGCGCCACGGCAGTCAGTCCTCGACCGCGGAGCAGCCGAGTACGCGCCGCTCCTGTCTTTTGCTAAAACCCGTTTGTTGTGTGTTTTTTTTTTCGCGTTTGTTTGCCGCCGCCACTGCTGCTGCCGAACACGCCGCGTGCAGAGGTATAGAGAGAGAGAGAGAGAGAGAGAGAGAGAGAGATCGGCACCGAGCGAGCGAGCAAGCGAGCGATCGCATACCGCAAACCTTTCTCTATACATATATAATACGTCTTTCCATATAGTGGCGTCGCTCCGATTCTCCTACGGTAGGCGCACATACTACACACATACAACAGTCTCGTGGTTTCGCGAGTGACGTTTCGCTACCAAGCACATATATATATATATATATATATATATATATATATATATATATATATACACTTGTGTATTTGGCTCTCTCTATCTTGTATGATACGTGCGCGGTATATATAGGCATATAACATATGCATCAGTGCGCGAGTGTATCAGCAAGGTGTCATGGATAAGCGGCGATAAAGGATTCGCGTTGCAATCGTTCCCGTCCCGGGCATTATCCTGTAGCGCGCATTATTGTTATTATCGTCCTCGGCTCCAAATCGCGCTTGCCGTTTCTTAGGTTTGTGCAGTGTGTATACGGAGTATCTGCATGTGTGTGCGAGCACAGGGATTCCCATACAG
Organism: Sycobia sp. Sy_11; assembly: GCA_018907035.1. Classification (NCBI taxonomy): domain Eukaryota; kingdom Metazoa; phylum Arthropoda; class Insecta; order Hymenoptera; family Epichrysomallidae; genus Sycobia; species Sycobia sp. Sy_11. The sequence continues at coordinate 1,046,242 of JACCIC010000106.1, forward strand.
CGCGTAGAGTCGGGGATTATTTTCGCAGCTGACGCGGCTCGTCGCCAGCGAGTGCGGGACCGATCGGCACCAGGAGCCGGAGGAGGAGGAGGAGGAGGAGGACGACGAAGAGGAAGAAGTGAAGGCGGAGGAGAGAGGCAACGTAGGAGAAAGGGAGAAAGAGGAGTTTAACAAAAGGGGACTGTACTGACACAGGTGCACGAATGGTTAACGTAAGTCTCGTTCGATCCTCTATACATACTATATAATACTGATACGGTCCTTCCCCCCCCTCCAACACCCAAACTCTCGCATCAGCGTGCAAAAAATTTCAGGACTATCGTACCCCCGCCCCCGGCTCGCTCTCGATCCCCGACGAATCGGCTTAAATTACCGGCTCCTCTCTCTTTTATGTATACATATATCCTACACATATACCTATATGCTCGCGGAATGGCGAAAAGAAAGCGACGTACGTCTGGCTGGCGTTTCTTTGACACGGCGCGTGTATATATATATATATATATATATATATATATATATATATATATATATATTACACAGCACGAGGCCGGGAACGAACGCGGGCATCGGTGTTTTTATTATTCGCGCCGCGGCAAAAGCGAAAGATTATAAAATGCTGGATGTCTCTATGGGCGTTCGCGATTTATTTATCGATTGTACGTGGGAGCAAAGACACTCGATCTCGTACCGATTTCAGTCCATCTTTTTTGTCGTTTTTACTTGTGTATATATATATATATATATATATATATATATATATATATATATATATATATATTGAAAAATAAAAAAGGGATAATTTTTTTTTTAAATTAAACAACGTTATTTTACCCCTAAAAGCAGGTTTTTGTGCTTTACGCTTAGTCTTTGGCTTTACGTTAAACTCGCGTTTCGCTATGTTAAAGCGCGAGTTCGCTCAAAAGATCGATATACATACAACCAATGGGGCACGGATGGATCCATTCGAAAGACGAAGCAGGGGAAAGGGGAGATTTCCTCGATAATTCGCAAAGATCATTGTGCGCGTCTCGAACGGTTGCGCAAAATCAAAGCTCGGTCTGTTGTGTATATATATATATATATATATATATATATATATATATATATATATATATATATAACTGCATAGAGATATATAAGTATATTGTGAAACTCCACCGTACCGAATATACTTGTGAGAAGTCAGTAGAAATTACAAAAAAGAGAGTGAGAGAAGGGAGAGGGAGGAAGAGACGTTCGAAATTCTTCTCTTTTCTCAGATATGCACTTGGGACATTATTATTGCCGTCGATATAAACTGGCCCAATGTCACATGCAAGCGTATAATATATAGTCATAAGCTACTTTGGAGTGCAAAAAAAGTAATCATTATATTAACTGCCTCTTTCTCTTTTCTCTGGGAATGAAATATTCACCACTACTGGTCTTGCTGAATTGAAGAGATAGAGAGTGAGAGAAAGAGAGAGAGAGAGAAGAGAGAGAGAAAGTGGGGGAAGGGAGAACAGTGTCGCCTATAGCACGGGGTCCATGAAGCGGCGCTCAAGCCAAGAGCCTCGCATTCGTGGAGCTCATTAGAATTTTATAGGTTTCATCAAATCATTACATTTAGAATTCCATAAATCGTCAAAGTATTTTATTCAAAATATGCTGAAGAAAATTGAATGTTTTTATTAAATAATCTTATCCAGAAATGAGAGCGTAAGTTATATTGTTTTCATCCTTCTTTTCTCATTGGCAAACCGCTACGGTTGCATCGGATTTTAAGAGAGGGAATGAATTTAGGTAAAAGATTTTAATTCTGTCAAATGTGAAGCAACATTTAATTATTTGTAGGTTTTATTATCCATTGTGATTGTGTGCATAAATAACAATCATATGTTTCTACAAAGGACTTTTATTGCTTAAAATCATCGTCTCTTAAAATTCAAATTTCAAAAAAGGGTGACCTATATGAAGAAAAGGAAATTCTAAATTTAAAGGAGTTTTGAACTTTTTAAATAGCTTTACAAATTTATCTGAATTTTTGCGAAAAGTGAATTAGGCAAAGTCCTATTTTGTTAGCATATTTCACTTCAGTGAATCAAAGTACATTATAAATTGTGCATTTTGTCGCAATTAGCGCCAATACTAATAATAATTTTTTTAAGATTATTTTTTAAAAAAATGTGATATTTTCTAAAAATAAAAAGTGAAAATAAGTTTTTCGTTTGCCATAAGTTTTTAAATGATAAATAAACGCACGCCACTGAAGAGTAATCGACATATTCCGTAATTACAGATACAAAAAACGTTATTAATAAATCCATTGACAAATTAAAGAATTGAAATAGTTTTTTTATTGGACAGTTAACAAATACTACGGAGATTAATTAAAATTAAAAAAATTATGCTATAGCCATTTGGAATTCCTTATACAGGGGCCTCAAAAGAGCCGAAGACGGCACTGAAAGAGGAGAGATTCCCAACCGTGCTCGGCACCCGCAGCAGCGTCAACAGTAGCGACAGCGAGTCCGCCTTATATATATATATATATATATATATATATATATATATATATATATATTCCTCGCGAGAGTCCTGTATATATATATTATAGAAGGAGAAGGAGATCGTCGAACTCGCGCGGGCGCGCCGCGACCGAGCCGCAGCTTTATAATGCCGCGGTTATAGTAACGCGCCGATGCCGATTTCGAATTTCGCTCGGTTTCGTGAGCTTTGTCTAATATATATATATATATATATATATATATATATATATATATATATCAGGCTTACTTTACTCTTTCTTTGAGAAAGAAAGTGTGGAGATGTAAAGAGGAGGGGCAGGTGTGCGAGCGTGTGTGTGAGAATTCGAAAAACAACCCATGAAAAAAATATTCAATGTATCGACATTTACTTCCATCATACCCATTATGATCAGTTGGCTGCTGAGGCGCGCAACTCCTTGCACAGGGTGTACCGAATGCAACGATATCGCCGATGAATCACTCCGTGTAGGATCGTATCATTCGAGCCAACGAATTTTTATCGAAGTCCATCGAGTTGTGATTGTCCCAGGGGCATCGCTTGGAACTTCGAATCTGATCCTCTGGTCCGTTGGATCGCAAAATTTCGTTTGTTCGTTTTTTCTTTCTCCATTAAATCGAAAACCTTGTGTTTTATTCAAGATGCAAGAATGGCAGGAAAATTCTCAGCTTATCTAGACAACGTGTCGTGTTCGAGGCCATGAGAATCCTCGTTGCCCATTCATTTTTCTTCAAAACTGGACCATCGAACTGACCTTTAAAAATCAAAAAGTCCTAAAAACGTATGTTCATGTCATCCTGAATAAAATGAAGTAACTTCGGATTCTAATACTTTTGGGCCAAAGCATCACCCGTCCCCAAGATTAATCGACTGCTAACGAATAAAAAAAAAAATAATAAAAAAAAAACTCACGTATATGTACTTTCAGGCGACCTTAAGAGATCGAACGAACGCGCACGCGAGCCACGCCGCGTAACTAGAAAAATTTCCGCTCTCTCCGCAGTCGGGGCCGTCGGTACGGATTCGCCTTCGACAAACTTAATCATCGAATAACCATAAAAAAAAAAGAAGTGGCCACGAGTCGGCAAAGCCAGGGCCGTCGGCCGATTACTACCCAAAAACCTCGCGTTCGTACATTAGGAAGCCCACCACGGTTTTCTCGACCAATGCAGCCTTCAAATGTTTTTCAGAGCGTCGTCCTTACATGGAGGGGGGGGGGAAAATTGCAGGCTTGCAAGCGAAGGTTCTCTCATTCTTAATGAATATGCAGTAATCGCTGCGTACCATTACTAGTGTGAACAATCAGTCGATTTGGGCACGACTTATTATCGAATATGTTCTGGAATTTTTCTGGAATTTTCGTACGTGAATTTGAATCGAGTCGCGGGATGATCTCCGCGCCGTCTCGGCCCTCGTCTAGCCAGAGCCCGCCTCTTTCCACTGGCGCGCCACGTACCGCCACACTTCCTCGCTTCGTCGCCATACCGACGCAAAGGAAAATCTGCAAAAAAATATTTATATAGACGCGCACGGCATCACGCGCTAGCCTAATTTTCACGCAGTGACGGGCATATTATCCGACGGCATTGTACAATGAGTTTTGCCTTAAGGGTGCGTAGGACAATGGTAATTTGCATTGCCTTAACCATATACCAACGCGCTGAATAGGAGAAGAAATGGTGTATAAAAGTTTTTGTTTCTTTTTTTTTTTTTAAGCATCTCAGTTCAAACGAAAGTAGATTTAAAAATCTCTCGTATAAACTAGAAAAATTTAGTGTGGTCAGTATTGAAAGTACCGTATACGTTTTGTTATCAAATATTTAGAATAATTTTTTTTTTTGCACGAAAAGCAATTTAAAAAAAAATTGAACAGATGTGAATTGTTGTAAAAGTGCCCGTTTAAGAAAGTCAACCCCCTAATTACGAACCGCTTATAATACGTATTTTACAATGAAACTTTATATCTAATTATAACTGTGCGCTTATAAAAAAAAAAAGAAAAAACAATAAACTTAAGCGGGGCAGCCTTTTTGTGTTTTACGACGCATGTTGAATTAAAAAAATCTATGCTCGGCTTCTCTATTTTGCATACTAATCTTAACAACCGTGTAAAAAACGATTGTTCTACAAACAAAAAGTGCCGATTCTAGGTAATTGATAAATAGGCCAGCCATATAGAAATCTAATTCCTATTATACGGAAATACAGCGCTTATCTTATTGGATACAAAATTCCAGCTGTGTACAGCCTATATCCATAATTGTCTTAATAAAATTACATAAAATTATACACAACGTAAATGAACTATATAAACGATAAAAACAATCACACGTATAATCGATTCGTGCGAACATATCATATCTTTTGGAAATTTGCATTCGTGCGATTAATAAAAATTTTTATTATATTTTTAACGTTACTCGCTGTATAAAATGTACAATAATTCCCGAATCCGTCTGTATAGATGAAGAAAGCGATTAAAAAAAAACGGTCCATATACAAATATGGCCATGTACACGTATCTTGAGCAACTCATTTTTTTACGGTAAGCAATTATTTTAGATTTACGAAATTAACGAGGTAATTACACGTAGTTTTTTTCTGCGTATAGAGTATATATATATATATATATATATATATATATATATATATATATATATAAACGAGCGCTGGTGGTCTGCCGATAAAAGCGTCTAGAGATGCTTGCATTTGTAATTGCAGGGTGTCGCGATCATATAATATAGATTAGTTCGTAAACAATAGCCGGTACATGTGTGTGTGTGTATGTCCATATACATATGTATATGTATAGTTAAGAAAATTACGTCTTGCATGCGGATCTTTTGGAATTTTTCTCCCATTTTTTAGTTTCATTTTATTTCCAAATTCTTGCTTACGTAATCGCGCGGCATCGTGATTATATTAATATCGGGAATTAAAGTGCAGTTAACCTATATCGTATTAAAAGATACATAGTCAGCTCTTTGGGATCATATATTGTGCTGTATATATATATATATTGGAAATAACATGTGCGGGGTACTCAAAAAGTTTCGGAACGACCTGTAACGACTCTCGCGTTCGAAAAGGACTTTTCCAGAGATTAAATGCGACGGGTTATTTCAACGCGTTGCGCAACTTTTTCGACACTCCGTAGATACGAGGCATACGGCTTAAATTTTGATTTACGAAAAATAAATCGGCATATATCTATACGTAGAAAGCGTATCGATATATATGATTGGATTGGTCAATGGACAAAAATTTGTTTCGACGAACCTCACTCCCCTCCCCGCCCCATGACACCCAGATTGCCAATAATTTCCCATCCCAGACAATTTCTCGGTCCTATGAGTCGTATCATTAGCGAGGGCGAAACTACATAGCGGCGTCTAATGCGCAATGTGCACACGCAATTGATCTATGAATTAGAAAGATTCACAGCAGTCACGTACTTGTGCTTTTGTTTGCCTTTCGCAATGTGCCGCTTTTCATATGCTTGTGCTGTATTTATTCGCGCGCACAACAAAAAAATTTCGAGGCCTAATTAGTCGATCATGCGATCGACGGTACTCTTTGCTGTATATTATAAGCTGTAATTAAAATAAAGAATAATAAGTAAATAAATGCTATGTGACAACACGTGCAGCTTGTATTAATGCTGGCTGCCTCGTCAACGCGGAATCCGAGGTGTAAAATTCGTAAAATTAATATTACCAAGTAAAAATAATTTTACGCATTTTACGCAAAAACGAATTTTACGCATCTGAAGTCGCGTCAGCTCAAGCAACGTTCGCAAATTTATATACTTTTATGCTTTTATGCGTAAATTGTATTATATATATATATGCTTGACAATTTTATTCATTTTCGAGTTTTCTTCGACACATAGGCATGCGTAAAATGGCAATAGTATAGCAAATACTAAAATAGTATATCTTTAATTGTGCTAAGCCTCCTTGCGGTTTCCATATACGTAGATCATTACCCCTTGCGTCAATTAGCGCGTCACAGACCGTCCCAGTCAAATCTACCGCAATCCCAAAACTTTTCATCGCAAGCCAAAACACCTTCGTATTTCGACGCCAGACGCCGCAGCGGTGTTTATACCTTTTTCGACCGTACAAGTAACGCGATCCATTAGCTCGCGTACACGGAACTGGCGTATGCGTTCCGTTTATTTTTGCGCGAAACACAATGCAGGAATCCGAGGACTTTTGCGCGGCTGCGAAAATTAATCGAGCCTGTCTTCCTCCTCGATAGGGCCTCGACGTACATGCATAGTGCCATATTTCGCGACCTTGTTCGCAACCGCGCCACAACGTATTTACCGTCTTCTTTGTCTATCGCTCTCTCTCTCTCTCTCTCTCTCTCTTCTCTCTCCCTCTCTCTCTCTCGGTCTCTCCCTCCCCCTTCGCATCGTCGCTCGATCGTAATGCGCGGATCTCCCATCGCCTCGCGCGTCGGGATAATCCTCTATCGGCGTGGGCGCCGCGCGCGCGTTGCACGCAATAGGCGCGCGCTGCACCGCGGCCTTATAAAACCTATCGGTTGTGAAAGGGAGGGAGACGCGCGGGCGACGAAGCGCACGCAGGCCCATACGAGCTCTGTGTGTATATATATATGAGTCATTGTTTCTGAACAGAGAGAGAGAGAGAGAGAGAGAGAGAGAGAGTGGGTGAGAGTGAGAGGGGGTGAGAGAGGAGGGGCCCGCCTACCGTCGCATACGTAGATTTATTAACGGGCGATTGCGTTGCTGCGACGATGAGGGCAGCTGGCGAAGGTGGGCGCGCCGATTGTGAGACGACCGAGCGGCGAAGCGCTTGGGGGAAGTGCGACGAATCAACGGAGCCGCGATGGTTCGGGGGATGCGGGACCGAGGTGCGGGTTGTCGTCGCGTGCGCGGCTACATTCGCGTTCAAACCCCCTTACTATCCCCCTCCCCTGCCGCACCACCTTACAAGCGTGTTTTCAGTCAATGCCAAAGGCGGGTGCATCGAGAACTCGAGGGGCTGGCGCGTTGGCTCAATGTATTTAATTCGGCGCGAATGTGCGAATATTAATCGAAAGGAATTTGAGAATAGCACCCTATCGAGTGGCTGACATACGTGCAGGTGTGATGTTTGCTGTTTTGTTTTAATATAAATATTTTTATTGAACAATATGTTTTGATGAAACATTCCACATACTAAGTAAGATATATTATATAGAATGATTCCTATGAGAAACTGAAGTATTTTCATTTCTCGAGGCTAAACCTGACAGAGATATTGCAAATGAAAACAATATTTATCATGTTTAAAAAAGCTCAAATTTATTATTTAAGTACATATGTTTTAACGAATCAATATGAAAACAGTAGCGGACAGAAATAAAATTACAAATCGTTATATTTACGACCTTTTGACAAAGAAAAACGATATTATCATTAAACGGCATCGGATTGTCAAGAAAATGATTGAAATACAATAACGTTTGAAAATCTGTATCTTCATAAAGGTTCCGTCACTGCTGAAATCTGTTTACTTCTATTACTTTGGCAGATCAATCAAGACAAATAAGATATTGTAAAAAGAAAAATCCATCTTTTTACCAATTCTCGTTTAAAAGCTGCCACGAAAGCGGCCAAATAAACGGATAAAAATGTTTTGTCAGGTATTATTTTTGCGTTTACATGCATCTACGCAATACTTAATAATACAAGTAGACAGTAAAGTTTAAGAGCACTTCTCCAAATTCTACTGGAAATCATTATTAACTTGGCTTGCTGAATGCGACGTGTTGAAAAATTATATTTTTCCTGGATTTCCGAACGATTTCAGGAGTTACATAGAAATTGGGAGGCGTCACAATATCGTAATCAAAATAATTTATTCAGTTTCCGTTTTAATTCTTTTGCCGCCGAAACCTAGATTTTATTAGAAAGTCATAATATAACATTTTTCCCATGTATATAAATCTCTTAAAATCTGTTCCAGACCTGTACAATTTTGTTTCGTTTCATTTTCAATTCAATATATATATATATATATATATATATATATATATATATATATATATTTACTTCATCATTATATACAAACTGTCGTAATCACGTTGGTAAATCAATTAACAAGCGTTAAAATATATTATTCAACTCGCGTGCGTCTTTTTTTCTCGTGACTCATTTGAATAGCATCTTCTTCGCTACCGTAGATATTATACGTAATTAATATGCTTACGCCTATATATATATATATATATATATATATATATATATATATATATATATAACCTTCCACATTTCCACATTTACAGAGAACATGAATATATAATTGTTTACTCGAGATGTATTCGTTTTAAAAGGTCTCGTTAATAATACGTTAAGATAGAGATAAGCAATTCCACAATGTACACAATATTTATTGTAAATTGTTGTCCTAAAAACTGCAGTGCGGTAATTCTGTAATGGAAAAGACGATTGTGCGTTAAATAATTTTCCTTGGGCAAATGACTAATACCTTATACATAAAATAAAGCCCATACGAAAATAAAATAATATAAACGACTATTATAATAACAAGATAAATTAACAATCTGTTTTTTTGTCAATCATTGAATTTTTCAACAAATTAAAATTGTAAAAATAAAAAAAGGTCAACAATAACAGTTCAGCTTTAACGACACTTTGTTACATCGACGATGCATTATCCCATATTATAATTTCCCTCTCAATGGGACAAAGAACAAAGTGCATAGAATTCGGGGCGTTGCATCGGTTATATATACGCGTGCGCACGTAAACATAATGGACGCGCCAGCGCGCTCGCACTCCTAGCCGATTATTAAAGGATGCAGTTAACGTACCAATCTCGCTTTGTATCGTAGATCTATAGTGCCTTTAATCTGATCCGACAGACATACAGAGGGAGAGGGAGAGAGAGAGCGCGAGAGAGCGCTTTAAGAAAAAACGCTCTTTTTGCTTTTGCCGTGCGCGTAAACGGGAGACACGCATCGCATCGGCTCTTCCGCGTGAGAGCGCATCATCGGCGCATTGCGTTTGAAAGTCGCGCGCCGCCAATCGCATCTGTATATATATATATATTATTCGACCTCGAAACACAGAAAAGACGCTATGCAGCCGCGCTGACTGCTCGTGGATGCATCTGATGCCGATGATGAGAGCGGAGACGATTCGAGATCGTCGTTTGGAAATTGGCAGCGGCAGTCGATACTTTTTTTTACTCGCCAAATAGTTTATTAAAGGATAAATGTACGAGCTAAACGTCCATTTTTGCCTTGGTGTTAGCCAACTATATTATAGTATACTAGGAAGGCCGAGAAATCACTCCAATGCTGTCATGTTTGAGGTTACAATTGTGTAAATAAATTTTCTGACAAATATAATCTATCGGCTTCGATCAATCGAATAAAATGTATTCAGGAGCAAATATTTACAATTCTCAATTGTTCCAATAATTTGTATGAAACGAAAATGAAGTATTTTGCCTCAAAACTTTTCTGCAGAAATACATTTCGAACTTTAGCAGAAGTAGATAACGTGTTTAAGCTGGCAACGTATCCTGTACACATAATTGAACGACATCTGTGAAACAGTGATGAAATGATTGAGAGTTCTGAATTTTTGTGGTTCTCGCTGATATTTCCAATTCTTACTGTGTAGAAGAATATTTGTTTGCACCTTGGAGGACGGGAATTGGTGATTTTTTTTTATTCTTATTATTTTTTATGCAAATTTAATAAATATGCCATCTGGTATTTCAAAACTACCATAGGTAAATATCATAGGCATGAACTGTATAAGTCTTGATTTTTTCAGTTTTCATAAGAACCGACCAGACCGAAAATGTATATTTTTTCAGATACACGTAATTTGCCTCTTAATTTGTTTATTGTCTTAAACTTTAATTTAATTATTCGAATGTTCATTAAGACGGTAAAATTAACAAAAGATTTTTGAATTCTACTACAGTATACAACTGGAGCGTAAAATAATTTTATAATTAATTTATATTTATGCACAATTATATTATAATTTCTTGCTCTATTACAAAGATGGAAAATTATACTCATGGGTAATTCGTCGAATTTATGGAATATTTGCATTTTTTTATAAACGAGTAGCGTAAAACGTGATTTTCGACAAGTGTGAAGTTTAACGAAGTTTAAGTTTAATGAACTCATGATATAAATGACACGGCTGATTTAGGTAACGTTTTCAGTAAAATGCCTGTCCTACTTTGCACTAAAAATGGTTCATAAAACTGACTGAGTTTTACATATTCGTCATCATACATAGATATTTCATAAAAATTTTCATAAATAATACTTTCCTCATCGAATTCGGCTTATTACCAAAAAACTAGTCGAAAAAAATTATTTTTTATAATCATTACTATTAATGTTTGTAAACCCATTTCTCGCGTGCGTTTATAAATGAAATTCAGAAAATAAATGCGCAACGAACTAGATCATTAGTTTCTAGACAGCATCGTCCCAGTTATGCTAATTGTTTCATTTTAAGTGACGTAAAGAATCGAACATGCAATTAAGAAGAAAAGAAATAAGTAATACGCAGCCCTAACGCATCCTGAAACAAATTCTGTTCTTATACGCACCTACCGATGTTTCGTACGATTTATTTCAAAAAGTTTCAATCAACAATGTATGCAGTTAAAGGAAAAAAGGATTCGCAAAAAAAATCATTAAACGGCTCTCGACGAGACGGAATATTTACATACGCTGTTGAGGAAAAAAAAAAGGAAAAACTTTAATTTGCTCTGAGCCATCGCACAGCGACCTACAAACTCGGCTTTACTTTAACGATCTGTATATTATATGCTTGCAGAAAGTTCATTACTCGCATTTTATTGGTCGGCTACATATAGACGCGTGCTATTTATTTCCCTGCAGTCAGTGGCAGATGAAGGGAGCTCGACTGTTGAAGCATTGGGCCCCCGATGCTAGAGGGTCCTACGTATGCACAAAATATACCACCGAAAGTCAAATAAGCACGACAGAAGTAGTTAGGCAACAATTAAAGATTCTATCGTAGAAAGAAACATATGAGCCTACGAGCCATGATAATAACAAAAATAATCTATCTGGATTAGAAGTAACAGGAACCAACAAACTGAATTCACAATATTGTATACAAAGATTTATAAGAAATAAAAAATGAATTAACATTATGATAATAGGGTTCATAACTGTTAAGACAGTTTATGCTCTGACGTTCTAGAAGAAAGAAGAAAAAATCACGGTGTTGTAAAATGTCTCGAAACAGATTATATTGAAATGGAGCGTAGAAAAGGCATTGTCTAATGGCAAAGAAAGAGATCAGAAGTTCCTACAGTAACAGATTTTTTTTTTACATCCAGCATCTGGCGAAGCACAATTGCAACCGATTGATGCGAATATAGTATAACTGGAAAATTGTCAATGAAAAATGAAAATAGTATTAAGATTAGTAGTTAAGATTAGTGTAAAGGAGAATAAGAAAAAGAAAATAGACTTAATTTAAATCAATGAACTGAAACGACCAATGGCCTTCTTTATGATATAGAAGCGGATCTACTTATAAAGCTATCTATTTATTAACTTTTGGGGAATCACTGAACTGATATCTTTGTTCCATCTCATATTAATCTCATATTAAGTCACGTGATAGAAGGGGTGGACATGAGATTACGTACTTATCAAAATCAATTCGAGAAGAGTTGATAAATTTAATGGCTAAACAAGTTTTGGAATATGTAAAACGTGAAATAAGCCAAGTAAAATATTCGAATCTTGTCGTTAACGTGCATCATAAATATTGAGCAATTATCGGTAGCTTTTCTTTACTACCTAAACAGACATATACACGAGTGCTTTAACTATTTTTTTTTTTTTTTGCAAATACCATTTCACTATGGTGAATAGATTTAAAAACCAGTATTATTGAATTACTAAATGAAAAGGATATTGATATAAAAAATTGGTGTACTCCAAAATATGATAACGGTACATGTGTGTCTGGGCAACAAAAAGGAGATTAACAAATTGGCTTATTATGTTCCATGCTAGGCACTGGATTAAATTTCGAAGGTAACTATAGTGTCGAAAAGTGTACTGATTTAATTAAATTTTTTCATTTATTAAAACCTTTATATAATTTTTTTACTTCTTCGACATTCAAATGGTATATTCTGAATTTCAAAGATTGGAATTTATCGGATGACAGATTCTCAAGATTATGTCAAGTTGAAACGAAATATGTCGATACGGCGAACAAGAATCGGAAGTTCAAGGAAAAGAAGTTGCAAGTTTATTGAAAAGATTTTAGAAAACTGAAAAATAATTTTATGGCTGTATTGTGAAACCATATCTGAAATAGACTGAATGTTACTAGTCAGTACTTACAGAAAATTAATATAGATGTTGCTTCAGCTAACGTAGCGCTCGTATCACTAGTTTTATTAGCTCGCACTGTTGAAATTTCTAAAAGTTCAGTTTCAAGTCGAAGTTTCTAACAAATACGTTAGTTAGAAATATTTAGATTCGAGGAAAATCCATAAAATAAATAGACTCAATAATAATCAAATGCAAATTGAAATTATACATGGATCTAAGAAGTTAAAAAATGAAATTTTCACATTATAATTTTCAATTTAATTGTGGAATGAAAAACTCGGAACGAAGTTTCTGATTACATTAATAATTTATTCGTAATTCCTGAGTAATTCATAAATTTATTGATGGCGCAGAATTGGGAGTAAATACAGCGAGACTGGTTGATGTTCATTCAAAAGACTGAAGTAAAAATTTACAAATACAATTAAAACAAATCCATATTTTTTCTCAAGTCGTGAAAATGGCAAAAGAAAGAATAATATAATATTCTCTATAATAATATTAAATTGGATGATTAATGATTCAATTATTACTTTTTTTTCCACATGTGTATATAGCGTTTAAAGTTTTCGTAATTATTCCTATTACAAATTGTGAAAGCGAGGGATCGTTTTGAATATTGAAAAGAATAAAAGAGTTACATAGACCTATAATGAGTATAAACGATTATCTTCATTTACTATTCTTATTATCGCAAAGCAGTTACTCAAAACGCTCACTTTCGATAGTTTAATGAGCGAGTTTTCTAATACTATTAGCAGTGGCTAAAATATACAGTTAGCCCCGTAGTTTTAATTTAAATTTTCATAAATGTTGACTGTTTGCTTTTAGTGAATTTGTTTATTTCAAATTCCTGTTCCTAGCGAAATGACTTAGTTACCAAAATAGTCATTTCCACATTTCCTCTAGGCTTTAGAACCATAAAGAGGCCTGACTCGTGCTGTAATTTTAGTACCAGACACTGAAAAGGCTTAATCCAGCAATGCGTCCAAAGTATAATATATAGATATACGTTATAAATTTATATAGAAAGCACGGGCCAAAGCCGCGACGCGGTTCGAGCGGTCGCCCGATCCCTTTTACCACGTCCCGCGCATTATTCCGTTACGAAAGAGCGTTGAATTGTACACACACACACACGTACACATATATGCACGCTATATTACACACCCGGTGGGCATATCAGCTGATCGTGGGCGACAGAGATTCCGTTCGCATACATTCGAGAGAGTTGTACGACGGCATATGGTCGCGCGCTAAATTTTCAGCGATCTGCCTATGCGCGTGCGTGCTTTCACGCATACACCTATACGTATACGCATGTTTTTACCCAATGTATGGGCGAACGAGTCGAGCCGCCACCGCGCTCTAATGCCAATTTCTACGGGGAATTCGAGGGACTGGTTATGATATATAGTACAGTGTATATGTAGATATGGGCATTTCTAGGCACCTTTTTTTTATGTATGTCTAAATCACGAAAAAGTTTGTCATTCCTCCCATACGCAAATGTATTATCGAAACTGGCTAGATGGTAATATATATATATATATATATATATATATATATATATATATATATATATATATAGATTTAAAAGGTTTATTTACGGAATACACGGAAAAGCGTTCAATTAAAATCCTCGGGGGGTAAAAAGAAAGGACGCCATACCAGACCTGCTCTCCGCGCAACTCCTCGCGTGCATTGTTGTCCGCCGCGTCGTCCGATCGAGAATAATGGCACAGGGAAAAGGGGGGCGGGAGGTTGCATTAAAGAAAGCCCGCGGAGGATCTCGTGCAGCCTTTTTCGTCCGCATGTATATATAAGCTCGCTCACGTATGCGAAATAATAAACGCTCGGGTTGACGAGAGAGAAAGATAGAGAAAGAAAGAGAGAGAGGGGGGGAGATGGACTCGCCTTCGGCGACAACGAGGAGTCGGCGTTATTTATGCGGCAACGCTGGCTCGACTACCGCTGTATATTATCCTTAACAAGGCCGCTGAGAGAATGAGAGAGAGAGAGAGAGAGAGAGCTCGTCGCGTTACGGGAGCGAGCGAACAGGCATCTTTTTTCGACCCTTACATATATATATATATATATATATATATATATATATATATATATATATATACGCGCCTTCTGTCTTAACTTTAATGCTGCGCGTGGCGCGTCTCTGGCTCTCTTTATTTTGTTTATTTGGCTTCTCGTTTCTTTACGCGCCGCGTCGTGGCGTCCGCGCCGGTGATGATGTTCCCGCGGTTGAATGATGGCCCGATGCGCGTATGTATAGATATTTATATAGTTCGATGCACGCGCGGACTCGTTGAAGTATGTATATATATATAAATAATAAGTTTTTTTAGCTCGCTCCGTATAGATATGTTGTATTTACGTGCTCAATATATATATATACATATATATATATATATATATAATGATATATGAAATGCCAATTGATACTGTACATTTTTTTGATGTCTATATAATTTAAGAAAAATGCATTTCTCTCATAAAATAAAGAAACGCGATAAAGAACTGCGTGTGAACGAAATCTAGCGCGGTTTTTCAATTTTTAAAGTTTCAGATGCTTCCGTTGTTTTCTAGCGAGTATTTTATAGAGTATATAGATAAATCTAAAAAAAATCTACAAATCGTGGAAATTTGATAAAACTATTTAAAGATAAGAAAAGTTTATAAAAAAGTCACAGGTAGATTTTTTGGTCACATTATTCGAATTTTAAAAACTGCTCACAGTAATAACGCTAAACAGGATCCTTCCGCATCAAAATCGTATATATCTCAAATAAATGACTGTATCAAGATAAATAAAAACAAAATGAAAAATATTAATAAATACGCTAATTAATCTTTAGAATAGAGTAAGCAAAAGAATATTTTTTTAAAAAGTTCACCTATATGGATTATTTTCTACTTTTTTTTCTACTGTGATCATAACCTAATCTCATCCTATTGTTCGATCAAGAAAATGTAAAAACTAACCACATCGAGCTACAAAATGCTTCTCTCTATGCTTTTGTTATGTTCTTCGAAAAATGTGTATTTTTAACAAAAAAAAAAATCGTTTAATTTTGCTCAGCCATTCAATTTTTCCACTGATTTGCTTACCAGATAACATAGAAATTTCATCACACTACATCAATACCCATTGAGAGTGGGTAACTCTTTCAGGTAAAATGGTTTCGTCACAAAATTCCTCGGTTTGACTAATCATGGATGATAAGAAAGTAATTTTAAACGCATTTCATGTTCCTTTCAATCTTTATTCTTTCAATTCTATTACCGTCAACCCATAACTAGGATTCGATATAACCTCGGGTATATCGAACAAAATGTAATACACATAACAGCTGAGAATCAATAATGTATTCGAGAAATTTCAGATCGGCGCTCGAGCATAATGAGCTTTTCCGTTTACATAAACGTTAATGTGTCCGGTTTCGTTGGATCGTTTTGTCTTTGTCTCGTTGCCCACCGCCGTCTTGGATCGATTGGATCACGCAGCCATTAGACGTTAATTGATTAATGAATCGAAGTTTGATTTAGATGCAAAAATTAACGGTAAAATCTCAGTTACCGAATATGGTCGATGATCGAATTGCGCAACTTCATTACGCGCGTTAGATTTTAGTTTTTTTTTTTTTTTTTTTTGAAATTTCGTTGACGTATTTAGCAACTTTCGACCGACTTTCTTTTCATTTTTTCTTTACCGACTCGTGTGCGCGCTTGAGTTGAAACGGCAAGCGAAGAACCACGACATACTTTTAAAATTTAATATATACTCAGTTGCAGTGCATGTTTTCCCAACAGTCTTCATTTGTACCCATGCCCCTCGCCGTTTAGGCAACACGCGGCGATGTCTCAAATCCGCGCGTCGTAAATTTGTGCGACAGTTTCAAACCGTCTTACCCCATCCCCTCTTCACCCCTTCGCCGTCCGTCTTGTTGACAGTGCAAATTTATATATGCATATATACATACATATATATATATATACACATATATATATATACATATATATGTATATTATATATATACGAGACGCTGCGCGAGTGATTTTCAGCGGCTCCGGACTATATATTATATTGTTGAATTTGAAAACGCGTCGTCGATCCCAACGAGGACGGCAGTCTTCCAGCGTGTCTCAGGCTGTAATAAAGCTAATGATATCCCGGAATAACTTTCCAGGCTCGCAGTACACGAGAAAATTCTTTTTTTCTTTTTCTTTTGCTTGAATGGCTAAAAACAAAAATTGCAAGCGCCCGTCCGTGAAATTAATCGACAATCTTGATTGAAAGCACAAGTGATTTTCGAAGGTTATTTGACGAGATGATCTGTGATTTATTAACTAGGTATTTCTATTTTTCATCTTGGATTCGTAAAGAGCAGAAAATGCTACTCTTCCTCTAAGTTTGATCAACTAAGCCTGTGGGAAGGTCAATGTTGTCAAGTGTTAAGTGAAAAATATTTTAGACAAGAATTCCTAGGATCGATGAGACACGCGTTTTGGTAAGCTGTCTTGAGACCTTCGAGGTCATTTTCGAGATCATTTGAAGGTCAACTTGGAAAGAAAAAAAAACAACGAGTGAAAGAATTAATTTATTAATTCTGTCGTGACTTTTTCAGATCAAACTGACACCGTCGGTGATGCATCAACCGAACGTAGATTTTTTCGATCTTTTCGAATCGCAGAAAAATATAACAGTTGATTCTCTATTGACCTTCAAAAATAACTACGTTAAGAAACTCAAGGTCATTAGTTTACTACTTTTACGCGCGCAAAGTTGTTATCGTCATCTTCCTTAGCATCCCGTCTAGAGCATATATCACGGTGGCCCAGCTACTCAATTGCTATTAAACAGTGTCCAAAGATCTAAAAGGAGGTTCAAGAAAACAATTGCTATCTATATTAAGTAGCTATATTTTGCTAAGTGTATATAGTCTCTCTATATTTATATGTTTTTTTACCAACTAACTCAAGGTGACGCGCGCTATGAAAATAGAAGCGCCAATACATCCCTCTGCCTCGAAGGACGAAGCATGCGGTATTTTGTACAAAGAATTTAGTATACTAATATCATTATCTAGCTTAATAATAATCCTATTTGTCAAGCATGAAAAAATATTAACCTATTATTGAGAGCTTAAGTAAAATCCATCGTATACCGACAGACAATCTATTAATTTCTATAAAATCAAAGAGAGGACACGTATCTAATCGAAGACACTTGGTTTGCAGCTTCATATCCAATCCTATTTCTGAATAATTATAAAACGTCTTTTGTCAGTTCACCATTTGCACTGACTTTCCATTTCAAGACTCATAGGTTATAACCTATTTGTTAGATTATATCTTCTGTTAGTTTGTATCATTTGGAAGAATGCTAATTAAAATTGTTTGGATCATAGAAAACTCAATTGAAATGGCTTGTAAATCATGAAATATATTAAACTTGAATATGAATAATAAATTTTTCAAAGATTTCTCAAAACTTTTGTATTCTATTTGCAGATTCCTTTATACTTGTAATGTATCACTTCAACATATAAAATGAGTATTTCATATATCATTCATATATATATATATATATATATATATATATATATATATATATATATATAAACACACATATATACCGTAAATTTGCGAAAAAATTGAAAAAAACAAAGAGTGCTGCACTCATATACTGCGTTCGCTAGTGGTATTCTTCCGCCTGGGCAAGCTACCGATGGTCAACAGCGATATGCTGTACAAGATAGGCGGCTAAAATCAGGCGTTTGGATTTTGTAAAAACAACGGACTATATATATATATATATATATATATATATATATATATATATATACATCGTTGTATATAACAAAAATATCTGACGCCGCGATGTAGAAGAAAATTTCTCGGTAATGCCGTAATAGCCCTGACTCTCTAACATCTATGTATCCGTGCGGACGGAGAACGAGAGAGAGGAGAGAGAGAGAGAGAGAGAGAGAGAGAGAGGGAGAGAGAGAGAGAGAGAGAGAAAGGAAGAAGAATCGTGGAGAAAAGTTATAGATAAACGTGAGGGTATACGCCGAGTAAGAGAGGAAGAGGAGAGGGGGGAGCGTCCAGAAGAAGCTTGCTCGAGGGTGAAATTAGTCTCTTCGAGGATGCTCAGCAGTCGTGCGGGCTATATAGAGGAGAGAAAAATAGAAGTGGAGAGGAAGGAAGGGAGTGAGAGAGAGAGAGAGAGAGAAAGCGCGGAGAGAACGAGTTCAACATCCCCGAAGCTCTTTTCTCTCTATATTCTTGTTTCTTCTTCTTCTTCTTCTTCTTCTTCTTCTTCTTCTTCTTCTTCTTCTTCTTCTTCTTCTTCTTCTTCATCCTCTTCTTCTCCACCTCCTCTGTCTCTGTTGTCTTTCTCCCTGTCTGTCTCTCTCTCGCTTTTGTACCTATCCAATACTCGTATTTCATGGAATATATATATATATATATATATATATATATATATATATATATATATATATGCATACAGACGCAGTCACTGCACTTGCAATGCAGCGCTGGATTATCGTCCACGCCGCGGGGACCGCAGTCCCTTTGTGTCATATCGCTCTAGGATCTGTTGAAGGAGGGACGCGAAGGATTTCGTCGGTGAGAGTTCGAGCGAGACGCGCTCAATTGAAGCGAATTCGAGGCATGATATCGGCCGTGACTTTGCTCTCTTCGTTCGACGATTAATGCTATCTTTTCTTATTTGTTCCTTTCCTGTTTTTTTTTTTTTTTTTTTTTTTTTTTATGCACGGGTGAAAGCAAACGCGACGAGAGGTAAATTTCTATTGAAGTTTCTGGGAAGAAAAAGTAATTTATAAAAGAGCACGATATTGGTTATATTAAATTTCGATGTTCGAAGAGAAAAATATCAAGTTTTGGGTATTATTGATAAAATGACAATTTTCATGGTTCATTTAAAAACGGTAATTATATTGATTTTGATAAAGAAAAATTTATCGATTGAATGACAATAGAAACTAAAAATAACGAACCAAGATCAAATAATTGCCGTATTAAAATAAATCTTCCTTAACTAACAGCATAATGATGAAAGTAGTAAAAGCGGGAATTGAATTTTTCCGATACTAAAACGCTTTCATTACCGGCGCATTAACTGAATCAAATCTGCTTGGATCACGAAATAGAGAAACTTTGACAAATTTATTTGGGCGCAATATTTTTTCAATTCGATCATGGATATGATACTTATTTTGTTCGAAAATTCTTTTTTTACGTGCAGGTCAATTCGGCCATATAACGATTATTTGTACAAAAATTCAATTATTGAAATAGCATTCTGCAATAAATTTTGTTTCCTTAGAAGTTTTGAATTATTTTTAGCTTTGTATAATCTCAGTCTCAGAAACAGTGAAGACCGCCATTGGACTATTAATATTTTATTTCATATCAAGCTCAGAAAGAGAAAAGAAAATGAAATTTTAATTTTGTATCAACCAATGCAATAAGTTTAGCCATAAATTAATCTACCGTTGATAACATATATATAATTATATTTTCGACAACTATCATTGCTTTGTTGATTTCTTTTATACACACCTCACATGCACCTCTGTATAGCATTAGCCCAAAAAGTCGTTAAAGCCGCCGATACTCCCGGAAGACAAAACGTACCACAGCTTTATCCCCCCCTCTCATTCCCACGCACCATTTACTACACCAACTTAATATCTTCCCTTGTATATATATATTTAATACAGCAGCTCGCAACAACAACAAATAGCAAAAAAACAACAACTCCCCCGCCGTATGTACCAAAGTAAGCGTGGACGATCGCGGTGCAAGCCGAGCTTTAATGAGACCGCGTCGCGGCGCACTCGCGGGTTTCTAATCAAGATCGTTTCGCGCGCCGAGCGGCGGTGACGTTGGCTCGTCCTCATATAAAAGTTATTATATGTGCTCGCCGCGCTCTCATCGCATATAGGCATATCTAGATGCACACATGCATACATACGTGCTTACATATATACATACATAGATACATATATATATATATATATATATATATATATATATATATATAAAGAGTTCAAGGACAGTCGTGAGCGCCCTCGCAGTCGTCGGTATATGTATATATATATATATATATATATATATATATATATATATATATATACATAATATAAAATACGATATATCGCAGCCCTCTCGCTCTTTTCTTTAGCCGGTCTACCTGACGGCGTACCCGTATCTCACCTCTATGCAAGGGTTCCCGAGCGCTGCGCTTTCCCATTTTTATTCTCTCCCCCCCCCCCACCCTCCTTTTCAGAGCACCACAACCCCCCGGCACCTTTTTGCCCCGGACGCGAGCGAGCCAGCGAGCGAGCCAGCGAACGAGCGCGCAGAGATCAACGCTCCAAGATCGCCGCGGTTATGCGTAAAGGGCCACGGGGGAACGGGGAACGGGGAGCTTCGCTCTCCCCGCGATCGTTGGCCGACGCGCACGCGCGCTCGCTTTTACAGCTCAAATAGCCGGACGCTCGCGCTCGAGTATGTGGGATCGATGACGGGGTGGGGGTGGGGGTGGGAGTTCCGTTGCCGATCGTGGTTTGTCCGCTTCTTGACTTGTGCGGAAGAAGGAGACACGGTGATTCGGGGTGGGACGGGGGTCAAGACGCGGTGCGAAGGATTTTATTTGCGTTTTCCACGGAAAGTCGTCCCTTTATTTTCATCTCCATAATCTGAGGAAAGAAACGGTCGTTAAAAGCGGATTAATCAGCTGGTAAAATAAATTTGGTTCAATAATCCGTTGAAATCGGCGTAATATTTATGAAATTTATATACATTGTAATTAAATTTCTGGAAAAAGCCTATATTATTTGATTCGAATAAATTATTAGGCAGCCAAATACGTTTGATTGAATGCTTTATTCGAAACGGTCTGTTTGCTGCGTTCATTAACTGTGAATTAAATAATAACACGTGCATAGTGCCGGATCCGAATCTTTTTTGCCTCTACAATAAATATCAAAGACGATCGTCGAATTAATGATATTGATAATCGTTGTCAAATATTTTTCCCGTAAAAAAGTCGCTTATTTAGATTCGATCGGCTGTGAGATACGCTTAGCGATTCCTATTTCTTGCCCGAAGCGCCTCGAAGAAGTCAGCAAGAAGTGATCTCGTGAGGGAGAGGAGGATGGGGGAGGGGAACAATACCGCGCTCGGCATTAATCTTTTCGTAAAACTCCGAAGGCCGGGCAGGCGCAATTATCAGCTGCAGGTGTCCAGCATCTATAATTTGTCGATTCCTCGCTGCTGCAGTCTTTGCTCGCTGCAATTGCCAAGCTCTGGCTGCCTCCGAGGCGCGCAGTGGGAAAATGTATTTTACTTTCATCCGATACTCGGCAGAAATTGACGTCGGCTTTTGCCGCTCGGTTCTGGGAAGTTTTTTGGGACAAACGACGCACTAAAGCGAAAAACGTTCGGTGGAATACATTGTTGAAAATTTGTATATCGTTGAGACAGTGTAAGAATTAAGAATTTCTTAAAAAATCATATTAACAAAAAACAGATTATATTTGCGTACCCGCGCTCAATGAGAATATTATACTTTGTAGCAGAGTATTTTTACTTCGTCGTTAAGCATTGGCGTCGACAGTCTCGAAGAATATTTTTACACGCCGATATATATATATATATATATATATATATATATATATATATATATATATCTGACTGAATCTCTTCAATGACAAGTTTCTTTACCGTCTTCCTAGAAAGAAAAAGATATTCAAATCAAGTCATCACATTCAACTAGTTGTTATTGATAAATTTGCAGAAAATTTATGAACTAAGGTCGTCTGTATGAGTGAAAATATCTACAAAATAATTTAACATTTCCCCCAGCGATATGGAGCGAATTTCTGGTCTTCATTGTGACATTTTTGGTGAATAATTTTACCGAATATTTCGGGTCAAAAATAGGTAGAAAACAGAATAATAGGCATAAAACAGAATTTCGGAAATGGAAAAGAGAATATCATCTTATAAGTATTATACTAAATGTAATATTGATGTAAAAGTCTGACTTCTGCATATTTGCGCTCTTCAAGTTGATTTATATTTTTCAAGCAAAGATTATTAGCTTAACGTTCATTCTTCACGTATATATCATTACAAAATGCAAATCAATCATAAATTTCCAATGATCAATTTGCATAAAAATAAAAAAAAAACAATAAACAAGTATTTTACAACTGAAAACAGTCGCTGATTTTTACGTATATTGCGTTTATAGAAGTAAATATTTACATGGACAGAGACAGAGAGAGATAGCAAAATAGAAAAGCAATAACGAAGAAATAGACATTTAAACGAAATACATTTCCTTCAGTCGCAGTATACGTATGATGGAGTTGTTCAGTGGTGAAACAATCAATGTTGGTGAATTTAATATAAACATAGATCAACATGCAATTTCTGCTATACTGCGAGATGGTTGAGAGAAAGAGAGAGAAAGAGAGAGAGGGAGAGGGAGAGGGAGAGGAAGAGAGGGAGAGAGAGAGAGAGAGAGATAGAGAACGAGAGACAGAGAAAGGGCACTAGTAACACAATAATAAGCGAAGTTTAGAGCAGCGCTTCCGAGAAAACCATTGCTCCCGCCCTTTTTCGAAAATGCGACCATGTATTAGCTTTCTTTTTCTTGGTTTCGGTTTAACATTCTCTCTCTCTCTCTCTCTCTCTCTCTCTCTCTCTCTCTCTCTCTCTGCCTCTATCTGTTCTTTACCGTTTTCCTGGAACGTGAGGCACGAACGCAGGGGGTAAGTATACATTTTTAAAAGTTTTCCTTCTCCGCTTTTACTGGCATTCCCGAAACGTGGCTCTACACAGCTTCCTTTAAAAAGAAAAGGCGAAAATAAGATAAAGTATTCCTAATACTTTGCAAGAGCTATCTCTCTCTTTCTTTCTTTCTGTCTCTCTCTCTCTCTCTCTCTCTTTCTCTCTCTCTCTCACTTGGTCATATTGTATATATAAATCGCTAGCTTCGAATTTGCGCTTGCAATCCGTTAAACGTGCGGCGAACTACTGATAATTTTACGCCTCTCTTTCTCTCCTTCTCTTTTTCTCTCTCTTCTCTCTCTCTCTCTCTCTCTCTCTCTCTCTCTCTCTCTTTCTCCCTCCCTCTTTTTCCCTCACACCGATCCACGCGTTTAACGTAATTTCTCGTTGCGCCTATACCTATGAATCCCGCTTTGCTGCATGCTTATTGAATTTTCGAAACGGTAAATCACCGCCGGCCCGAAGCCGGGGGATTCGATTCAGCGGAGACTACGGCAGAGGTAAAAAATTCACGAAAATAAAAGAGTCGCGCGAGCTAAGCGTAGAAATTGCCAGTTTGGCGCGCCGGGAAACCGTGCCTTTATCCCTCTTTCTCTCTCTCTCTCTCTCTCTCTCTCTCTCTCTCTCTCTCTCTCTCTCTCTCTCTCTCTCTTTCCATATCCAATTACTTATGCATTCCGTGGTGCAGCGAAAGCTCTATCCATCCGTCCGTCCACCCGTCTATCAATCCCCCTCTCGCAACCGCAAGCGAACAGGCCTCCCTCCCGAGATAAGTACGAACGACGACGATCCGTCGAATTCAGAGGAAGCCTCGATCTTCCAAAGTATATATGTATATATATATATATATATATATATATATATATATATATATACACGCGTTTCCTCTCCGTTTATTAGTGTGCTATAGTGTATATATCGAAGCCGCGTCCTCGCAATATGAAAATAAGACTACTTCGTATTCTCGCCGATTTGACGCCGCGGTAGAGGTGTGGGGGTTCTATATTGTAGACGTCATAGCGGTTTGCCTCCTCTCCTCCTTTTGCCCCCGACCCATAAAATCCTCGTGATTTGCGACGATGTCGGTTGCTGATTTTAATTGTTTTTGTCCCACGTCTGGTTTTATTTTTATTTTAGCTAATTATATATTCTAATAAAATTCAAACATATATCTATGTAGATATATATATATATATATATATATATATATATATATATATATGTTTACTTGTAGTTAGTATGTAATGACTCCTTCGTTGATTTATCATTCAGAGTCTATATGTTGAAAATTTTATATTCGTAGTGCACCATGAATCACGGCTATCAAATAAACGTGGAATTCAAAATTTCTATATTTTATAGAAATAGTATAGTTGGCTTAAAATTTTCTTAAACTTTTCGGATAATGAAAAGTATATTTCGAATGCTGAAAGCACGTCTCAGGATGTATATCACTCTGGTGATACCAAGAAAACAATTTCAAATACATGCATATCAAAAGTAGTAGATCGCGATCTGGTGTCAAACTCATGACGCTGCGCTGTATCTCGGGTATCATTTACAATAAATACATGTTTCACATATCTGAAATTTGAAGTAATATGAATTTGATGGAAACTCTCTCCGTCATCGCTTAAATTGACAGATTTAGAGAACTGTCTAAAGCAAAATTATTATGAATTTTTTTACTGCTTCACTCAGTGCTTTGGGGTTTTAATTTGATTGAAACATTTAGTTATTATTATTATTTAATAAATAATTCAATTGTTTAATAATCGAAAGTTAAGTTCTCTTTCTTAAGTTAAGTTCTTTCTCGTGAGTTAAGGCCGAGGTAATCTTGAGACACATGACAATGTATACGAATCATATACAATCGGTAAAGACGTAATTTTATATATGCTCAATAAATAATTTTATAAATACATTTTTTTAATACGAAAAAACGTACGGGATTCGCTAAAAAGAAAATGATCCATAATGCCTATATGAATAGGTAAAATTTTACTGACAAATGAATGAGACATTCTTCAGTGGTTCTCAGTTGTTAATTTGGCACTAATATAATGAGTACTCATTCACAAGCTATTTATGCATATTTACTCAATTATTTTAGATTATAAATTAGTGAAGATGATTAATACATTCGAATTAGCAAGAATGATGCTGATTCGAAATGAACGAACGTTGATTTCAACAGTAAAATTTCGGTCGCCGATAAATAACCAATCGTTAATGGTTAATTCGTCGGAAATAATTTTCGCTGAATTCATCAGTTAAAATCACAAATTAGCTCAGTGAATTAGTTTACCAATAAGTTATGCTCGAGGAATGTTTTACTGTTGAGAAAATCTTAAGTTCTATAAAAACTTCGATTATTTGTTATCATTTCATTTCAAAATTGAAAGAAAAAAAATTATGTTGAACCCGAAGTATAGACGAATGCCTGAAAATTAGCTACTTCATTTCTTGACACTCCAATGTAGGACCAGTTTTCATTATAGTGTTTTTTTTTCTTTTGCAATATAACGTCTAAAACTACACTGATCAAAAACCAGTCTTCGGCAAAGAAAGAAGTAATTGTGTAGAAAGTTACGGATGTTCTAACAATTGGCTCTGTAAAATTTTAGTATATCATATAAATATTACATAGTAAAATATTGTAAATTCAATGGGAATTGCGGCTAATATATTGAGTAGTTCCGCAAATGATGGAATGTACATTTACTTTTATCTAACACCATTTATACTAAGAAAAGGAAATGTTTATAATGAAAAGTGAACTGCGTAAACTGAATATTTCTTCCGTAAGAAAGTTTTTCCTTCCGCGATTGCTGAAGCAGAGACTCCTTTCAATGTCCTTAGTTGATAAATTTATAGCTCGTAATCTTTGTGGAATAACTTCATTTTCTTAAATTTTTAACACGACAAATTTTTCTTCAACTGTATCATTAGATATAATCGTGTTATTTTTGAATCTGTAGAATGTAATTGATACTGGAGCCACGTCAATACTGGTATAAAACATATTCCACGAATGAGAAATACTTTTTTATCTTCAAAGACTTCCTCTACCTTCTATTATATTATACCAGAGAATTCGCCATAATTTTTTTAATACGCCTTTAACCCTCACGAAATTGTACGGATAAAAAAGCGAATTTACATTGTCTAGAAGAATGAATTGCCATGTATAATCTGTATAAATTCAACGTGAAACTTTTAATTTTTACACATATAATATTTGCAAATATTGTACGCGTAAAACAAGTTTCACCAATTTCCATCATGTGTGTATGTTGTGTGTGTGTGTATGCGCGCGCGTGTGTTATATGGCCAAACTACAAATTTTTCTCCATTTCGTAATGGAACAATTAGGCTCGAATTACGGAGTAATGCAATGGCGTATAGTTTCATTTTTCTTCGCGGCCAACGTCTATATAGAAAGAAATAGCAGTTAAAGCTTTAAATTGGCAGTTGAGAGAATGCGGTTTAATAAAAAAAAGAAGAAAAAAAAGAATTGAAAGAACTATACATCGAGCACGATTGAAGCAATGACGATTGCAGTATTGTTTTTTCCCCCTTCCTTTGATTTCCCTTCTCTTGATTTTGTACGCCGAAGATGAAATTTGTATTCACTCGATTTTTTGAGGAAGAACACTGCATGGCACGCACTTGTTTGATATAAATAAATACACACATATATTTATTTATGAAATTAGTTCTGACGATATTTTACTCGTTGCCATGCTTATTTGAGCCATCGGAATAGAAAGGAAAGTCATGACTTAATGTACTTGCTAATAAAAACAAACGTAATAACCGCGGTTAAGCCAACGTTCACTTTCTTCGGTCTAGAAGAAATGAAAGTAGTAATTTTTAAATTAACGGTAAATAGATCGAATTATAAAACGATAACTAACTACTTTGCGTAAATTCAGAAGCTTCCCATAATTTCTATGTGTAATGCGTGGTTAGAATTCGATGGCTTTAGCAGTATAAATACATCAAATTATAAAGAAAGTAGTAAAGAGTTCGTTGGAACAATGCAAAGTTGAAAGATAAATTATTATACATAACATAAATTTATTTAACATAAATACTCTAATAAATAATCAGGGAGTAATTCAAATTGCATACATTATAATTAACACTAATACAAATACATCGACATTTACCAATGATTTAATTAGCGATTGTTAAGTCGGTCGTTGCAAAATAGCAATGGTGACCGATGAAGAAAGAAAAAATCGAATGTGAAAAAAAACCGTGGGCGGTCATGCAATGATGAAAAAAATGTAATTACATCGTCAATAAAAGTTATCATTGTTTCATTGTACTCAATAGGTTTACTTTTCGCTATAAAAACTAATTACTCCTTCATTATGTTTCGTTAAATCATACAGTAAACCTTTCTGCCTCGGGCGTTTCGATCTAGCGCATTTGGAATAGCCTGCATAAGGTGACAATTATATTTTAATTAAAAAATATTTATTTACGCGAACAATTATCTCGCAATTGGTCCGACGATTAAACTGATATCACTTTTTGGTACAACCTTGAGGTATCTCCTCGGCGCTTGTAAATCTCGACTCTTTTTCGGGTCTCCTCAGTATTGGAATTAGGAAAGAGGCGCAAGACTTCGTATCCGGTGAATCGGGTGTACCGAGCTATTATTATTTTTTTTTTCTTTAAAGCTCTTTTGGGACAAAATATAGCGAACAAGCAATGACGAGTAGCCAGATAAATGATCGAATGGTATACGAGTCCTCGGAAACTTTTCTAACGGGAGTAGAGGATTTATAAAAAAAAAAGGCAAATTTCTTTACTCTTTCGACTTTTTTTATCTGTTCTGAACATACTGGGAGTGGGAGTTTCGTCATTCACGTCTTTCTTAGTGGAGCTTATACAACATGCCGAGTTTACTTCTCTCTCAAAGTGGAATCTCGATATGACACTGACGGTAGTTTTTTTGAAGCAGTTTTTTTGAAGCACTCAATTCCATTTTTTTTAGATCAAATTTGATACAACTATATAGCGTTTATCTCACTAACAACCAAATAAGGAATAGATGTTTGGGAGTAGTCATCAATATAACCAAAATGATAGGTATTTGACTATTACTATCACGCAAAATCCAATAAGTTAGCAGACTTTTCGAAGTGCATTTGGCTATTGATATATTTTCTATGGACAACTACCAGTTAGATAGGGGTTATAAAATGGTCAGTTTTAATTATATTGTTCATTACACTGTTATAACTCATAAATATTTAAAATGAAGTCATACGTCTCTTTATTCTTCTCCCTGTTTATTTCGGTCGCTTATTTCCTTATCCTCTCCATTCGTATGAAAAGGGTAATTCATCAGGAGGATCTATTGAATATCATAAAATTCTACTAAAATAAACGAAAATTCAACTGCGTTTTGTCTGGCGAGTATTTACAGAGTTTTCAGAAAGTACTGGAATGGTTAAGTCTTAATCGTCGTGTTATCGAACTATTCCGGAACTTTTTGCACACCCTCAATGCACGTGGAGAGAACAAAGATATATTTTATGGGCCAGAAGACTAGACCATATAAAATTGAATCAAATAGCGAAATAATCGATAGAAAAACAGCAATAAATTGAGGTTGCGAAATTATAGTTTATTATACAGTATATATATATATATATATATATATATATATATATATATACAATATCACAAACTGCTTCGAGTCGACGTCCAGCAGCCTAGGTTACCCTGAGCGTTAAGAGCTGCGTTAATTCGCGTAAAACGCCAACAATGAAAATCGAGCCCCCACCCACCTCTGCACCAATACATGACTAATAGCCGACTAATATATATATATATATATAGGCGCTCCTTGGTAAACGTTCGGCCGATAGATAGATCAGCGAGACGGGAAACCAGCCGAGCGTTTCCCCGCGTCGCGCCCCAGTGGCTTTTCGTCGAACCGCTGTCCCGCGCCGCGAGCGACCGAACGCGGCGGAGAAACGTTCGCCACGCGGTTACAGCTTATATATATATATATATATATATATATATGTATGTATATACATATATACGCAACTCGCCGCGCCGCGCCGTGCCGTCGCGGTCGTCACAGTGCGGAAAAGTTCAGCATTACCTATAGGCGATGGATCGGAAATAAAAGGCAATGGAGAAGGGGAGAATAGCTTTGGGTGAAGGGGTTCGCGGTGTCGGTGGCGCGGCGATATCGGCTCGGCTGGGTCAAAGTGAGATTATATATATATATATATATATATATATATATATATATAATAAGTCGCACTTCGACAAGGACAATCGGTTCGTTGGCGGAGAATGTTCGATAGAATTATTGAGCTGGGGATCAGCGTTTACTTTTCCCGCTCGGTCGATAATCTATTTAGAAGGTTGTAAGAGCTATTCATAACTTATATCATGCTGAGAATGTACGTGCAAGATGAATTTGATTGTGATTGTAGAGCATTATTTAATACGCTTTTATCGCTAATTATACCTTGCTTGTACCATATTAGTATAATTCGAACGTCGATGAAATTTAGTTGCGATTTTAAGCGCAGTTTTTCACATTGTAACCCGAGATGAAGGAGTAACTGGAGTTTATTGGTAATCGTCGGAGTGTCGTTAGAATGGGTCGGCTATTATACCTTTCTCTCTGCCCAAGATCACTACAGTGAAGATAAGCGAATTGCTGTCTTCCCGTGTTGGATTCTATCAGTTTTCTATGTATTTGTATTTTTCCAACTAAACGTTCACTTTTTCATAAGAAATTTGGGAAACGTCTGAAATACATATTTTGTCCAAGATATATCCTAAATAAACTAAAATCAAACAGTTGAATTTTGAGATTTAATGACGTATGAAATAAAAATTAACTTGCAAACTAGTAGGGGACTATATTTTTAAGTTATGATCTTAAGGTGTAAATAGAAGTTGAAAGACTAATCATGTACACAAAGAACCTACCAATAATGCAGTTAATAATTTACGAACAAAAAGATATAACAGTATTTTTCATCTGTTTAGATTATTATACTGTCTACATCATATACATATACCTCTTGATCTAAAGTTGGAGCAATCGTATCAATTAATTTAAGGCTTAAAAGGCTCGTATTATAGTAACTTTCCAAATATTAGTGACCTGTCAAAAAAAAATCACATAATATCATCATTTTTTGACTAGCCCTAAGTGAAATAGGATTTTCTGCCAGATGGGATAATTGTGACTACGTCTTTGGATGTATTATTGGATGTATTCCAGTGCTTGAGATTGTCGATATTTAATTTCATTTAAGCGTGGAAAAATAGTTGTACAGAAGAATAAAATTGATTTTGTTAGCCGAAACGATTTACATCCGAGCGATAGAGCAATTGTGATATTGTAAGCTCTTTAAAAAATCACTAACATGTCGAAAGTTCACGATAATTTGATTATTTAAAGCTCAAAATTACTTTATGTCGTTGCTCCGATTTCCTCCGTCGAGAGGGAGGAAAGGATTCATTTTCCTCGAAACGCACTCTCCATTGCAAAAAGTCTCGAACTGTCAATGCATAGATCATTAGTTCGCATTATCTATGTCATTTATTGTAATTCGGGGATTTTGCATTGTTTTCGAAACGCCGAGCTGCGCAGGCAGGCGGTCAGGCGCGCCTTTTTAAATCGACCATTCTTCAACAGTACTTCGAGCCTCGTTCGCGCGATCAGACACGGGAGTTGCCAGGAGCCAAGACTCGAGAGACTACACGCGCGTATCCGACGGAGGCTCGAGTGTCTGGTCATTTCGGGTTCGTAGCGAGACGTCATCTAGACGCGTAGATACTTTCGGTCGAGGATATACGCGACTGTACAGTTCGTATATATAATATATATGTATAGCAGCCAATGAGACGCGCTGCGCGCGGAGAAAGTGTCTCTAACGAGTGGAACGCTGGCAAACCGCGAATTCGATTCGAAATGGGAATTCGAAGAACCGGCGCACTTAAGAATACATTATTGAGAATTGCCGATTTATCGGAGAAACGCCCATATATCACTCTGCTCGGAACATTTGGAATGACGGATTCGATTCGAATCGAGCTTCGATTGACTCCGATTAAACGCCCAAGTGTGGTCTATTACGTTGGAGATCTCACGCCGCTGCCTTGTACTTTAATTAACAATAAATAAGAAACTATATATCTGAGGATGTAGATGTCGATTAAAACTGATTGCCTGAAAAGTTATCCATTGCTTGGATCAATCGCGAAGAACAGAGATTTTCATTAAAAATATTCATCTAGCGCGAAAATCTATCAAATTTAATTTGTACACGTAGTTTTGAGAGATTACCGTATCTTGAGAACGAGATAGCCTGATTCTGTAACGACTAAAGGAAGTTTATCATTCAGTGGTATGAGATTTGGTAAACTTCTGTTTCAACGTCAAAAGACTCACAGTAGTCCATTTGGAATATATCAAGGCCATCGAATCGACATAGAACATCAGAATTAGAAAGACCGCGTAAAATTGTATGTAATACTAAATTTAAGCGCGTAACGCATGTAAGCATCCAATCTTGATTATCAAGCAGAGTAATTTTAAATTTAATCGAATACTTTTCCGAATGCTTCCCATTGGCCACGGATGAAGACCTTCCGGTTATATTTGACATTTGCTAAGTAGTAGACCACCCACTCGTTCCTGCTCAATCCTTTGGAAAGTCTCGTTCGTTTCTACGAATAATAAAAGGAGCCGAATTATTTTGGCTTCTAAACTAGCCGTTGACTCGATTCGATTCGGTACACTGGCGGGCCTGTCTGCCCATAAAACTCTGTCATAATAGTAAATTTTATTTGAAATAAAAATTTAGATTTATCGCTATTGTACTCGGGAGATTTATTAATTGCCATTGATTTATATTAAATTCAGGAAAAATATCATTTATTTTTTACTGGAGTCGAATAACATATCACGACAATTTTTACGTATTCCGATGAAACTTATTTATTTATAATGCAGAATTTTTATAAAGAGCAGGCTGACATTTTTAGAGTAGGAGTGTGATTGATTTATCAAACTATTATTGTAGTTTTAATTTCCGTACTGGATTTTTATACCGCACAGAGGCTAATCGTTGTAATTTTATTAAAACAATAGCTTACGCATATTCCTCTTATCGTTAATTAAAGCGCATTATTATACGACATATAAAACACGCTACACACTCCGAGAAGAAAAATTAATTTAATTTTATATAACGATTTTATATTCAACTGTAAATACGTTAGCAATGTATAATTTGCGCAGTATTTTTTCGGACTACTTACTTATTTACATAGCCTAATTCTTGTTTTGTTCTATTATTCTGTTCTCATTTGTATGCCCGTAGAAAGAGAGATCATGTCGCAGGAAGTTGAATTTTTGTAGCATTGCCGTGTATTATTAGATGCTCGCCAATTATAACCAGCACATGATTGAAATCGTACAAATAATTTTTTTTTTTTGTAAAAAAAAAACATGGAAACTGCGATAACTATGTAATAATTTTCGGGGAATTCGAAGTAAATGTATACGATAGAAGAAGTCCTAATTTACGATTTTCTTTTGTTTTTTTTTTATTTTTTGCAACGATTACTCAGGAATTTCGATCGCTTCGAGACAATGTTTTTCTATAAATTATGTAACCACGTTAGATCTGCAGATTATTGCACTTAAAATCTGTAATAATGACAAATATGGGGTAGAAAGATTTTTTTAAAATTTATATTCATCTATATAAATTTGACAGTGGACGTCAAAGTTCTTATGATGGACGCACGTTGGTAGCCATTCCAACAGTTTGAATATGTTCACGTAAAGATCGTCAAATTTATATTTTATTAATACATAGTAAAGTAGAAATATTAATTTTTCATATTATATAGATATTTAATTACTAGTTGTTTAATTAAAATTTATTCACCGATCAATTTATTTCGTTTTATTAAATAGATTAAATATTTAAATAACTTTTATCGATAGTTCAATTGTACATTGCGTACAAATTAACATGAAGAAGGTATTAAAAGATATTATAAAATAAGAGATTTAAAATTTAAAAAATTAATTAAGTAAAATAATTTTCTGGGGTAAGATGATCGATGATCAAATCTTATATATATAAAAGAATAATGTAAGATCGTGTAAAAACAGACATAGAAATAAGTATAAAATGTTCCATTATTTATTATTTATTATAGGAAAATAACTATTTTAGTTGGTGGAGAATAAGAAAAGATAAAGAAATGACGAAGAGCTGAAATTGTTAAATTTTCTCGATTATTCGCACAGCTCGTTAAAAATATTATTTTCCTTCGATTACTTGGTGTTACTGTAAATTACAATTATATTTCTTAAATATCATTAATATCTTCTTCAATTTATTCTTTATAACGTTATAGAAATTCTCGAAAACAGGAATCTGTGAATTTCCATTATAAGCAAGCGAGATACGTAGAAAAAGATCGCATCGTGCGGAGCTCGCATTATATATATATATATATATATATATATATATATATATATATATATATATATATATAAACCTTTGCATTGTGCCCGCATCACAATTAGTTTTTCCTTTTACCACGGAGTAAGTAGGGCGTTAAGCTCGTCAGACCTTTTCGGTTACGTGTATACTGTGTAAAAAAAAGAAACGTATATATTCATATATGTGTGCATATACGTATATACATACATACATACATACATACATACATACATACTACAGACATACATACTACATACATACATATATGCATACATACATATACATACATACATACTACAGACATACATACATACATACATATACATACATATATACATACATACATTTAGACATATATATATATATATATATATATATATATATATATATATATATATATGAACTTTTGTTAATTGAAACTAGAGAGCGCGTAAAGAATTCTATAATTGCATTCCTCTATTTTTGATAAATAGCGCATAGTTCTGCAAGTATTGCATGAGTTTTTTCTGCACTTTAGTATATACGTTGTTCCATTTACGCGCTTTTGGTATATAATAATACTATAATTTTCTGCAATTTGTGGCTTTATGCGTTGATGCTTTTGAAAACTCTTTTTTGCACATATATATACAATATATATATATTGTTGAAACAGATGTAGATTAACCTAAATTTTTCTTTGATTATAAGACCTATAAAAATTTTCATTTTAATATGAATCGTCCAATTGAAAAAAAAAATTAAATTCACTTCAATAAAGTATTGAACGAAAAAAAAATCATAAAAAGATTTTTTGTTAGTTAGAATTATATTATTAGCCATTGAAACTATCAATTGAAAATTTCAAATTGGTGCTTTTATAGTACATTGCTTTTTTCATTTATAATCTCCAGTTTTTTGTGCAAAAACAAGAACTGTTAAATAAACTATTACAAAAAAGGTGAAATGGCATATACCTCTAGATATGCTAATAAGAAATGTTAAAAACATAACTTAAACAACAATTAATGCTTATAATTATTATTTCGAAACAAAGTACTTTATACTAGATGGTAAAATTTAGCTTCAACAACCGCTTTAAAATCTATAGTTTCATCGATTCTTTGACCAACATTTGATTGACATACGAAGCACGTCGGACAAAAGGAAGAAGAAAAATACAAGTCTTGGTCTAGCAGTTAGTATTCAAATGCATTTACTTATGATATCCAATGCGCTGGCATCAATGACAAAATCAACAAAAAACAAAAAAAAAAAAACAAAAAGAAACACCAACTACAAAAAAACGTACAGTCATAAATGAGAGCCTGTGGCTCGCACCACTGACCTAAATATATGTATATCTATATACCATGTATAATATTCTCGGCCTGGTATTATATTAGGCGTTGAAGCGCGTCTCCTCCTTTTTTTCCTATTACGCACGCACGCGCACCTATACGATAATTATAGATCGCCTTTTGCCTGCCTATGCCATCAGGCACTCCTTTCGCTTCTCATATATATATATATATATGTAATTCGTTCGGCATGGACGGATGAAAACTCCATTAGCTTTGTATTATATATATAGATATACGCACGCGGGAGAAAAAAAGACTTTCGATTGTTTCGCTATTGCATTCGGATACTACAGAGAGTGAGAGACTGGGACAATGAGAGAGAGAGAGAGAGAGAGAGAGAGAGAGGGGGGAGCGAGAGCAAAGAATAGAAAAGGTTCCGTCATGCGTGCGCGATGTCAATGTGCGGGAGGGCCGTATACGTTGTTGGAATTGCTTTGGGACCCATTTCTGGCGACAATGCGAGCGCGCGTCTGATTTTCCCGCGCGATCGGTACCTCTAATGAAGTATTATATATATATATATATATATATATATATATATATATATATATATATATATATATAATAACGATTCTCGATCACGTAATTGTTGCGCGGTAATGGAGATCGCATCGCGCGAGCGCGTCATATTGGTTAACTTTGAGCGCGCATTGTTTTTATTATATATACATAGATATCTCAATCATCAACTTTGTAACTGTATGCATGTATGTATATATATATATATATATATATATATATATATATATATATATATACACAGCCGCGGAATCTATGGGCAGGGGGGCGGGGAGAGCGGGGGTGCTGAGAAGTTTTGAAAAAATAGGCGAGTAAACAGACGTGTATATATATATATATATATATATATATATATATATTATATATATGAATTATTCATGGATTTTGGAAAAGTAATTAGATTTTTTTCAGGACTATAATAGGCCGTGATTGCGTCGTAATTGAGGATACGAGGCACGTGCTGTGGTAATTTTTGAAGTCATACAGAAATCGGCATGTTCGATCGATTTTTTTCTTTCTTTTTTTACTGATCCCCAATCTGATTGGGTGGTTATTATTATTATTTTTTAAAGATAATTCCTTTCAATTATTTATATATTTAGTAGTTTTTTTTTGTTTCGGATCTTATTGATTTTAACGCTCCTCTATAATGCTGCGTGATGGGAACCATCAGTAAGCGTATGTGGGTAAATATATTTATGGAAATATGCATATTGAAATTTATATTTGCCCTCGGACATAATACATCCTATTCTGAATGAAATTGATTTAGCTGTGTGTGGGTATAGCACGATGATATGCTTTTATTTAAACAACTAGCAAATACTTTCATCGGTCTTACAGTCCTATTATAATGCTAAAGATATTGTTTTTTTTTTATAATCAGTTCCAAAGAAATTAAAATCTGTAATTGCTATGACTAAAACTAACCTGGAATAAAAATATGGTAAGCGAAAGACGATGTGAATGTTTCTTTTGAAAAAATTATCAGTCCATATCCTATTAATTCTTTTATTTAATTGAAAAGTCTTTGATCTGAATGTGTTTAGCTAATTTTATATATACAGTGAAAGTAGTATTTTAAAATAAATTAGGATTAGAAAGAGATTTTCTATCTAACTAAATTCTAGATCTAACTAGCCATGCTAGTGTAATTTCTGAAAGAGAGAGAAAGAGAGAGAGAGAGAAAGAATGTATGCGCGTTTGTGATTGCGCCATTTTGTGTCTCTGTGTTTCTAACATTAATTTGCCATTCTTCCAGTCAAGTACAGAGGCTTTTATGCACTTTATTTAATTATACACTTCGAAAGGTAGATTGTGATAAATTACAATTTTATATATTAAACAAGATTAAATACAAGATTAAACTAAATTAAATTATAAAACATAATTGATAATAAACTCATTCTCAATAGATATTCGACGCAGTAATATATATATATATATATATATATATATATATATATATATATATATATATATATATGTAACCCATAGTTCACCATCGCGAGTGAAAGTAATAGCAAATGCACTGCGGCAGACTTATATTCTTAAAGATGAAGTTTAAATAATGATTTTTTTTTTATTAGACAATTGTCGTTGTGTGTTGTTGTGTATATAGATATATACGATATTTAGCATATTCGCCCAAGAAACTGGGATAAGTGTATGTATAGTCAGGTGAAACTCGATTGGATGTAATATGTCATGAAATGAAAAAGCTAGTGACATACACTGTCACCAGCTTTTTTAATATAATAGCGAAAGTAAGGACATAAAAGCGCATACGATTTGAATGATATATATGTATATATATATATATATATATATATATATATATATATATATATACATCGTGACCTCGCCCTCTCTTGGGAGCCTTTATATCATCAGAGTTCCTATGCACTCGTTGTTTGTGTCAACGATATAAACGATGTCACACACGAGACGCACCTGCGTCTCAGAAGCGAAAGCAATGGGAAATATCTAAACACACATACACATGCACAGATATAAACACACAGATCCACAAAATAATATAAGGGTAACGGGGAACGGAAGAAAAGCGAGAACGAGGCGGAGAAAGAGCGACGTTTTACCGTTGCACGAATCAAAGGATTTCCACGATGTGTAGAGAGCCACTTGTTTTCCTTTCGGATTGTTCGCCTCGGTATGAAAAAACTCATATGTCACTCTTGATTTTTTTCTCCTTCTTCCTCACAACGTAATCCCAACACCAGGCGTATCCCATATATATATGTATATATATCACTGTCTCGAATTCACACTTGTTAGTAATTTTCTCCCCTGCCTCTCACTCATCTTTTAATTACCCGCTCACGTATTATATAAACATCTACTAACGGAGTTCTAAGCGTAATGCTCATTGCGGAACGAAATTTTCACGGGGGTCTTTGCGTCTCAATATCTGCGGGAAGAGGTGGGATGTGACGTGTGCTTTATTACGTATGGGAAAATTTATCCCGCGAAAGCAATAAGCTACTCGCTTGTGCGATTTCTTTTTTTTTTTTTTCATTACATGGACAATATGAGATGCGTCACTTGCTTCTTTGAAAAATTAAAGAAGAAACTGTCATGGGAAGGTGAAGATGCACTAATTTATAGACAATTTTGGATTTGTTGATATCCATCAGAAATTACGGAAATTTTTTTACTTGCAGGCTCTATTAAGCATATTTCAGATGAAATTCATTGAATAAAAAAGTAATTTGAAATTGGACAAACGTGGCTTAAATTTTCAAATAAATTAAACTTTTTTTTGTTTAATATACGGTGCACAGAAATGGAATAGTCGTAAATTAAAATTTTGTTTTAACATATATTTTAAAATTTTTGCACTAAATTACAAGATATTGAATTGAATAGATTAATCCGTCTAGGATAATGTTACCTGGATGTTCGAACAAGTAAGTTTAAACAAGACATGTACTTTCGTAACCGAAAGTTTGGATAGACATAGTAACACTTGAATAGCCATTTTGTACTTTGTGTAACTGAATGGAAAAACTATTTACAAATGTAATTAAAATAAAATCTAATTAAAACAGCAAGAAGAAATTCAGTTACTTTGAATGTTCAATATTTGAAAAACAAAGAATTCTAAAATTTCACATAAATTAAATATAGAAAGCCTTGGAAAGGCTTGATCAAACGCATTATGCAGATTTAGAAATTCGCAGGCACTGAATGTAAAGTTCAAAGTGTAATATTTAAATTAAAAATTACGGAATTATTAACTGCGTTACGATATATTTTTTTCTGGTTATGCAACTTATCTAAATGTATATTCGCATAATTTACAAAAACAGTTTCGTGCAAAAATAAGAAAGAGTTTATTTACAAACATTTCCATGCCAGTCGCTCGTTTTCTGACAGATTCAAAGAGCACGGCAAAATATGTATTAACTAAGTCGGAAGGAAAATTCAAAATTTCGAGGTAAGGCAAACAATTTACTTATGTACTTGATTTAGCAAACGCTACCTTACAGGAATGTGAGTTGTTTTATTGGAATTTTCTTGCCAATAAAAACCTCCTAAGTTCTCACTATAATTAATTTCGATTAAAAATTGAATTACGTACAAATACTTTCTTGATTATTCTCGAATTTCTTCGTCATCCACATTGTAAAAATCATCTGTTTCTTCCGTTTCAATAATGCTTATAAATTATTAATGTATGAAATTTATAAACATTTACGGACGGGTCTCTGTCAAATCTTGGAAGAAGAATATTTTAATCTATCTAAAAAAAATAATGAAAAATATATTATTACAGTGTCAAAAGAGATATTTTTTCAGATTTTTCTCTTCGTTTTCTGTGGAGTAGCAGAGGATAAAGACTAGGCGAATTTAGCATTTTCTTTAGCATTCAGAGATACATACTTCATTATAGATAAACCTATCGTTTTTTTTTTGCCTGAAGATGGTTATTATCTAAATAAAAATACTTTTAAGGTAAAAATACTTGACGATATTTTGATTTTGAAGAATAAATATTTCGTTGAATTTTTGATTACTTGACTGCCGGATCGAACTCCTGAAAAATTAACGAACAACATAACAAAATGCCAGTTTCATCGGCATTGATACATTCAACTCCAATAACTTCCTTTGGTACTATATAAAAGATTTTTCAATGATTTTTTGCTATGCTCAAAAAAAATCTCCTTTTTTTTACTTTCATGAAAAAAAACCACTGATATATGTTGTTTGTACCCCGTATCTTGTGTATATTCGCAGTCACATGCATTATATATTCGCGCTCATACCGGCACAAATCGAGGATCGCTTTGATTTTATGCCCATTATTATCATCGTTGTCATTATGGGCTCCTCTCATCCATGGCGCATCATAGGCACAACTAACAATGGAAAATATCTCTGCTTCTTTATTTCGTTCTTCTTTCTTTTGCTCTTACACACACACACACACACACACACACACACACACACACACAAATGCCCAGGATCCCAGTCGGTATGTCCCGCGTCAAGGCCGCGGAGTGCCGAGCACGCGGAGAGCGTAAAACTAGTCCGACCGGTGAGGCGCGCTGAACCGCAAGAAACAGATCCTCGCATTTCCCCACCCCTATCCTCTCCCCGCCCCTTCACTGCACTTTCCAGCCTGACTCTCGCTGCAGTCGGTTCGGAACTATTTTAAAAGCGACTCCCGCGATTCTGCTCGGCATCGTTTTCTATCCCCTCCCCTCGTCCTTTTCCCTCTACCCTTAGGGAGGAAGACACGGAGGGTGGGTCGGTCGGTGTTTTTCGCCGTTTGAAATTCCTCGGGGGACTTTTCCCGGACGTATGGGAATAATGTTGGAGATATTATAATATACCTTTCGGTTTGAGAGAGAGGTGCAACAGCCCCGTAGCAACCGCGATATATATATTACTGCAGATTCTTTTGAGATTGTTTCAAAGGTTAATGACTTTACGAGCAGAATCTGTTGATGGTAGCGGAGGTTATGGCTTTGCACCTTCCTTCGGAAGTTCTGCTCAGTTGCATGGTTCTTTCTGGTTGCTTTTTCTTTTTTTTTTGATTTTCCCAATTACTGCACTTTATACATAGGCAAATTTTTTACAGTAACCATTGCACATTGCAATCATGCTAATGAACTATTTTAGATTCCAGCGCTTTGATATTTAAGAGATTTATAAGTATATTATGCGAAACTCAAAGTAAGTTTATGTTCCTTGTAAATAAAGTGCTAAGAAATTATTCGTTCGTTAACTTTAATGGCGTTAAGAAAAGAGGTACATTGACAAGATCAAATCAGAAATTTTTATAATGAAGAAGTGTGTATGAAAAGTTGCCAATTATCTGCCTATAAATTTTATTAAATTTTGAAATCTATTAGAATATACTTGAATTACAATTTAATTTTTATTCCTATCTTTTAATGGAATAAAAAAATTTAACATATTTTCAGAAAATATAAATTTAACTTTATCTTTTCACATATATATATTTACAATTTTCTTTATTTGCCATATCGTCAAACTCCAGACTTTGACCATAGTTTTAACACGTTTTTCAATTTTGCGAAGCACTTTCTGCGAACTGCACTTGCGATGTTTCAAGATAGCTCACAGAGGTCGCTACAACACGGAAATTCCAGTAAAGACGAGTATTTTTCTGTTTTTTTACTTTATAAAAATTTTTCTTGCAAGATCATATCACATGATATTTTATTGTTAACTATGGAGAATGGCATTGATAATAATACTATAATTATCAACTCTTCCTGAAAATAATTCGTCACAATAAATAATTACTCTATCGTTCCATCTATCTGTCCATTTTTTAATCGTTATGAAATCGTACCTATTGACCATTATAACGTATAATATTAAACAACTATACTGAATTTTTTCCAAAAAGGTCTAATATAAAGGCAATATATAAAGAAGAAACAATGAAAGATATATTAAGCACACAGACGTACATTGATAGATTATAGATTAAAAAAAAAAACAAAAAAAAAACAAAAAAAAAATATTGTAAGAATACTCCCGAAAAATTTTTCGCGATCGTTTCACCTCGACGGTGTGTGGTGCGCGCGAAGAAAGGTATCGCGCGGAGTTTCGACAAAGTCATTGGCATGGAGAGGCGGCCTTGATTACGTAACCGCCATTTCACAATCCGGATTCGGAAAAAAAAAAAAAACAGCGCGGGAGACTGTACGCTCAGGTGGTGCAACGCCACGTGCAAAGTATACGATTGTGTCGCCACACGTCCTAGGATCATTATTCTACAATTGTCCGTTAAGCTGATCCTTAAGCGAGCTTTACAGTCACTTTCAGGATCGGACGGGAGATTCGAAAAAAACGCGTCCCAAACGAAGTCAAGTTGATGACTGATTGTCCGTTTTTGAGAGCCCTTCGTGTCGTAGAACAATGAGCGCACGAGACCGACTGTCGCACTCCAAGGGAAGCCCGAATTTTCCGATCTTTCGCTAATCGCGAGGTTCAGGCATTATTTCGAAAAATCGGGGGTCTAACTCACAATCGAGGAACCATGCAGAAATTTTATACGAAGTATTTGTCCCAGCAGTGGGTATTATTCGTAGCTTCTGCCGCAGCCTTTATACAGCCTGCAACACACAGCCCTCGACTGCATAAACGCGCGTGATCTGCATAAAACTGTTTCGGGCGCTCGCATACGCGCGCGATACAGACTCGCGCGCGCGCGCGGATACACTTTTCGTGACCTATGACGTATGCCGTGGACGATGGGCGGGGGGGCGGGGGGCGGGAGTCGAGCGGGAGAGAGAAAAACAGAGAGAAATGAGGGAAGGGCGCGGGCAGACGCGTCATCGCTCGGTCCCGTAGAGTCTTCGTGGGTTGCATTATATCATGTATGGAGTTCGGCGGAGGAAACAGAGGGTGCGGAGTCGAGGGGATAGAGCGCGGCGGGCGTTCCGCTTGACGGGGGGGGGGCGGACTTGTCACGAGGCAGAGGGAACACTGATACACACACACACACACGCGCGCGCGCGCGCACGCAGAGAATGCCTTGCACTCTTTTGTTGCATCGGCAGGTGACACGTACTTTTCAACGACTTTCGCGTGTTACTAACGCAGTGGCTCGAAGCTGCATTTGCTGATTTTTTTTTCAAATTACGGACTTATTATATAATATGTTCACACATACATCGTATTACACACACACACACACACACAATTTTCTTAAAGGCATGCATATGACGGTAATTTTAATTTTTGTTTTTCTACAGTCTTTCTATGCTTTCTGAAAATATGCAGAAAATCCCTAAATCATGCTTATAAAGCAAAATATTGAACGGATTATCACAAATAATATATATATGCATGAAATGAAAATTTGATTCGTACATTGCTTTGCGTAAATTTGGATTTTGGCGTCATTTATCCTTTATCAGAACTTTATAACTATTTCTTTCTAATAAATATATAAGCAGTTGACTCAATTCA
The DNA here is from genome assembly GCA_018907035.1 of Sycobia sp. Sy_11. Classification (NCBI taxonomy): domain Eukaryota; kingdom Metazoa; phylum Arthropoda; class Insecta; order Hymenoptera; family Epichrysomallidae; genus Sycobia; species Sycobia sp. Sy_11. The sequence goes on from JACCIC010000106.1 coordinate 1,089,875, forward strand.
ATAAATTTAGCTATAAAATTAACTCAATCAAATTTCTTTCGAATACTGAGAGGTTCTCGATTAATTACGTAAGCGCTCTTATACATGTATAAAGTAACATTTCGAAACGAAAATAGAACATTTCAGTCGCCTCTTTCAAACGAATATAACTTTCGAAAGAGGGAAGAAGAAAAAATTAAATACGCCCGAATCATCGACCGTGACATCCAAATATCGATCCATTCATTCATCCGCGCATACATTCGCACGCACGCACGCATGGACGCATCGATTTAAATTTCATTCCCATTACACGCTCTATATATATATATATATATATATATATATATATATATATATATATATATACGCGCTCTCACCGCGCGATTCGAACTATCTTGATCGCAAAATGTTGTATTAATCATTTGGCGAAATCGAATCTGGCTATCTCCGACAAGTAATTTTTATTTTTACGTGCCTAATTTTTTCAGAGGCACTTTACACAAAGCAGCGTTGTTCTCCGATTTTTCGGGGGCGAATATTAAGTTCGTTAATCTATACGCCTTAGTCAAAGGAGTCCCTAGTGTTCTACTCATCAGTTTCCATGTATATATACACTATTTTGCGTATATATAACGATCCAAATCAGACTGGGCCCTATAAGATGTGTGTGCGTATGCGTGCGCGCGCGCGCGTGTGTGTGTGTGTGCACGCGCGCACTTGGAAATTGCGCTCGAACTCGAGTCCAGTCTTGCTCTTGACTACATAAGCCCGTCCACCGAATCGGAGCGCGTCCGCGCACACGGCCGAGAGCAAAAGTGAAAACGTAGAAATAACGAAATCAGTTTTAATAGCGCCGGTAGCCGCCACGGATAAACTGGAGTGATATCTATCTCCTTGCGTCGACTTCAGCTCGAGATTTCTTCCCACAATGTTTACAGAAACAGCCGGTGGCACATAGATCTACACACGCGCGGTATACACACACACACACACATATTCGTAAGCATATATGAACAAAGCTAAAATGCAGGAATTATTCAAAGTAAATTATATATAATATGCATGTCTGTAAGTTTTGTGTGTATGTGTGTGTGTGGGTAGTGGTGCTATAGCACTATATAATGATCCATTTTTTCTGTGTCAATATATATATATATATATATATATATATATATATATATATATATATATATATATATACGGATTTTTCGCGTCCTGCCGGCGAGTGAAAGGCATAAAACGCGGTGTGCACTATAAATACGATTTAGATCGGAGCTCCGTTAGATAAGGATCGTTGATTTCAACGTCACGATTATAAATTCATTTATAAGCCGAAGAGCCAATTAGCGGGGCGAACGACCGATATTTTAACGGTTCCGTTTTTCCGGATTTTTTTTTTTTTTTAATAAAATATACAAGCGTACAGGCATGTGTATATATATATATATATATATATATATATATATATATATATTATATAGTAGCTCGCCTATTTCTTTACCGTCAATTTCGGGGACGTAAGCTGTTTGTTATGAACGCGGACGTGAATTCTGAAGAAAAAAAAAAATTGGTAAATGGCCCGGGGCCTGGACGAGGGGCGGTGGAGCAAGATTAATGGAATTCCCGGCTCTTTTCAGCCGCGCGTGTCGTCCAAAAAAGTTTCTCTTCTCGTTACCTATATACGCGCCCGTGCATCGTATACATATAAAATCGAATTTAAATTCGGACCGAAAGAGATAGAGGGAAAGAGAGAGAGAGAGAGAGAGAGTGAAAGTTTTGTTGTATTCCGAATCAAGTATGCTGATTTGGAATAAAAAGAAAGTCTCCTTTTATAGCTTTATATTCTCGACCGTTATCAACGTTTATCGTATCGTTTATTTTCGTTTAACAGCTAATTATTAAAAGTAAAAAAATAATTTTTTTCTTCAATAATAAAAATTTTAATTCTTCGAGTGTATATATTGTAAAGCTCAATTTTCTTTTTATAAATTCAATTTATCCTTTTATCAGGAATATTTATTAAATGTTCACTTAATTAACGGAGTATATACAATAATTGGGTAAAAAGTCACGATTAAACGCGTAAATTTTTAATTATTTTATGTATGAAAAAAAAATTACGAAATTCCGTATGTAAATTAATTATAAATGTAGACCTAAGCACGCGGATATGAAAGCTGGCGATTAAATTTAAAAGAATCATCGTCAGCGTCGGCCAAAATAGCTGTTACGATTATTTCAAAGCTCGCGCGTGCAGCTGAGCAAACCGGAAAAAAAATCTTTCGCGCTCATCCACGGTGAACCCAAATATTTACACCTTTCACTTTTAATGTAATTAACGAATTGTGCACAGTCATGTATTTGTGTGTGTGTGTGTGTGTGTGTGTGTTCGCGCGCTCGCCAAGAGACTACCGTAGATATTAGCGTGTGTATAGAACGTGATTTTGATTAGATTAACAGTATTACGAAATTAATGAGGGCATATTAAAATTAAATTTAACTTTTACATCAATGTATTGAGATTAAATTAAGAAATATGAGACAGGACTTCCATAGTAAGACAATATATTCTTGGTAGGATTTAAAAATAATATTATTTTGAATGTTCCGATTTTCTAAACATTATTGTGAAAATTCTTCTAATAACAAAATCACTGATATTTATTTTGTTCGCGTAAAGAATAATTATAAGAACAGTTATCAACCGGCTTAAGTTCTATTGATGTGTATTTTAAAAATGTTCCATTAGCAATTAATCTTAAGTTGATAATAGCCGTACGTTATTTTTTATTGAAAAATAGATTTTCGCGATGAAGTAAAAAACCAAAGACATTAGTTTGTGATTATATATATATATATATATATATATATATATATATATATATATATATATATACATAAAAAAAAAATTACTAAAATCTAAAGCCTTAAATTGTACTTTCTTTTCTCTGGAATTTATGTTATTGCATATATTTTCGTTGAACTTTCGCCCAAATATCACAGCCACCGTGGCAATGGCTCGGCCAATTAAAATCGGTCTGAAAACGAAAGAAGAAATGATCATACGGAGTCCTTCCAGCGTCCGCTGTACAGGACTCGTCGGGCCAAATAATTGACGTGTACACCAATCCATTATTCAAATACGATTGGATCGAATCTCACGTATATATATATATATATATATATATATATATATATATATATATACGCACATATATATAGGATTTAATAATGCTGACGAAACTAATAATTGCGCGCTGTTTTACAAAAGATTTAGAGGATCAACTCAACGTCAGGAGATTAGGTCAGAACGATCAATACAAATTATATATATATATATATATATATATATATATATATATATATATATATATAAGATTTAATTCGAAGCAGCGATATAAAATTGAAATTGGTTCGATTATAGTTATTATTTATCGAATAATAATGTAAATCAATTAAAATCTACATGGGAGTCATATCATAAAAATAATCAATATATACAATCAATCAAATACGATCAGTATAATCACGATAATTTTTCAAGAACATTTGGAATTACTTAATATTTCATTATATAAAAATATTATATATCATATATTTAGATCTATTTATTAATTTTATACATTATTATAAATACAAATATGTATTAATTAATAAAAATTTATGAAACTATCATCGTATGTTTCATAATAATTGCGTACTTTTGATATTTTGTTATTTTTTAAGAATGGTTAAAAAATAATGTGAACAAGATGCCTATTTTTGGCGCAAACGTGCGATAATAGTTCAAATTATTATTTTGTTCTAAAAGATAAATTTCATTTTAAAACAACGACGATGTAAATTAATGGCTTTTTAAATATAAATTATACACGATCTTTCTTTAAAGTCGACGTAAAAAGCGGTGAATTATGGAGCACTTACGATATATATACATACTTGTTTATTACACGATATACATTCATCACGATATCCGAGAGGAGTGTCTATAATATATGGAACAGCGAAATTCTTGTGCGTGTACGCATACTGTACGTCGCGCTGTAAATCAAATCCATTATTATTTTTAACGCCCATCTATATGTATAATAAACATTTCATGCACTCGCTGGGGGGGGGGTGTACATATTATTAAAAATAATAATTAATATTAACGCTTCAAGGTAGAGTATAAAAATATATAGCTCATGGATAGTTGACCAATAATTTATAATGGCGTGCAACTTGCCTCGAAGTCCATAGCATGGGTCAAATTATATATTTTATTCTGTTTCTGATATACAGCATATAGACATCATTCCTTTACGGTGTATTCCTTTATTATCATTACCATTATTTCTCTATTGATTGGAAAGGTCTTCGGATCGACGAAAAAATTCATTTGTTAACGGTTGTTGATAATTGCCTTTCAGCCGAGACTGTTTAAGAACTCGGTAGCTTTGGCAAAGTTTGATCCATCCGTCAAAGCTTGAATGTATAATTAGTGTTTTGTTTTTGCCACAATTTGATGATGCATGGCCTTGTAGGAGAATGTGAAACAATGGATATTCGTGAATGTGCCCACGGATAATGGCAAAATTCACACAACAATGTTAAAAGTTGATATATATCTATATGCTATATCGTCAAAGATTGAGAATTTTTCAATCAAAGCCTCTTAAATACACTTGTATCCACTACATGGTTATAAGATTAACATTAATGATTTTTCCAGTTTCTTCTCATTTATTACAAGAATTAAAACGTATATATATATATATTTAGGTACCTATCTATGTATAAGAGAGTACAACTCTTTTTCTTTACCATTGTCAATAGCGGCGATATAATAATAACAATTGTTAATGGGCATTGTCTTCACATGGAAAATCTTCTCTGCAGCCTCTCCTCTTCCAGTAGTCCTGTGCATAGTTGAATATTAACGGGACGGACACTCGGGTCCATCAGAAGCTAACTAGAACTCAGGGAGAGGGAGAAAGAGCGAGGGGGTTAGAGAGTTAATGAGTGAGTGAGTGTGTGTGTGTGTGTGTAAGAGAGAGAAAGAGAAAGAGGGACGTGTGCAGCGGGAGGGAGGGAGGGGCGACAAAAAAAGGAAAAACACGAAATAAAGGCGTCCGTTCATAATAATAAATTATGTCATAATTCACTTAGCCCCCCCCTCCCGCTCCTCCCCGCGGCGGTTCTACCTGTATACGCGCGTTATACGGGCGCGCGCCTCCTCACCACGTCTATACGTACAACAACGCGCCTCTGTACGCCTGTATAGCGCCTATATATCTATAAATATCTTTTAAATTGCGCGAGCAAGTGCAACGTCCTCGCGCTCGCGGGTTGGCCGGCCGGGGCGTATTTATACCGCGCGCAAGGACTCGGGCCCCGCTCGCGCGCGCAGCCCGAGCTGATTTATCCTTTTAAATCCCGCGCTCTCGTGGCGGCAGGCGAGCGACGTAAATATTCAGTCTACGCGGGTATATGTATGTATATATGCATATGTATGCATGCGTGTATATATATATATATATATATATATATATATATATATATATATAAGGGCGATCTCATTGTTGCGCCCTTTTGCTTTGTTATTTGTCGGATAGATGGAGAAGGTATTTTCGTATATATTGTATATTGTTTTAGTTTCATGAATAATGTGCTGAAAAGTTATTTGCTCGTGGTATAATTTTTTTGACTTTGACAATACGGCAGGATATCGGGCTCAACTGCGCAGTCGATTAATAAAATAATTTTTATAAAACGAGTAAAGTGCTATGGGTTTCTAAGTTAATATTAGATTATTAATTTCAATTAGTGTAATGATTTTATATTAATCGATATTATATTAAACTTTTGATTTTTGTTTCATCCTCTAATTCATATCACCTCTCTCTCTCTCTCTCTCTCTCTCTCTCTCTCTCTCTCTCTCTCTCTCTCTCTCTCTCTCTCTCTGTCTAATTACGTTCTCTGCTCGACTTCAAGAAATCTGTACTAAATGTATCAATGATGACTGAATTAAAAAAAAATGATTTTAAAAGATAATAAATTTTTTCTGTAAAGCCAAATATTTCTCCCACTATATTGGTATCGTGTTTTGGTAGTATGGAACACTGATATTTTATTCTTGCACGGATGTAAAATGCGAATTTTACTTCCTGACGTCGGATACAAAACGTACGCCCACGTTATAAACGCTATGGTTTACCAAAGTAGGCGTATACAAGATTCGACTTCACATCCCCATATTAACGAAGTAAAATGGTACTTTTTTTAAACGGCGTGCTTAAAAATTTGATTTTCTGCTTAAAATACGCTGTACAGATGTTGTAAAATCGTACTTTAAAGCATGCACCGTTTAAAAAAATGTATCACTTTACTCGTCGAATAAGAAGGTGTAAAATGGTTACGTTTTATGCCTACTGTTATATAAAAAAAAAACATAGAAGTATTATCAGTTGAACATTCTACAGTTTTTTTTTCTCACAACTGCATTAGTACAGGAATTTTTAACAGCAAAGATGCGCATCGCATCGAATCGCTCTTTCCATACGAGGCATGAGAAATCAGTATATTAAAGATACATTCTCCATGACCTGTGGTAGCAAGGGGCGTTGTTACCCCCCCCCCCTTTCAACCGCGGAAGCTGCATCGGAAGTCGTATTACCCGGGAGGCAATATATATATATATATATATATATATATATATATATATATATATATATATAGAAAACCCTGCATCTTCCGCTGCGCTTATATATACACGAACGTGCCTTAACTGATATAACTACGCAATCTCTCTCTCTCTCTCTCTCTCTCCCACAACCTCCTTCTCTTTTTTCGTTTCCTCTATATCTTACCGTCTCGAGGCGCAATACATAATATTCGCGCAGGAAGTCTGCGCGCCGCGCCAGCGCCCCGGGGGGAACGAGTAACGCGGCGCTTCTCGCGTCGAGGACGCACCATATAGCGTATATCTATATAGTGGACTGATGCTGCTGCTGCTGCTGCTGCTGCTGCACCACCGCCGTATCCGCACATATAATCGAGTTCTGGACTCTGTTCTGCTCCTGCAATGCGCTTCCTATTATAGCATACCTTTATCTTTATATATACATACATATATATATATATATATATATATATATATATATATATATATATATATGACTTCCTGATTGGATCGCGGACGTAGATTTCTTTAGTATAGATCGTAAGGAATGATCGGTTTCGTATAGGATTTCTGTACATATATATATATATATATATATATATATATATATATATATATAAATATATATACATACATACATACATACATATATAGACAGAAATTATTTACATCTATGATTGTCTTTTTAGGTAAATAATTCGAGTTCCTACCTGAGCGGTTTTTCATTAAATTATATCTTATACATTCAGTACATGAGAAATATATATCATATTTCGAATATTCAAGGATTATGTTTTTTTTTGTATAACGTAAAGGAACAACAGAGTCATGGTACAAGGAGGTCTAGGTCACGCAAGTATATATATATATATATATATATATATATATATATATATATATATATATAGCTCTCGACGTTTTTATGACTGTACGAACACAATGCTTCTTTACCAACGTCTTGATTATGCCGATAATAACATATTATACTACGAGAAGTATGCAAGGTTCGAAACACGGACAGGCTTCTGTGGAAGCACAGTTCAAGTTAACAGATAGTTTTTTGAAGAATTTCAATAAAAGTTTTTTCAACTTTTAGCATTTAAATTTCCAACATTAAGAATGCATATTTTAGGAGTAGTTTTAAACTTATTCATACTTCTTTAGACTTTTGTTATATCTTTAATACGGCTGGAGTTTTGAAATCTTTGTAGATTTCATTTAACTGTGTAAGGTGAGTGTAAAAATTGTAAATTTCTATTGGTAGCAAATCTATTTTCTCAATATAACCCCATAACGCAAAGATCGCGGAATGGCCAAATTTTCATTATTGTGGATCTTGTAATTTTTATTATTATAATTAATAATTATTATAATTCCGACAGTTGAAATACGATGTAAAAGTTCACTGTCCAGATCTACGTCAAACGTCTATAGAAGCTTTTGTGACTCAATTGAAATGTCATTTGCGAAATGACAGACTGACGCTAATACAGAATCGTGAAATTTTCACGAACGTCGTGTAATTATGTCTTAATTAATACGTAAAGCCTACACTTAGACAAGTATCAAAAGCCATCTCAAAAATGACTGTCATTATTATCTTCCATCCTTGCCCGTTACGTAATACAAACGTACATTTGGGATTCCATAAAAATTTTGGTAGTCTCAAACGTAATTAAATTTTCTTACATCACCTCGACTTTCCCAATGAAAGCCAATAGCGGAATCTCAGCGCAGTAGCTTCGTTGCGATATAATAGTTGTAAGCTCGATTGAGGTTTAACTTCCATCGGATCTGGACAAGGAAAATAGGACGATTGTATCAATGCAATTGTACCGAATCAAAAAATGACCGGATTATAAATAAACATGCGCAGTTTCTGTGAATAGAACGTGGATATATAAGAATGATCTCTTTGGTCATCTGTATATAATATATTGCACTAGTCCAAGAAATTTTTTCAAATCCTCTTAGACGGAGTGATATTTGTGTTAGAGGCGGCATTTCACGTGGGTAGGCGGAGAAAAAGTATACTGTATATATATGTGTAGCAGTTAATTGAGCGACTCACGCTCCCAACGTATTTCGGCGTTGATTAATGGCGCAAGAATAAGAGCGTTGCACAACTCGGCGGAATGGAATCTTATACGAGCGTAATCATGATGCAATTTTGATGACCTTATTTTAGCTACATAGACACCAGGATATTCCATGATCTCTTTCTGATTTTCGTGAAACAGTCGCTGAATTTCATCCCAAGTTTGTTTCGCTTTGCAGAAAATCAGGTCAGATCGAAGATTACGAAATGGCTGGCTATGACTGAGGGCAATTGCGATTTGTGGTGTTGGAAATTTCCCGAATACGTATAAATTAATGTCAAGAGATGATTTGGAACTGATTAATAAAAAAAATGTGGGGCAAATGACTCGTATTCCTGTGTCTATTGACATCCATCAGTTATAATGCGTCAAAAAATTTCAAAATTTTATGGTTTAACAAATCTAGAAATAAATTGGGAAAATGGTGGTCTTGTTCTTTAGCCGTTTTAAAGGAAAAAGAATAGGAACTTGAGGATTACAGTGAACAAGACTCTTCTTCACATTTTATTAGTTTATTTGACAATCTATAAATTTGAAATCTCTAGATAGAAGTTTCGTTTCTTCCAGTCACCGAGTTCCCATTCTTTTTAAGGTTACGGATCTAATATTTCTTGAGTTTCTACTCTTATTTGTGATGAGCACTTAATTAAATTTATAAGAAGATAATTGAAAAATAATAATGCCTGACAATATTGAGGGTTATGGTATGAACAATTTAATTGGCTTATTTTAGATTCATTTAACAAGTATGTTATTAATCTAAACTAGGAATTAGCAGAATCTTTTAAGATATGAAACTGCGAAATCAAATGTACATTCGAAGCAGAAAATTTCTATTATACGCTCCAATCTATTTAGCAATATTAAACGTAGGTTTTTATCTATAATAGTTTCTCATCTGAGCTTGTATTGGAAACTTATGCAAATCGTATCGCTCACGCATCGATGCGCCTCCTCATATATATAAGTCTATCGCCCGTATAGCTTTCAGGACTTTAATACGCCAGTTTCACAAATAAAGCGCCTCGATCCTGGACGTGGATTTATGGATCTTCGCTCGCGCTGGCTCCGGCAAAATTATAACTGCGCGCCAAGATTTCATGAATAATATAAATACAGAAATAGATGGTAAAAGTCGATCCCTCTTCCATCTCGTCCCAGAAGCGGGGCTTATATTTCTATATACGGCGCGCAGTGCTCGTCGCTTTTGTATAATGCTTTTACCGCAAGACGGCGCGAACGTAAAAAAAAAAAAAACTGTAACGCCGGTTTACGCCACGGTTTAAGAAAAATTTACAGAATGCTTGCGCGTTTTGTGTGTGTAGGGGAGAGATGGAGGGGGGGGAGGCGTATGTATATAGATAGAAAGAGATCCGTTATGGAAATGCGCATTGAGTATACGTACGACGCGGGCAATGCTATGCTTGTCTATGGTCGTACAAGTGTTGCCGATGATGCATTGTCTCGGATATTTTAATGCGCATTTCGAAATTTTGCTTTAAAGGCAGACTCACGAAATTTTCTCTCTCTGCGAGGTTGGATGAAAAAAAAAATAAGTAAAGACATTTTCCTCGTCTCATTGCGAAAGGCAAGGGTAATATTACAGTGCATCGGTTCTTAATTATAAAGTTGAATAAATGGGGACTATGTAAAGCATTTCGAATATTAGCGTAATAAATTGTGCATTTATTACGTTAACAAAATTATAGGGACTGCTGTAATTTTCACTAGGAAATTTGTCTCTTTCTGTATTTCTGTTATAATTACCCAATTTACTGTATTTACAATCTTTAAGATTTTTGAAAGAAGTGTAACTTTTAAACTTTAATGGAAAAAAATAAAGAATCGTTCGAACCCATCTATACATATTTAAATGAAGTTTTTTAAAAATTAAAAAATAGTGAAGCGAATATATGAAAAAAATTGTTGACTGTGTCAATTGAAAATTTTCAATGCTCATATATAATCATTGCTTTTACGCTTTGTGGGAAAACTTTAAGTTCGGATTTTACTTTTTATTTTTTCAACTACAGATGAAACATAATCGCGAATGACTGATAAGAACTAAATTACGTCGTTGCAGTTTCATTCTTTTTTCTTCTTCTTTTTTTTAGGCAAAATTTCTCATGTATTGTAATCGCGCCAGGAAGTTACGTACAGTTGCAACGAGTGCGTGCGTTCGCACGCACACGTATATAAAATCTTAGCGAAGTTAAACAGTTTTTACGACAGTCGCCGGCCTAACGAGCGGGTGCAGCGTGTCTCTCTCTCTCTCTCTCTCTCTCTCTCTCTCGCTCTCTATCTCTTTCTCTCTCTTTTTCTCAATATGGTTTTTGATTTTTCCGAGAACTTCGCCGTCAGAAATTCCTGAGGAATTTTGATTATAAATTAAGGTTATGCTTTGAAAAATCAGTAGTTCGATCGCGTTTTTGTTTGACAACCGAGTCTGGTTTAGAAATAGTTAAATACACGATAATGATATTTTGATATGTTTATTAATGAGTCGTTCGAACATCAATAATATGAAATTAAACTAAAACGTATATTTCTTCAGCTAATTAAGAAGCTAAACGTTGTACTTTCAACGGGCAAAAAAAACAAAGCAAAAAAAAGTAACATTCGAAAATATGTATACAATGCGTTACGTGTTTTTTTTTATATCAGAATGTATAATAAAAAAAACGAGATTACAACACACCTGTCGTGCAAAGATTACCGTAATACACGAAAACTCCGCGTTAAATTTAAATACCTTCATATATCTATATAGTTAGCTACTCTATATCCGTGCGCTGGGAAAAATCTCACGCTTCGCGATATATATATATATATATATATATATATATATATATATATAATCCATATAACAATACGCACGCGCGCGAGCGCGCGCATACGCACGGAGCATACGATCATACTATATAAAATCGTGAATTGTTGGCGTTAAACTTTACTTCCCGCGCGCAACATACATTTGCATTCACCCCTCTTGTAAAGATCTTCCGCGGAAGGTATCGCGCAGTCTCGAAACATGTTGCGTGCAGGAGTGTGTGTTTGTGACCTTTCAAATAATTCATTCTTTCCTAAAATGTAGACTTAAAAAATTTCATATATCATTATATAGAAATTATAAGAAGAATGTATGTTTGGGGCGAAAATTCCAATCCACGCAGCAAGCGTAATATAAGACGTACATGTATATACAGGTACAAAGTCATTAAGCTCGCTGGCGTATGTATTATACATGTATATCGCTGCATAACTTCCTAGCGCGGGGAAAAGAGAAAAAGAGAGAGAGAGAGAGGGGGGGAGAGAAAGAGAGAGAGAGAGAGAGAGGTGTCACGCGTAATTAGACTCATTGCACGGCTACTGGGTTGCCTTTTACCGACCCTGGCAAATTATTCTGTACATACACAGAGAACAGAGCCCGCGCCTCGCCCACACGTCGCGCGAACGGAATAAAAGCGACTCTCTCTCTCTCTCTCTCTCTCGCTCTTACTGTTGCCATCGGAATCTTCGTCTGTCTTTCTCTCCCCCTCTCTATTTTTCTCTCTTCAAACGGAGAAGCAGGAGAATTCAAGGGAGGAATTTTGCAAGAAGTGCAAGAGGGCGGATCGTGGCGTGCGTTGCACAAGTCCCGGGCGAATATATATATACACATTATATATATATATATATATATATATATATATATATATATATATATATATATATATATATATGGTGCACAGAGCGCGCGAACACGGAGGTTTACGATGACGTTAACCTCCTGCCGGTGCGAGGGAGCCTGAGCATCAATTTCGCGAGGTCTCATTGTATAGTTTTTAGTTTGTCGGAGAGCGGCCAGGGACGGAGGAGAGGTGCGGAGGGAGGGTTTCGGCGCAAAATTTACCTCTGCATCGTAAATATACCTATCGGATTGGTCGACTTGCAATATCTTCTGACGCTGGCAATATATATATATATATATATATATATATATATATATATATATAGATATTCTGTTGATTCCCAGGTTGTGTAGGACGGTGGAAGACTATAATGTTGGGCAACAAATGGTTGAAAAAAGAACCCCGTACAATTGGACGAAGAGAGTTTCTTAATAAAAAAAGTAAAAGTGAAACCCGTGATGTGAACACTAATAATCGTATAGAACTGATCATCAAAATTTTAATTTCACCCAGGATGATTAGCCTTTGTTGAAATTCTGAATGGCCCTTAAAAGGCCGACCTGTCGAGGGAACTTCTTGCCTCAAAATTCATTCTATAAAACCTTATTTTGTATTTGTTCAGGCAAAGAAGCGTATACGTTTTATTTCAAATTTTCTGTAATAAAATATTTGTGTGCACGGGAATATAAGCTCATAACGAATTCCAAGCCATCAGGATAATAAATTCAGTTCCAGGCTGCTCAGAACTAATAGAATCATCAGTTGTCATCGCTTACATACACGGCTATCCTTTTTTACCATAATTTTTTCACCTCAAAAATATGCCCGATAACTTTACAAATCTTTTTTACAAAGTTTTTTTTCTCAAAACACGACTAATATAACAAAACGAAAATAGATTAGTTAAAAAAATACTAGACTTTTATTCGACACATTTGAAAAACTTTATAATATGAACTGTAATTAAGATAAACTATTATTGTTCTCCAAAATTTTAAATTCGAAACTCTGTGATCAAGGGAAAAAATTGAATGTAAATTAGAAGAAAAAAACAGCGTTGACAGTGCAATTACCATTATCTTCGAAAGATAATTTCAGAATACAGGCACTATCATGCTTCAATGAAAGCCGTATTATAAATATCAGTACACTTGAAGGGAACAAATTATAAACCAACTGATCTCTATCCGACAAGGGCATAGAAAACGAAGACCGAGAGAACCATAAATCTCTATAAATCTTGGGGAAGATGGGAGGTAATCGCAAGCTCCCTCTCCATCACCCCCTCTATTTCTCTCTCACTCTCTACCCGCTGTACACGCGTGGAATACGAAGCAACGGTCGACGGACACCTACCATAACGCGCGTGCGCCAACGACACTTCGTCAACGCCCACGGCTCGCCCCCCCCCCCCAATGAACGTCGACGATATTACGAGGAGGAAGGGTGTCGTCGACCTCTGCCAGCCTCTGGCCTCTCGCGACGCAACGCGTTTACGCCCTCCTCGCGTCGGATAGACCTGCTTAGCGCGCGTGCTATGTATGCGTATGCGTGTATGTGCACGCGCGCGCGTGTTCTCGCTTTGTCTCGTTGCCACGCCGATGATATCGAATAAAATCCTGAACTGGTAAATTTCTCGATTTTCCTGTAGCTCGTGCAATGTCGTTGGCGACGCCCGGTTTTTGAGATGCTTTCAAAGCAAAAAAAAAAAGTCACTAAATAATGTACATGTCGTTAAGCCAAAGAAATGTAAATGTAAAGTCAGATTAATAACATGAACGGTGGTCGGTAATGCAATAATACCACCCCCGACCCTCTGTCTCCGGCATCCGTGAGAAAAAACTTTTGCTTTTGCTTTAAAACCGGCAATCCGCACGCGCGCTCCAGTCGTTATATTATGTCCGAGAGATGGCACTGTAGCGTCGAGCCTGGTTCGCGAGTGTATATATATATATATATATATATATATATATATATATATATATATATATATATATATAACGACAATGATTGCTGAAACGAAGAAGTTAATGAGAATTTTTTTGTTTAAAGGGCGAAAATTGACTCCGTGCGCGCGGAACCTGTTTCTACGCGGAATTGCCCAGGCGAGTCCTCAATTACAATGGAACTAATTGAAGCGGTCGGCTTCTTCTGTTTTTTTTCTTCATTTATTATTTTTTTTCTGTTCATTTTTCTTCTTTTTTTTTTGCTATTCGTTCCATTGCGCGTGCATCGGCAGACGTATGCTCGGCCGCGCTGGGTGCGAGTGTATGCATTTATATGTAGTTGCATGAAACTAACGTAATTATTTCTAAACACAGTCATTTGACGTCAATTTAAGTAGATTTTACGGCGGATTAAAGGAATTTTTATCTTTTTCTACTTTTGTTCGAGAAATGTAAATAGGTGATACGGATATGTTGTAATCAATGGCCTTTTCATATGGCTCTGTGTGCTATGTGGGAACTTAGAATTGACTTCAACGGACACTACATTACCATTGTCTCAATGTCTACTTATGTGAGTCTGACAAATAGAACAATTTTTTTGTGTTGGAATATAATATATTTGGAAGTAGAATTAAAAAACTTATTTTTGAAAAATCTTGCAAAACAAAATTTTCAAAAAAAAAAAAAAATGCTGATCACCATCTTTTGGACGATGGTGGGTCTCACTAAAAGTACTCAGTTTTTCAAACGAGCCTTTTCTATTTATATGCAAAAGCTGCCATTTTAAGGAATATACTTCTGTAATGTTTTTTACGTACTTCTAATATTTTTCAGATTCTTTAATTTTTAAGAAATTCTTTTTTAAAAATGTATGCTTCTTGAGCAAGTACGTAATTGTATCTTATATGCAATACGTCTAAGCATTATAAAAATGCCGTTAAGCAACCAAAAAAAAAAAAAAAAAAAAACAAAACAAAAAAAATTTCTCTCGAAATACAAGCGCTTGTACAATGTAGGCATATACTTACGGAATCGAAAAAAGGCACTTTAAAAAAAGAATTGGGAAAACAAGATCTAACCTCGTAAATCACGCAAGCAGCTTACAAATTTGTCTAATAAGTGTATTCATAATCCCAATCCCATTCGACCCATTTTTTTTTTTTTTTCGATATCGAAGTTTCGTGTGTAATGCCCCTCCCCACCCCCCTCTCGCGGTGCCACATTCTAGAGTAATTTTGAAATCTAAGCCGAGCACGAGCGTATACGGAGCAAGGACGCTTTTATTTTTCGTACAGAGAGGTACGCGAGTACTTGCCGCTTTTAATGGGAAAGGTTATACAACGAAAGTGAAACGGCACGGGCTTCGACGCGATTTACAGGTCATTACAATCGTGCCCCACATAACTTCAGAGATGTAGCCGTATGAATTGGTTTTTTTATATGCGATTACTCAAAAACGTCACATATACATGTGTGTTTGTGTGTGTGCGTGCGCGCGCGCGTATGTGTAATATTTAAAAAATTGAAAATCATTAAAACGAAATTTTTCTAGAGCGAAATCTCGCCCTCTTTAACTATAATAAAAGACAAAAAAAAAAAACAAACCTCAAAAAAAAACCCGGCACCTTACCGATTCAACGTATAATATCTACTTAAAGAAAAATCCACATGGTCAAATTCTCTCTTTGTATGTTTCAGGACGTGATGAGCGAATACGAGCGTATCAAGCGTTCGTGCTTGAAGCGTGGCGAGCTCTGGGAGGACCCGGAGTTCCCCGCGACTCAGGCCTCCGTCTTTTATCATCAGACGCCGCCCTTTCAGTTCCAATGGAAGAGACCGAGGGTGAGTCCGTATGCTTTGTTCGATAAAACGACTCGCCTCGATAATGGAATTTCATTGCGTATATTGTATAATTTTAGTTCGATGTAAAAAATTCTAAGAATACGATATATATATATATATATATATATATATATATATATATATATATATATATTGTATGCGAAGTATCCCAAAAACCAAGAGAAGTTGATGTAGAAACTTGAAGTTTCGATATGTATACATGTGTGTTTGAGTGTCTGTGTCTGTGTACTGTTGAGACGCTTGTACCAACAAGCAAATTTAATTACATGCACTGAAGAAAAATACATCCATGTAGTAAAGAATTGCTTTACTTAATTAGCACTTTTTCCTTACTGCAATTTTTGCATATACTCGAAAAAAGGAGTTGTCTACACTATAGTCCAAACAATGGTATTCCAGTATATTTTGATCCCGTGAAACGGAATATAAAATTTTTAGTTCTATATAGTCCGTTCGATTTTAAATGAAAAAGACATTATTTTCTGATGATATATGAAGGATAGGAAATAGTATATTTAAAGATACTTAGTAGTTAAAAAAAACTGTTTGATCTACCTCACATTATATGATGAATATACCATTATTTCGTCAATTTTATAATTTACGCATAGATAAATAATCCTTATTTTGATTTAACATTTTGAAAGAGTGAGAAATTTCACGTTGAGATTTGTATGAATTCTATATTTCGGAACGATGTAACTTTTCTCTTTCGTGAAATTAAGACATTGAGTTGACTTGCAAATCACTTTTAAAGTCACAATTTAGCAGTTCAAAGAATTGAAACAGTAGATGAAACGATTTGCCTACATCGCGAACACTTTGAATATTTTAAAAATATCTTTTGCACAAAACTCTATTGACTTAGGGGGAAAAAAACTCAAATGCGATAGTCCGTTGGAGTGGATAAAAATACATACGGGCGACCATTCGTTGGACTGTGGCGCTGTCGACATTTTTTGAGGATTCGTGTTTTTCTTCAGTATGCTATATTATTGGTTGCCTGAATTTAACTGATTTTTTTTTTGTTATCTGAAAATAATAAACTTCCATTGTTTCCACGAAGCAACTAGCTTAACAAAATATTTACCCATAATTTCCGACCGCAAAGTGTCAGAATCCACGTATGAAAAGGATGCAATTATGTTCACCGTAAAAAAAGTTGAATTTTCTATATACTAAAACACGCAACAATAAATTAAGTTTGTTTACTTCTTTCGCGTTTAAAACAAATTCATTCCGACAGTCGAATTCCTTACTTGGAAAAGGCAGTCGCGCAAGGTTGACAAAACGATCGGGTTATAAATATATGAAAATTGCGCGCTTTTTTTTTTTTTTTTTTTTTTTTTCGAGGGAACGGATAATAATAATAATAATAATAATAATAACAATAATAATAATAATAATAATAATAATAATGACCGAGCTCGCGCATTCCAACCGGTGGAATTATGTACATAACGAGGTCGACAATTTTTGCCTCGCGGCCATACTGTCACGTACACGTATTATATATATATATATATATATATATATATATGCACTTTTCGTCTTTTTAAACGTGATCTTTTTCGCATGGAGCGTACTTTTGGCTTAGTAGATTACTTTGCGCATTTTTACTTATATCCGTACACACACCTACAGCATGGTAAATTCCTTTTTTGAGCGCGCGCTTTGCGAAGCACGCCATTTTCGAAATCTCGAGCATCGATGAGAAGTTATGCGCATTTCCTTTCCCTCTTTTACCGTTTATATATATCTAGCTAAGTTTCGAATGTTGATTATTTTTGCGCCCAAATAAAAATTGTTTGTGAAAAATGGAATCATCTGTATATGTAATTTAATTTTACTGCCACTGATTTAACTGATTTGAGGAATTTTCTTTCTTTATAGCAATAAATTATCATATATTATATCTATACTTATATCTATCATCATGCTTACTTATCCGATATTCCTATAAAAGAATTATGAAAATCCATTTCTTTAGGTTTACCAAAGTTACTAAATTCATTTCTTAATTTTTTATATACTTATGAATCAAAATCAATAATAATAATACTAATTCAAAATAATAAATATAATAATAATAATAGAAATAATGACCAGAATGATAGTAATAATTCAATAATGTGGTACAGTAGTAATTCACATAGTTGCCTATAGCATGGAATATTGATTATATCTTAAAAAGTCGCCATCGAATGTTAATATAAATTACTAAAATCCAAGTGTTTTTATTGGGGCAAATATATAAACACCATACTTATAAAATACGACACTTTATTGCGAATGTATAAATATTCAGGAAATCCACTCGGTTTTTCAAAACAGAAGAGAAAGAAAAGGCAAATTATACACAGATTAAATGATCATTAAATTTTCTAAATTGATTTTATCGTTTTATAAACCGTGTATACGTCGGAATTACCATTTAAGCAATATATCGCTGACTCTGATAAAATTATTTACACAGAAAGCAAAGCTTCTTTGATATATATATATATATATATGTAATGTGTGTGTGACCGTGACTAAAGAGACTTAATCGTTTTCGCTCTTCGCGCGCGTAAGTAAGGCCTCTGCGAGTTTTTTAATGGCGAAATTAATATTCACATACGCGGATAATCGTAAATATATGAGGAGCTGGCGCAGTTGGTAGTTCTTTTACGTATACAGTCGTGTAAATGACTTTTATCCCAAAAGATAATTTCCGTTACATTTTGCGATCAGTTGCGATAACCTTAAATTTGTCCGTGGGGTCGTATTGTGGCCTATAGAACGATATTCTCTATTACAATAAATTTTACTGATAAAAATATTTTAAGAATTATTTTCGCTTGGAAAGAAGTAATAATTTTGACAAAATTTCTATTTTTCTAAAAGTCATTTCTTATTAGGGAGCGAAAATAAACTTCCAACCAATGAGACGAAAATATTTATTTAGATTAAAAGAAATAATCGCTGCTAGGTATAAAATTTATGAAGTGGAGTAGTAAATAACTACCGTATGCTAAAGGGAAATCCTGAAACTCATTAATTTAAAATAATATAGAACAAGGTTTCCACAATATACGAAGAGTTTTTTGAACAAGTTTTTCTCTCAAAAAATTAATGAAATTTCGATGGTATTTGATGATTGAAAAAGTAAACGAATGCCGGCTCCATCATACTAAAAAAAGAGCTAAAAAGAATTTCGTTTATAAAATTAATTTTGCCATATATATTTATGAAACATTATACCACAAAAGATATATCTTGTCGATGCAACGCGGATTTATTGATATCGATTTTACCTGCAAAACATATAGATATTCGATGTGACAATTTAAATCAGTTATCCGGCTTTGAGATGATTTTCGAAAAAAAATGCCGGTCGCCACCTACTGGTAAATACTGACACCAACTGGAAGTGCTCAATTATTTAAAAGTTGATTTGCTCCCCTTATAAGTAATTTATTCTTCGAAAGGATAATTTTTCATTTCTTATTTACTATAAAGTACTCTTTAGTAGGCCAAGTTAACGAGAGCATTCGTTCATTCTTAAAAAATAATTCTTTCTCTGAAAAATTGTCGTGTAATGGGATACCAATTTCAATATTGTCACAAAAATTATGAACACATTCGACTGGTATTAAATAATTGTAAAATTTAAAATACTTTTTTTTTTATTTCAATATCTCTATCAAATATCGCGTGTCGGATAATTACAAGAATACATATTTTTAGACTTTCCGAGCTGATTAGAGAAAACAGTGTAGAAGAAAGTACATCTATATAAAATATATACATAACTTCCATTTCGATTATTAGATATTAATAAAAAAAAAAAAAAATAGAAACGATCCCGTGGGCGCCTTTTAAACGAATTCACGACCCACCCCGCCAACGATTAATCCATCAATTAACGACCGCATCGCCGCGGGCGCGTATAAACGAACGATCGCGTGTGGCAATTTTGCGCCCGCCCGCGCGCCGCCTCTCCGGTTTTCCGTCGCCGGGCGCGCCCGCGCCGCTTTTATTCGCGCGCGGAGCGCGGATTTCCCTCCGAGCAGCACGCGCTCGCGCGAACGAGGCCGTAACCGAGGGGCACGCGCAAAAATAATACCGATTTTTCACGAAAAAGAAGTATGCGGCTCGCGCGCGCGCACCCATCCGTACGTACGTACAGGTAGATGCATATACATATATATATATATATATATATATATATATATATATCAAGGTGGAAAGCTGAATTAATTGAAAGTGTGACCCCCTGCCGTTTGCTTTTTTGTTACCAGGAGCTCTGCAATCGGCCGATTTTCGTCAGCGACACACCGACACAGTTCGACGTGATTCCGGGAAAATTGGGTAAGTTCCGTTTGTTTTTTTCTCTCTCCTTTATTTTTTTTTTGGCTGCCGTTGTCGTTTTATGCTGTTTTTTTGTTGTTGGCGTTGCCTGTTGCGTTGCGCTTAGCTTTAAGGCGCAACCATTCTCAATTCGAGGTCGTATAAATTATGCAGAATGCAAGGGAGACAATTTAAATATTTATATATATATATATATATATATATATATATATATATATATTTCGGCACGTGGCGAAGGGGCAATTTTTTTTGCCAAGTAGCAAAGAGTTTGGCCATTAGATCTTCGAATATTTTGTATTTTTTGTGATGGCTAATTTGTTTTTTTTTTATCGCAGTAGAGTTATTCGTATGGGAACTGTGATTTTTTGTCTTAGTAAGATAATAAGTATATTATTTATTATTAGTTATATTATTAATCATAAATTATATATTTTTACTTTTATATAGTGTGCTGAATTTTTTTTCCGAGCAAGTAGATAGAGTGCGAAGTCGCGGTAGCGCGACGCTGACATCCTTGGACCATAGGCGTAGACCACGTTCGCTTCCGGTCTGTACGAATTTAAAAGTCCATCTCCTCCCCACCCCCGCCCACAGCACGAAATGTGTAAAAGAGCGCGTAACACACGGAAATACGTAACTCCTTCACAAGCCGGCGATATATATATATACTCTTTTTGACAAACGAACAAAGCGGCATTAAGATAAAAAAGAAAGTATCGCCGGCTCCCTCTGCGCCCGTCCATATATATATATATATATATATATATATATATATATATATATATATGTATATATAAAGGTATTCGCAATCATTCGCTTATCGGCTATCCTCTTCGCGCCCTTATCGTTACGCTGGTAACTTGTTCTTGTTATTTTTCTTTCTATTATCGTAATTTCGCGTGTCCGTAGAAGCGAGGATTCGAGATAAAAAGAGGTCCCACATATCTGCGTATAGTAAGCGCACGCATGTGTGTGTGTGTGTGTGTGTGTGAGCGCGCGTAGCCGTTACGAAAGTGCACGGCAGCGCATAATTAATGTGAGAATATTCATGCTCGGACGGGTTGATGAACATTTTTTCTTTATCTCTCTCTCTCTCTCTCTCTCTCTCTCTCTCACTCTCTCCCTTCTTCTTCCCCGCGTGCTTTTCCGCGTTAGCACTCTCGTACGCGCGCGCTCCTCTTTACGCAAAAACCGAGGCGTTGCAACTCTGTTCGCGTTCTAAACATTTTTCGCGCTCGCGTCGCTGTGGACTCCGCAGTACATGGAGTCTCCGCGAGGATTTCCATAATTTTGCTGCCTTATGCGCCCAGCACTCTCCCCTTCCCCCTATAATTGCGAAACGAGAAAAATTGCAAGAATAAGCTTCGGGGACGATTTGTTACGTCCTATGTGCCGAGAGTTAGAATTTTGTTTAATGAGGCGACTGCCTTGGGGGAACGATGGAAAATTCGTAAAACGGCGTGTGCGTCGCATTTGCTTTTTCTCAGCGGATGGCAAATAGGGGGATCGATTGAATTTTTCTACGTTAACCGATCGTTAATTCTATGTAGATATTAATACGAAATTCGATATTTACGAAAGCCATGAATAATTTAATAATAATTCTCGATAGGGATAAAATAGGATTATTTCTTTAAAAAATAATGCAACAACGTAAGATTTTTTTCTGACTAAACATGTATAAGTTGAATGTCAAGTAACTGTACCCAAGTATTAATTACAGTTTTGAATAAAACTGAACGTGCCTATTAAGTTTCGAACATCAAAAGAGTACGTGTTTTTTTATCGGCTGCGAAAGTTGTTTCGAGGGCTGAAAAACCACTCCAAAAGGTCTAGAAAAATGAACGATTTTTTAAAAATATACCATTAATCACTAGTCGATCGATCTTTAAGTAATTGTATGAAATTCTATGCGTATATTAAACGTTTCAAAAGAATTGAACACGTATTGTTTATCAAACAAAACTAATTTGGAGTGGTAAAAATAATTTTAAATGATATTTAGAAAATACGATTACAAAAAACTTTTCTCCGAGTATGCTATAAAAGCTGTACAATGACTATATTAATCGAATTTGATGAGGCGATGTATGCAAAACGTCCAAAAAAGCTAGTTTTTCGTTAGTTGAACGTTCAAAAAAGCTAGTTTTTCATGGATTTTCCAAATAATCATTTTAAAGTTATGACAAATCACCAAATATCAATATGGAAAAGAAATATCCAAATATCGATCTTTTCTATATTAATGCTAAAACACCTAGTCAAAGACTATTGACCGGATTGGATGTAAATATGTCTATACTGAGCTTCTTAAATTTTATTCCATTCGATAATTTTTGCGTATTTACATGAAGAAAATTGGTTTTCGTCAAACTTTTAGAGTGATCCATTAATGAGGATCAACAAACAGGCATCGTTTACTTTTTGATACGTTAAGTCTGTATTTCGTCCAACTTGAAGATTACAACTCCAATAGCATTACTCCTAAATCACCTTTCTCTGTCAGCCAACTGACCCCCAGACAAGTTTTGCCACAATCAATTTTCAAAACTTCCTTTCGCCATCCCAAGAAAGTCCACATTACGCCCGTACACTTCCAGTTCATTGCCCTCGGGCTCTCGCTTTATCGATACTTATTTCCCGAAGAACTAAAAATTTTCCCATTCCCCTTTTATCCGAGAGCAGATACATAGCTGTGCGCCATTCGAAGCGCACAGGTACGTATATCCGCACGCATGCGCGCTCGCGCATTCGCAGCGGCAATTATAGCGCGCGTAGCTTCTCATTAAAATATTTTTCGCGCGCGGGCGCAAGCGCACCGCTTGTGGATCCACGCAGGAGTGTTTTGTGTATGTATATCTATATATATATATATATATATATATCTATATATATATATATATAGGAAAGGAAGAGATCGTTAACGATCGGGTGAGGCGAGCGTAAACAAATGATGCCTTTTTTGCTACGGGCAATAATCGTAGATGCTGGACTGGCGCGTATATGCAGAGCGCGCTTTGAAATGCATGCACGACAAGAGAGCGGGAGAGAGAGAGAGAGAGAGAGAGAGAGAGAAAGAGAGAGAGGGAGGGCAGTAACCGAACTAGAAGTACTCGTTCTTTGGATCGCACTTACTCCTTTCTCTCTCTCTCTCTCTTTCTCCTTTAGGATGTGGTCGTTTTCTTCTTCTCTCTCGCTCGCTCTCTCTCTCTCCTCTCTCTCTCTCTCCCGCTCTGCAGGATTTTCTCTAAGCTGTGCAGTGTCTAATTCCGCGCGAGGCCTGAGGAAGTCCTGCGGTGTGCTCAAGTTATGGGTCATAATGGTACCGCTGCATGTACGAAGAAGCTGCCTCTTGGCGCGCTTCTTAGCTTCGGTCATTATTTTCCCTACTCCAGCCTGCGAATTGGCGACTTTTCAAAAAAAAAATCAAAATACACGAACTTTCATAACATATTCGTAGTTTCCCGATGAGAAAATAGAGACGTTGTTTAATATTACAAATTTCAGTGTTTCGAATTACGAACACTGACAAAAAAAAGCCGACATCCTGCTTACCTCTAGCAGGCCTAATTGCGCATTTATTCAAAATATTATGGAATGCAATTGTTATTGCGAAGAGGAATAAAGTACATTGTTAATGCTGACAATGTTCGTAATGAATGGCCAGTGTTCGCATAGTCTACTTTAATTACTAGCTTCTTAATAGTATTTTATTTAATAATTCACGTATGCCTTAGCGATTCTGCTCTTATATCTCATCGATGTGATCAAAGCGTTCGGCTTTCGTGTGTTTCTTCAGCTTCAAGAATACGAAGAATTCATTGGAGATTACGTCTGTCGAATACGACATTTTTACAATGAACATCGTAATTACTATTTTTTTTATCTCAATAGACCGACTTAAAACTCGTGTATAACATTGTTCATTGACCGTTTGACCTTTAAATAAGAAGCGATATAATACACTAGACTTGTTAAATCGAAAAAAACAATGGGCAAAAACCTTTACCCTCGTACTTTCGTTATTGACTTTATTCATTCAATCTTTAGCTATGTCACGCGGAATAAACCTTTGTAGACAATGCCTCGTGCAAGGCCAATGATAAATCGATATCCTCGACTATCTATCTATTAGTAATTCGATGAATATTCATAATCGTTTTTCCCACACGTTCTTGAGGATATCGTCTGTTGTAGACAGGGACGTCGAAAGATTTCGGTAGCTTTGGTAAAACCAGTTATAGATCGATTAAGTGTGTATTGAAATCCATGCGACAACTTGTCAATGCCTAAAACTTAAATATGAAGCTGTAACATGATAAATTAAGCTATCTGAGCATATGTAATATTTTGAAATATCGCATTTTCATATGAATACTTCGCGTTACGGAGAGAAAAATTTTCAAAAAGGAGAATTTCCAAAATATTGTATGTATACTGAAAACAATTGTGTCGACTCAGTTTTCTCTGATTTTACGCAACTTTTTAAATTAATACTTACTAATACTTACAAATAAGTCTGTATTCTCTAATAAGTAATAAATATTGTACTAAAACTGCAGTTCAATGATTCACCATAATTCAATAATACGTTCAAAATAAGTTAGGTGCTCTAGATGTTACTTATTTATCAAATGAATTTATTAGAAAAAATAATTTATACTCGTAAACATTTGCTTGTTAATTCAAAAACTTTGATTTGTCCCTTAACAACATTGTGTGGGTTTTAGAATTTGATATGGAAAATCCGAGAGAGGGAGGTCGTCATTTCCAATGTATTTCCGTCAATTGTAAAAACGATTATACCACTCGTAAAATTTTTGTTCTACTCCTACTCCAGCGTCCCAAAAGATTTTTCAAAATTTCAAGAAAATCATTGCACTTTTTTCCTTTTTGAAAAAAAATGCGATGCAAATCCACCGATGAATCCTTTCTCAAAGTGATAAACCGATGAGACATGAAACATGCTTTATTTCACTGACAGATGACAGCAGTGTAAACATGCAACCTTGTCAAATTGACGAATACGACCCTGGAAATTGAAAAAAAATCACACTTTGCAGTTTAAAAAAAAAGCACTATATATACATCTCTGCCCAAAACTTAATTTACCCCAAGAAGATACAGAAACGATACTACAGCGGTCTTTGCGGCTCTTATCTCAAAGCATAATATTTATATATTCCCGCGGGCAATTATATAGTATATCTTCCCGAGAGTACTTTTCCAGCGCGCCATGCCGGTAGAGAGCTTTTTCACTTCCACCAACTCGACGTTTTCATGGCCCGTTGCTTTGCTCCGTGCGCGCTCCCTCACCCCGCTCGGGCATAACACTTTACATCCGCGATATTGGCAGCGTTACATGCCGCGATGCCGGTGAGGGGGATAGGGGGGGGGGAGGAGAAAAGGGTTTAAAAACGAAGAAGCGCTCGGCCGGCAAACCTGTTGTATAGACATCAGCGCGCGTTATTGCTCAGAGCGAGCTCTGGGCAGATCTTGCCAATGTTTATCGATGCTCGGACTTGCGCGCATATATATATCTATAGACAAATAGTCGAGTCCTTTTCCGGCGCGAATGGTATTGCGAGAGGCCTTATATTTGCAAGTTTATACAGTGTATTTATATAGTAGTGGTATATTATTTATATACGCGCGTGCGCACGCAAGTTCCGCGTAATAAGCATTTGCGGCGTATACTGCAGTTCTTGTACATATCCGAGTTCTCTATGCTTCTCTCTCTCACTCTCTCTCTCTCTCTCTCTCTCTGCTTACTGCCTATGCTTATATAGTGTGATATCATTTTATTTTGCAGGTTTCGCAAGGTGAGGATTATTATAATCATATCCTTTGACGTGCTCTTTGGCTTTTCTTTTTCAAAAATCGAATGACATGAAATAACGAGAGAGAAATTATGCATCGGGTTGAATGTACTATAAATTGTTGCAACATAAATTAGAGGTTTGAAAATATATATAAATGCGCGTGTACTTTGCTTTCGAATAGTTTTACCCTGAGTTTTACAATTTTTACACGTTCTTGATAATGAAGTTGTAAACTTTTATCTTCATATGTTCAAACTTCAGTGGAGTACTGGAAATATAGTGCAATGAAGATAATCAATTGTATACGTTCTAATGAATTCGGATAAAGGCTTTTGCATTTTTTTTTGTTGTTCAAAAACATAACTGACAACTTTTATATATTAATTTTTCAAAACAGATCGATATTTCTTACTCTGTGTTAAACAAGAATAAAGCGTCACTTATTAATGCTTATATTGTGCAATATTTATTTTATAAAATATAATGTAAAATATTTACGGATTATTTACATTAAGGTGACGTACGTAATTACCAAGACCTACCTTGGGCCTAGACAGGTTTGGGCTTTACAATGGGTTGGCCAAATTTCTGATCAGCTGTTTTTGGAATAATTTTTGACAAAAAAATAAACGTGTAGCGAGTATTGTCATGATGGAAAATTATTTTTTTGCTTATCTTGCAGTTTGACTGGTTTTCTGACAATGTTCGTTTCAAAAGGGCTCATTATATTAGGGTCCAATTGCTCATTGATTGTTGGACTTTTTTTCAGCAGCTGATAGTAGACAAAACTATACTGATGCAACTATATTCAGAGCATCGTTTGCATGGATTTCTTGCTTTGGTTACGATAGTCCTGATTTGCCAACTTTGACAGCCGCGATATTGTATTATGGACTATTGCAACGTATTCATTTAACGTCTTTAGTAACAATTTGATGGGAAAACGATTTCATTTTGTGACGCTGAGGAAAAAATTTTAAAAGAGTCAAAAGACGATATTCGGCGTTGCTCTGTTTTAGTTTATGCGATACACAATTGCACAATTTATGAATAAATCCTCATCATTTTAGACGCTTGGAAACGACTTGGCATGTTAGTCCGAATGATGCAGCAAGCATTTTTTGTTTTTGCGTTTGATACAGATCTTTATCTTCAAACTTTTTTGGCCGGACGCTCTTTGTCAACCACTTTTGAAATATTCGATCATGTAGAGTATATGTGAGCTTCAGATTCGTTTTCCTTTAAAAGAAACTAATAAAGTAAAACCATCCGCATATTGAAGGAAAAAAAAATGTTGTGTATGATGAAATAAAACTTTTGCTCACTTTGATCAAATTTAATAGACAATTTGACGGTCTTTAACATATGATAGTTACCATTGTCAAAAAATGGCGCAAAGATTAGATATTAAGTTAGTGCCAAATACGACATTTTTAAGTTCCAGATGCAATATATTTATTAGTAGTTTAGTAGAATAATAAATAATTCAGCGAAGAAATGTGAAGTAAACGTTTCTTATTTTCTGCGAATATATTGACACATCAGTGTATCATGAAGAACGTGATGAAATGAAAGAAAATGTATGAGTGATTTGCCAAGAATTACAAGATGACGCATTACGTCTCTACATTTTCCACAGTATGAAAAATAATCATAAATTATAAATGCATTATAGTAGATACTTTTTTCTTAGCTCCAGGTAATTTTATTCTATATCTTTGAATCATTCAATGAAATCCTTAGAAGAGCAATACACGCGAAATGATTTGCAAACATTATATTTACTTTCTGGATCTAGCCTGTGCTTCATTTTAAAGTAATGCAACCAAACCATACATGTATAACCAAAACACCACCCACCAACTGCATCAATATAAGACAATCGGCGTGCTCGTCACGTTAGCTCGCCGGGCGAGGATCGTACACCTGCACATCGGTTGCTCTCGCCTATCGATATCCTCGGACAGCGAACCCTTTGGCTGGCAACCTCCGGTCACGAGCGCGCGTTAAATCAAATTTTCAAAGCCTCGCGGCCATAAAATCCTGCACCTTGCGCTCTGGCGCGATGGTCGGACCACGGCGAGGGCGGCGCAACCATGAACGGTCGTTCGCGCCTTTCGTAAATTTGCTATATATATGCGTGCGTGTGAGTCCGCTCGTGTATATGTGCATATATGTCATTTGGACGTAAAATATACTCGCGAGGTGTCGGGGCGCACAAAGAGCTTCTCGGCTGCGATGACCTTTGCGTCCAAAAAGAAAAAAAATAGAAAAATAAAATTACGCATGGCCTTTCTTGAACACCCGCTAACGAGTACACATACACGACTCGGCAAGGGCGAAGCACGCGTGATGATCCGATAAATATATCGGCGAGAAAGTTACTGATAAAGTACTGAGCCACATAGCCAAAATAATGAGTAGCGAAAGATAATTTGCGCGTTCTTTTGAACCATAAATTCAAAACAGCTGCATAGTTTGCTTTAACAAGTTAGGAATTTGGTGTGTTTGTTGAAAAAAGTTTCAAAGTCACGGTTAAAAATTTTCTATTAATACAATTTGAAAAATACCAGAAAGATTTAAACCTGTACTAAATGCAAAATCAGAAACCCCGAGTTTCTACAAATCATAATTCCCAACAATCGAAATCCGATTAACTCTAAGCCTATGAATCACTAGTCCGAATCCCATAAGCACGTGGACAATGGATTCCAGGCATGCCTTCACTTTTTCTAGAAATACAGAAACCTCCTGGCCTGTTAGAACCAAATATTCTATGGATTTGACTATTAGTATAATATAGTATCTTCGAGACTCATAGAAAATCTACAGTTATCTTGCGCAAATTATTTTCTTTCAATTTGTTGTCCTGTACAATTGGGGAACGTCGTTTTATTGATAGAGTATATAGGAAGAATTTTCGAGACATTTCG
Source organism: Sycobia sp. Sy_11 (assembly GCA_018907035.1). NCBI lineage: Eukaryota > Metazoa > Arthropoda > Insecta > Hymenoptera > Epichrysomallidae > Sycobia > Sycobia sp. Sy_11. The sequence continues at coordinate 1,119,211 of JACCIC010000106.1, forward strand.
CTGCTGAATGAAAAATATCTTTTAAATACGAGGAGATGAATTTGAGTCTTCTATTACTTTAGAACAATTAAACAAGCTACTTACAATTATCTAATACATCATAAGCTTCGATTGTTAGAGCATGTAAAAGATGAGTTTCATCTAGAGATTTGTTAATCTGGAAAACACCTGAGTCAGGTGGTCTTTTCCTTAGACCAACGCGCAGAATTAATTTATAATCCAGAAATAAAACGAAATATTTCATAATTTACTGTACATTAGACTACGTGAATATATAGATTGAAAATATCCAAAATTGAAGAACATTTAAAAAAATATTATCTGTACGATTGCAGTTGTAATACTGTAATTTTAATAGATTTATCTTTGAAATTAAGATAACTTTTACATATAATATTAATTACCTACCATTGGAAAAATGTTGTTGTATACGATAAGACAGTTTAGAAGGACAAAAAAATCGAATATTTCCCTACAATTTTTCCTAAGCGATAGATTGTATATTGTTATTATTATTATTATTACTTTATTTTTTTACTTGACGATAAAATCTAATGGATATTTATTGGACATTCAGTGAATCGTCTCGCCTACACGTGGCCCTGATGCGACCTCGTCTACTTGTCCATTCAATATACCCGATCATGGGAGAAAGGCGCGACGCGGCCGTTTTGAATTTATTCCGGGGGATTTTCTAATATACTCGTATTATATGCTCATGCTACATATAGGAGTGGAGCACGTTCACCTCGGCCATTGGCTTGCTAGTATATATATTTATATATATATATATATATATATATATATATATATATATATATATTGTTAAGATAATAAAAGTAAACGAGAATAAAAGCGTAATTGACATGTTTGACGAAATCTTTTTTGTACGCGGAAATTTCGCTTTGTTTGCCCTAAGGCTACATGCACACGTTTATTTTTCTAAATGTATAGACACGATTTTGGTTTCAAAAGTTACTTTTAATACTCAACATGATAATAGAAAATTACAGTCTACCGTAGGCAAATTTAAATACTGATGTTATTACGACATTATGTAGTTTCATTATTCATGAATTTATAATCATGCGCATTACGATCGTTTTATATTCATTCGTAAGCATATTTAATAGAGGCTCCTTACATATCGTTTGGCTCGAATTCGTTACGTATGTGCGTAGATTACACTGGGTTATAAAATATTTAATATTATGCGTTCTAGCTCGAATTATAATTGTACAATATATTATAAAATATAGCAGAGGTCAATAAATTTTTAACGAATCCTTAATGAATTAATTTGGCGCCGTAATAACGAAACGTAATGAAGAATAAAATTTTACGACAACTAAATTGTTTCTGCGAAGAACAAATGAAGCGAAAATTAATCAAGTGTCTCCGTTAGAATAGAGACGCGATTGTTTTTGATAAGACTGAACCATCAAGAGAAGAGCAGAACTTTGTTTAAACGCGGATTGCGGATAAAATTTTCGAGCGAAACTTAAAGACTTGGTGTCGGATAATCAGACTAATCGAAAGATACGATGGTTTATTCTTTCCTTTGAATAATATACACTTTTTTTAATAAAACATTTACTCTTTCATTTTATTAATGTTTACATTCGACAAAATTTTATCTGACATTTATTCAGATTTCTGTCTAATTTTAATTGTGATAATACAGTTAATGTGATGAAAATTGTTCGGCCAGAAACGATTACCTCATGTATATGCTATATTGAAGTAAATACATTTTTATATACTTCATTCAATAATAATATAAAACTGGTCGATAAAGCAATGTAACTTAATTTTATTTAAAATAATAAATCAACGAATTCATGATTTTAAGCTAGTTTTAGTCACATATTTGCCTACATAATTGATTTAAGCAGCTTTGGTAAAAGTTAACATAGAATAAATACTTTCGTTTGTTCGAAGGACGTATTTATACGTTAGAAGCCTATCAGTCTTTTCAGATATTTTGTCTGTTTTATATGCATATTTACGATTTATTGCCAATCTATATTGTAAATGCGAGGGATAATAAACTATAGATATTGCCGATTATACGTCGATATACGAGTACAAGAGATGCTATATATAGTCATATTATCGTAACGATAAATCGTAAAATATTCTGATTTTGTTTAAAATAAAATCGACAATTTCATTTCATGACCAAAACTATCGTTAAATCCAATTATATCAAAACAATCTGCAAACTCAAAGTACATATCAACTTTGTAATTTATTTAAAAAATGAAAACCTCCCGAAGAAAAAGATACGGTGCCCTTCTGTATCTCTCTCTCTCTCTCTCTCTCTCTCTATAAATGTAAATATATATTTACATACACACACACGTATTAATTTATTCCATAACGATATCATGTTCAGTGGCATCGAGTGCGTCGCTGGGTGCGCCTCTTTTGCGAGTATCAATTTTAATGCATCTATTAAGCCATCCCTTCTCTCCTTCCCCCGTCCAATTAAAAGCCGAATAGGAAGTCTTGGGCAAATATATAGGCACTGAGCGTGCTTACTTAAAACAGGAATTTTTCTGCACCGTTAAAGATTCTATGTATATAATACTACTGCTACTACTGCTACTACTACTGAAACATGAACAAAAAAATAACAATATATATATATATATATATATATATATATATATATATATATATATATATGAAAAAAATCAAATTGAACACTCGGTGCTCGTTCTTTATCATCCAAAGATATAATTTAATATATAGTACTTACCTTCATATCATATCGACTATATATGCCGACAAATACTTTGCTTTTATTATCGTAAACGGAAGATTGATTTTAATAATACGGCACTGACAGACGGACGGCTTAATATACTTCCACTATTCCTATAACGGTATATAATTAACGTGGTAAACCCGTGAAAGATCATTTAATACATCGATAAGTCATATCTTCGTAATAAGAGTTGCTGTACAGTCTATATATATTTATATAAATATACGATCACATATATTATTGTAAATTACACATTCACACCAATTATTAATTTCCCCAATTTCGGAGAGAACTTCCAACTACAGTCATTTTAAAAAAAAAGCCGCAAAGCTTTTGTTAATCCTGCATGCGTAAACTGATCGTATAATATAAAAGTAGTTCTTCGTTTGTGCCACTTATCTCTCTCTCTCTCTCTCTCTCTCCCTCGTTATCCCGTGGTTATATGCATAGAGCGAATCGCGCTTGCGCATTCAGAACGCGAACATGCTCGCGCTGGCTTAAATAGGCGCGAGAAAGTCCAGGAGACAAAGGAGCGGCCGGAAAAGCAAGAGCGAAAGGTCAAGTTTGCAAAGACAGAGAAGGAGATAGATAGATAGATGAATAGATGTGTGAGAGAGAGAGAGAGAGAGAGAGAGAGAGAGAGAGACAGGGGAGGGGAGGGAGAACGTAACCGTACAGCGATGGGCCGCGACGTTGCTACTTGACTAGGTTATATATACATTTAACGGCTGATCCACGATAATAGAGAGCGCTCGAGATCTTTATCAGTCCTCGACTCCCTCCCCCCGCCCCTCCCGCAGGCTCGGTCCGTGCGCGGCTTAGCTACGTACGCGGAACCGCGGTAGCGGCAGCGGCAGCAGCCGCCGGGATGTAAAGGGACGTGTACGAGACGAGATTCTTTGTCCCTTTTAACCCCCCTCCCCCCGTCCTGCACGCGGTCAAGCAGAAGCGACCTCGGCTCGCAAGACGCAAGCGTAGTACCGGGATCGCGGATCAGTGTTGCGTGCGCTATGTACGTGTCCAGCCGCGTTACGGACGTGGGATCGTCTGTTACCACTGTTAAAGGGCGCGAGAGGCTGTTACTGCCGGCCGTGGCATCTAAAAAGGGAACTGTTAAGCTTTCGAGAAAATCGTGACGACCGGTGGAAAGCTTTTGAAAGAGGTCGATTATTTATTTGTTTTTTTTTTTTTTTTTCATTTTTCTATAAGTTTCTTTCTACTATAGAATTTACTGTACGCCGCGAACTGGGATTTCTGCAGCTTAATCGCGCAATAATGTCCACGTGCGTTTTTTTTTTTTTAAACTCTCCCATCGTCCCGTTATTTTCACAATTCTCTTGGAATTTTTCCTTCTGTCGATTATAATATTAATGCAATGAATCGACACAGAGTTCAAATTTATCCAGAGAGGTTTCGTTTCGCATTATTTTTTGGCGGTGTTTTTTAACTCCTTTTTCCTCATTCACGATTTCCCTATAACGTGTCATAAGCATGGCAGAAGAGAGAAATCTTTTTTTTTTTTAGACTTTTGGTTTTTAAAGGTTACATTTAGTCATTAGGAGTTCGATAAATGTGAAAAATCGTCAGTTTTAAAAATGAAAAATCTTATCATAGATTTCAGTAATAGTATATATACTTTGCGTACAGAACTAGTTATATTTATAAATTACTCATAGATGAAATAAGGTCCGCACACAAAGTTTTTCTTAAAACAGCTTTTTAGAAAATTCTATATACATATGTATATACACATATATATTTGCATACATGTAGTATTACTTAAAAATCTCTCTAAGAATATATTTTCTATATCTTTGTATTCTTACATAAATTTTATTAAACGTATTTGTAAGTCACAAATGTATTTAAGTCAATAATTCGCAAAAATGGAGCTTTTGAATGTATTGACAAATAAATCTTTCGTTTTAATTTATTTGAGAAATATCAAAATTGAAAAAATTATAGAGTTCCTCCTAGAGTTCTTAAAGAACCATGCATACATACATAACATTTGTGTGTGTGTGTACAATTTAACTTATGAACTTTTTACAGTATACAGCACTACACTATTATATTATATAGAAAAAGGAAATCGCACCGTTGTCTTGTCCGCATCCTTTGTCTCGTCGGCCGGCGCATCCTGGCGTCCATTTCGCCCCTGGACTTGTGTACATTATATATATATATATATATATATATATATATATATATATATATATATATATATATATATACAGAACCGACTTCGAAGTCAACGATGCACGATCATTGGTACAGGCGGGACGAACGAATGGACGGACGGATGGACGCGTCGCGCGAAACCGACCTTTCGAGAACGTGGGAGAGAGAGAAATCGCGCAGGGCAATCGCGCTGCAGCATCGGCCTCGGAACGATAAATATATATAGTATATATATATATATATATATATATATATATATATATATATATATATATATATGCACGCGCGGTGAATCGAGCATAAATAGTACATAGGAATTGAACTAATAATTAGATATTTATATTTATGAGTGTATTTATTTTGTTTGTCTGTGTATGTGTGTGCGTATGTGTCCGTGTGTGTGCGTAAAAATAGCGGAATTCCGCATCGATACAGCATTTACATTTGATTTGATGTAAGAAGTTATGAAGATATTATATAGTCGTTTGGTTCAGAATACAAATTAAGTATTTTAAAGAAAATAAGAATAGCAAATAATAAAAATAATAGAGTTTTTACTCTGGAATTGCCGTTGTGCTCGTAAAATTACCTTACCAATTACTTTAAGGTCCGTCGGTTTACATAGAATGAATAATGACTAACCGATCATTTTCAATATACGAGTTAAGTACTGTTATGATGCAGGCATTGGTGGGCCGATATTGAATTACAATTAAAAACGGAATATATGTGTATATTAAGCAAATCAATAACAAAATATTCAAATCGTTCGTAGAAAATGCGTGTGTGGCAAACCAGAATTTGAAATTGACTGGAAGGCAACATGAATTACTTACCGGACGTTTGTATCCAAATAAGCCAGTAACATAGTGGAAAATTTAGTTTTTCGAGTTTTTGAATTTTTAACGAGCGCTTAAGAAATCCGAAATATTAGCAAATATTGTTTTTTTTTATAAAAATGACATTTTTTTCCAACAACAAAAAAATTGTATCTCTAACTTCAGTTAAAAACACGTGTCTCAAATGAATTTACTAGAGTGCATATGTATAAAAAATTTCTTTATTGCGGTATGCAATTTTCGGAAGAAAAATAATACCTGTAAAAACTGATGATTTGATTATTGAGTAGATAAAAAAAGGAGCAAGCGTAGAGAGAGAGAGAGAGAGAGAGAGAGAGAGAGAGAGAGAGAGAGAAAGTGGTGGTGGTGTATCGTATTATTTGCTTCGGCATGTTTTTCCGTATATCTAACACTTAAGAACTTGTATCTTAAATTTGGAATGATGGACAAAGGATCTATTTTAATCCTGGACTATGCCTCCACATTACGCATTGGTAAACCTCGAGTTTTCTCGTGCATCGGCATCTTTGGTTCATTTTTACACTCGCGAGCGATAAAAAAAATTAATCAAATTCATTATCTGACATATTATTGGGCAAAACAAGTTCTTTATCTTCTGATTTTTATGCTATCGAGCCTTACCGAGTCGATTGAAATAGAAACATAATCTATACCGTCGGGTTATAGTCAAAACCATACGGTTGTGCTGTCCTCGAGTCTCTATCGTATATAATAAAAATATCGATATTATGCAGCTATTCCGTCGAAATAGTCATACGTAGATTTATGTCGCGTGTGCGTTCGTAATAAAACTACGTTAGTGTTCTTAAACTTTTGCATACAGGAGTATCTTTGGGACGAAGTAAGCCCGAAATTACACAAGACGCTATTCATTATTTAAATCTCGCAATGCCTTTCGATGCGCTATCGCGTATTAAGTTATAACATCTATATAACAATTACACGGTACATCTGAGGCATGAATCATTTACGGTCAAATGAAACGAATCCGATATATATATATAAGCGTAATGTGGAATCGATTGCTTCTTTTACATCGCATCGTCGAGCACTGATGATGCAAGTCGCACGAAAGAGGATGGAAGATGTCGAGGAGCGTCCAGGGTCGACTTCCGCCCATATGGCGTGTGTATGCGTGCGTGTACGTGATCGGAAGTCGCGCCTTCGATTAGCGAGTCGGACTAACGGCAAAAAACGAGCGCGCGTATGCGCGGTGAAAATTTAATCGAGCTCGACGACGCAAAAAGAGCTGCAAAGATTATATTATACCTGTATATCATTTTTCGCGTACTTTAACGGTGACTCAATATATGACGATTTTTCCAGACGGATACTTTTATAGATATATATTATAGTTTGCCAATATTCGTCTCTCCCCGCCCGTGACATTTATGCGCCCGATGCAGCAGGACATAAGCACTTCGTCGATCCAACTGCTTCCGGTTTAATGTCGAAAGATATGTGTGCGCCTGCGTGAGGGTATATAAATATAGCCGTTCGGAGGAATCTCATTTGCGCAGGGTTTGAGAATTTCAGCAAGACTTTTAGAAAATGCACCTATATAACGGATGGATGGATGCCTATAGTTTTGTGTATATATACGTATATATATATATATATATATATATATATATATATATATATATACACGCTAAATGAATATTTATTAGAAAGATCTTTATTTATGCAAGTGTGCGTATGCAAATGCGAAGATGCGGCGCGTGTAACTCATTTTACGTATAAGGCTCGCGTGTGTGTCGCTGGCGTGGAATGCTTATGCGATTTCGAAATTATATATATATATATATATATATATATATATATATATATATCTTCTTGATAGCCATACAATTCAAATTGTTTCTTCTTTTAGGTTATTTATAATATCACATCTTTCCCTAGCTCTCTCACTCCCTCTCTGAATTTCTCGAATGAATTCACGGTGCTTTCATGAATCTATGATGATAATTAATATATAATAGAATTTTCAAGAAACCTGTGCAATTATATCAGTTCTCAACCCCGTCTAATTACACGGAACTAGTCTCTGAATTTCTTAATGTCATTCGATTTTGAATTCTTGAGCGGAAGTCACGGCGGTTTTTTCACCTCGCGCTGCATCTTATTCCGCGATCGGCTCGCGCTCGCAAATATATCGGAGATTGAACGCGGATACATTGGACTGGCAGACGAAGAATTCAAATTTCAGAGATTTAAATGGAGATAGTAACGGTACTGGCAGCTAGTTTTAGCTGTGTCAACCAGTTATGTCGTAAAAACAAAAAAAAAAAAAAAAAAAAAAAAAAAAAAAATACGTCGATGAAATTATGAGGATAATCGCGCACTATAATATATGGGTATCGAGCGAAGAGACTCGCGAGTAGATATAAAATCAATTTACTTTTTATTTGACCATTATAAATTGCGCATCATTGCCGTGTATATTTTCCACAGGGAATTAACACAATTATCAATCGCATAGATCTGTAGGAAAAAACAATGAATTATCCAGAATTATAATTAGCAAAATGTACTGAATGTAGTTTTTAGATGACGATAAAAACTGAATTCTACCTCATAATGCCACTTCGAGCAATAAATTAAAATTATTATATTATAAATATAATTGGTTTTTGTAAAACCTTATGCCCACTTGATAATACGTAGAAAATAAGACAAAGAACATTCTCTAGCTTTTGATATTGTAAAGTCGAAGCGGCTCGAAACGTTCCTACGAAGCACACAGACTCTATCAATTTGATCCTGCTGGCAGTCACATTCTGTTTTGCTAAGTCTAGTCAATATAAATTTGTTTGAAGATTTGATAGCATTTTTTTTCTTTCAGTTGGTCATTTTCAATATAACTATATTAGTTTAGAGACAGAAAAAAACATGTTTTCGATTAGTTTGCGATAGTCGACAAGTAAGGACTTACGGTCGTTCAATAATAATTGAAGAAGCATCTGCAATATAATACATACATGTATCATTCTGAAGATCGCGCTACCAAATACTTTAACTACGTTCTATTGAATTAGCTTGAATATTTGACGGATTACGGAGTGCGGCAAAATTTGACCAAATGACAGATCCGGGAATCCGGACTATCTGGCGACGAGTCGAGTCGAAAACGAATCCGAGCTCAGAATTGATCTATATTAGCGAATATCAAGTGCAATAATCGAAGTATACGATTCCCGCCCTATAAAACGACACATGAGTTTGCATAATTAAGCTCTGTTCTCTTTCAGCTAAAATACTGCATTATTTAAGTCTCGTGCTTGTGACTCAGACGTAGAGGGTTCCATTGAAAAGTGCCCAATTGAATAAAAATCAATTTTTTGAACCGTTTGAGCTTACAGTCCTTTCCGAGGGGAATGAAAACTCATATACGATACTGCACATATAGAACCTCAAATGTAGCTCAAAATTTACATATGGATATCTCGAAGGCCCGACGAACTAGACTAATTCTGAGATTCGTGCTCAGCATACGAGAGGATACATTGGAAAGCCGTTTGGTAACGAAAAATACGGAATGCACGAGGAATCGTGCACTTAATCGCACGAGAAATTAATGTAAAGGATTGAAAATCAATTGGCAATTGTACACCAGTTGCAATTCGTTGCAGATTCCATACGCGTCTAAAAAATGTCCCGATTCGCCGAGGACGAGGAAACGCGCGTTTATCGAGTCCCTTATAAGCACGCATATATAGTCAGCGCGATCATTATTCCGCTTTGGTGCTTGCAATAGGTTACTGATAAGATTTTCGACTAATGCTTTTGTTCTGTTAGATTTATAAGTAAACGAATTACGATTCAAGAAAACTTATTATCGCATCTCATCGGCCGAACGCAACGAAGCGAATAGTCCGTCCTCTGTCTTCTGATTTTGGCTACGATCAAAAACCTTTCCAACGTTAAATTATTTCAGAAGCATTGCAAACATCGTAATATTGAATGTATGAAAGTACGCGAAAACTGCATTATAAATCTAATTAACCAAGGAACTAAATAAAGGTAAAACTTTATTAACCTCAGCGTTAAATCATTGTGAATTCTCGACATTATTTTTAATTGCGCAGTCCGGAAAAAACAACTATACAGCTCGTATACGTGATAAATACATTCTGTTTGGACTCGAGCGATCCACTTAACAATCTTTATTGTTACGCGTACGTGAGATTGTGCTTAATGAAAAAAAAAAAAAAAAGAAAAACAAATGATTTTTCGCTCAAATATACATGCCACATATAATTATTGTATATGGCGAGTAAGAGCACATAGCAGCAAAAAATCCACCACAAAAAAAGGAAATTCGATAACCCTCCAATCGGCGCGCGCGCGTGTGTGTATGTGTAAGTAACACACTGCAGCGGGGCCACCAAAATCAGACTCGTACAAGCGGTGCATCGGTTCAAAAATCAAGCGAACGCGCTCGCGCCCGAAAGGGAGTATCGTAAAACGTCCGAACATCATGGAGAGAGTCAACGGAGAGGAGGGAGACGAAGAAAAATCGAAAGGTGCAGCGCCAGGTACCTCTCTACTATATATATATAATATTCACGGATGCGCTCAATAGGTGTACACGTTTATGTCGATGTTTCGGTTATACGTCAGCCGCTCTCGGCTCGATCTATACACATATATAGGTCAAGTTAAAACAGCCGACTTCAAAACTCGAACGGCGAGGTTGCATTAATGGCCCTTTTTGCGCCAGTAACGCGAGAGAAAGAGAGAGAGAGAGAGAGAGAGAGAGAGACAGAAGAGAGTGAGAGGTAATAATCGCCGAACGAATGCACGCGCGCACGCACCCGCACGAAAGCTTCCCGCGCACTATATATATATATATATATATATATATATATATATATATATATTGTTTTTTCGCGCATATATATATTGTTTTTTCTCTCGTCGAAAATATCTCGAGCTGTCAGGCTACTTTTTTGGCGCGCTCGAGATTAACTGTTTACATTTACCGCGGAGCCTTTAAATTTTTCTTTAAACGCGTCGTAAAAATACTGTTGCTGTATTGTACGCATCGTTGCAGACAATCTCTCTCCTCTCTCTCCTCTCTCTCTCTCCCTATATATATATATATATATATATATATATATATATATATATACGTAATTTTTTATAAAATTTATAACACAGAAGCGGTTATCATTAACGCATAAATCCCGAATTTTATCCAGCAATAAAAGTCACTAATAATTTGTAATATATCGCAATTGTAAATCAGTGACCTTCAACTGTAGCAACAGCAGCATCAGCAGCAAGTGCACACTATCAGTTCTGATTTATGGGGTTATAAAAGTTTCGATTTTTATTTTTCGCGCTGTTATTTTCGCGGTCTCGAAAAATATTGTATACAAAGGGAAAATTTGTAATCACCGTATACTTCGCGTTTTATATTTAACAAAAGTTCGTTTCAAAATTTATATGAACATCCTATCGTAGATTTAATAAGATTAAAAATTTCAAACTTTTATTTAAAAAAATATGTTTTTAATTAGTTTCAGCCTAACATTTAATTTAAAAACTTTTTAGCTCGATTATAGAGGATTTATGACACCAATGAAAGAAATTTCGTAAATTTTCATAGAAAAATAAATTGATTTTTGAGCGACCACTTATAAAATTTCATAGGTAATCCCAATATTACAGCAAATAGAATATTGCAAAATTACATGGAATTGATTACTTTCAATCGCTCGTGTACTCCACTGTATCTTATTAAAGCGGATGTATAACAATAGCGTATTTTTATTCGGCCCGCCCTGTAACCCCCCCCTCCGATTAAATATTCTAATAAATGTATAATATAAGCCATGTGTCGAAAACTATAATTAACTTGTCTAATCTGCAACATTGCGCATACGCTGACTTCATGCATATATTTGAAAATTTATACCACGATGAATTATCTCTCACTTATTATTACATGTGTAGCGAATTCAAGGTTGACGGGAATGAGTCTCATTATCCTCTCTCTCCTCTCTCTCTCTCTCTCTCTCTCTCTCTCTCTCTCTCTCTTCTCTTTCTTTCTAATACGCATTTCTTTATTTGCGCAGGAAACACGTTGGCATTAAAATTTAAAATTTATGTAGAAGATGATTAGTTAGAAATTATTTGTGCTGTCTAGTCCAACGTCCGACGGTTCATATTTCGCCCATCATCCTGTTCTCTGTGTATTTGCAAATATGGATGAACGATAGTTGTCGTTTGGGATTTTATAATTTCTGAATAATTCCGAGGTCTAGCAAACTGTAGCTCAATGAAGATGGTACTTAATTTATAACTTTGCACTTGTTATTGTCAAAAATGACACTGAAGAAAGATTTACAGCGTTTTGCGTGAGTATGATCGGTGATCGTATGTTGGTACATTTGGAAATTTAGAAGTTTTTTTAAAATTGGCACAAAATTATCAACAGCAACTAAATTTAATGAATTTAAATAAACCACCGCGCCTATAACCCCTATATACAAGAATACTATTATCCGATGTTTGAAAAGACATTGATATATTTGTACTCTAATCGAGATATAGTGCTTTAAATCATACATTGGAATTCAGTTATATTGATATTAGCTGATACAATTCATTGTAAGAATACAGTATATTGATTTTAAACCTCGTAATGCCATTCGATTATTTGATTCTCCATCCATAAATATTTTCCAATTATGTATGCAATCTTTCTGACTAGAATATAAATGTATTTCAATGAAACTGATCTTACTATAAGACAGTTACGAGCTAATGTTCTAGTGAAATAATGTTATAAAGATATTGTTTAAAGAAGTATTTAGGAATTACTAAAATATAATTATTTATAAACTAAAAAGTATTCATAACACAGTCTTATGTTTTTTAAAACGTTGTTTCTAACGTAGATTTTACTTGGGTTAACTTCGGTGAAATACGTTTTGAATAAATCATAGTCAAACAACTCTACAGATCTTAATAGTTGTAACTGAACCAGATAGCTATATGAAATTCGTACGTATGTAGGATGTAACGGACATTTTTTTCTTCAAATGTAACTACATTAGCTTGTACACAGTGACGCTAATACGACACGGTCAAAGCGTCTTGTATGCCGAAGTCACCCGAGTGAATCTAACGGGTCTTTTCTTTCGGTGTATAATTCCAAAATGCTACTACCGCGACGCCAGAGGATTAACCAAATTTAGATCAAAGCCTCGCGTATAGCGTCGCTCTCGTGTTTATACGTAGCGCAATCATTCCGACTTAGACGATAGACGTGAGATCTTGAATTAAGTACTTAATTATAGCGCGGCTCGTTTACGAAGTCATAATCACCCATTAAGACCTAGGATATAAATGTATTATATGGTCGAAGGAGATTATTTCGAAGGTGTAGAAATTTCATTGGTTCGAGCAGTCGAAAAATTTCATTGATTCGAACCTTCGTCTATTAATGCAAATTAGTCGGCTTGCAAACGTTGAGCAATATATCATTTGGTCAGTTTATCAGTCGGTATTGAAACAATATATTTATATACACGTGTCCATAAAGTTTTACGCAGTACCTATGTAAATTATCGTCAAAATCCCGTCGTTCAGGCTACAACTGAAACTGTAAAGGTAATAATTTTTTATACACATATTTACACTTGCATCTTCTCCGAGTCGCCATTTTTACCGGAACCCAGACCATGTACCGTTATGAAACTCCCAGCACCTGATGCGCGCGCGTCCTTTGCATCCGCAGACAGAGATACCCGTGCAGATAAAATATAGGTATATACATGCATATACATTGGGATTTCGGAGATCCGCATGCACAATGTGTTCCGAAGTGTTGCGTAACGCGATATACGCGCATATATATATATATATATATATATATATATATATATATATATGCTGGAAAGTGCGAACGCCAGAAGACAGCCGATGCCATCGAAACGAACGATTCTCGACCGCATGGAATATGCGAAAACGGCCGGAATTGCGGTTTCAGGTATAATAAACGTATATCAGAGGTGCCTCGCCACGCGGACGAAACGCGCGACCGACTTATGCGCCTCGTTCTCGTTCCTTCTTCTTTCATTTTTACGTGCTGTGTTTGTGTATATATTATATATACTATATATCTCACTCGGTCACGGGCAGTCTGGAAGAAACTTTTACTTTCTATACCGGGTTCGGTTGTTGCTTTTTGGGGGCATTGTATATAGGCTGGTGAGAGATAGATAGATAGATAGAGAGAGAGAGAGAGAGAGAGAGAGAGAGAGAGAGAGAGAGAGAGAGAGAGAGAGAGAGAGAGAGAGAGCTGTGAATAATGTTTAGGACTTGTATAATATAAAGTGATAATGATAAAACTCTACTCCTATCACCTTGGAAAATGCGCAAATAGAATGGATTTGAAACAATTTCTAGAAGATCGTTACAAATGTTATATGTGAAATAAATCGAATATTTAGAATGAGATTGGAGATGTGAAACGTTTCAATGGTATAAAACAACACAAATCAAAAAAGCAACTTGTGCTTTGCAATACAACTATGTATATGTTTCTTATGTTTTGTTTTTATCTAAATTTAAATGCATTGAGTAATTTGTTTTAGTCCGTATGGAGTGTTTTAAGTTTGCAAAAATAAAATACTCTAGCCTCCTCAAACAACCAAACATCAATATCAACTGGAAACCCGTAAATTTCAACGCCACAAAATCCGAATACATGGATTTCAAGAGTCGCAGAAAATTCTAAATGGATTTCATTTTAACATATCAGAGAAGCATGCGTGTGGCCTCCAGCATTCTTCCGTGTATTTTTTTTTCATTTGTTTTAATAATCTAAACAGGAGCCTAAGCTCTAATATATAGAGTAGCAATAGTATCTCTATCCTATTCAATCAAGAGTAATTGTTACCAATGTTTTCGATTTTTGTCAATTAAAAAAAAATTTATATGTAGAAGAATGAATGTACAATATGGATCTTCTGTAACGGTATATTTGTTTTAATAACATAATTTTATTGAAGATATATTTATAATTTTTATTTTATTATAATTCATCGAATAAATAATGTGAAAATGTTCCAGGATTTTGTTGTACGAAACTATGTCAAGTATTATCATATTCTGAATATGTCACAAATTTAAAATACATGTACGTTGCTAAAACATTTGTACATCTACATTCAAAGAGACTTTTATAATTATAATGGATTTATTCAGAACAAATAAATAAATCATAATCGCTTCGAAATTCCATGTATATCAAAATAATTCATTGCCAGTTAAACTGTTTGACAGTTGTTTAGATTCCTCCTGCAAATAGATTCACTTGGACCGAATCCTCGAGTTTCGAACGCCGTTACGAAATGCATCAAGTTCAGTCGTCCTCATTATACACACTCGACTACATATAATCGTGCGACTACCGGATTAATACAAGTATTTCGCTGATAGCTCAATAAATACAGTTGCTCGGCAAAGAACGCGCTGTCAATGTCGAAGTAGCCGATTGAGTTTTCGTATGTAAGTATGCATATCGAGAACGTTTTGAAATAAATTATCTCGTCTACGGTAATTGGGTAGATTTTCTAAATTCACCGTCAACTTTATATATATATGTATACATATATATATATATATATATATATATATATATATATATATATATGTATAATTAAAATAAAATTATCGAATATCCTGCAAACATCTCTGTTAAAGTAGATATGGACATTTGCGGAAGCTTAAAAATATTGCACTGGATTTCGCTCGAGATGCAAGATGAAGATGTAGTTTCCTCGTTGCGATGATATGGCAAATATACAGATTATATATAGTTAAAAAGAAGAAATAAAAGTATATATATACTTACCATATACCGGATTCTCGGAAAGTCTTTGAGAAAGAGGCCTACAATTTTAGAATGGATACGATGAATTTCGGCCAACCCGTGCATTAGAGAAATAACAGATAATAAATCGCGCATATACTTGATCGTTTTTGCCAGGGGGGGGGGGTTAAAAATTGGTGGCGCAAATATCAGTTACAGTTATAATGCGCGTAATGAGTTCGGACCACTGCAGGCTGCAGCTTTGCATTTTTTGCCCATCTGAATTATAGTCAAAATATCTGCAACTGCTCTGGCTTTTGCATTTGGCGCGGTAACCCATAATTAATGTAACAATGCCAATGTTAATGTTAATGAAGAAAAAAAAATTGATGATCCATGCTCAACAAATGGACGCTTAGCGATGCAGTAAACTAAAACTGTTCCTTGTACAATTTACAGCGTTTTTATGAATTTTGAACATTTCTGCAGAATGCATTTGACCTTAATATCGACGAATTTTCTCGCTATATTCAACGGTATCATTATTTATTCTTTAATAACCACTGAAAGATGAACTGTTTAATGATTAAATGTTCACCACTCTTGATTGCATAATTATAAATTTAAACCATAAAATTAATATGTGAAATATTTTTATTTGACATATTTACCTTTTAAACATTTTTCAAAATCATTATTTTATTCCATCTAATCTGAGCGATCAACTATTGAATTTTTATTGAGATACGTAAAGGTTTGTAAAATATCGATCAATAGTAATAAATTTCATTGCATAATATCAATCAGGGTTTATGATAATCTACTTCACTGCACTTTACCTACATATAATCAAATACCTCCACGTATATATGACAACGTCGACGGGCATCACGAAGCGGGATATCCATGAATCTTTTAGACTCTCCATCAAAATTGTTACTCCATCAATGGAGTAACAACAATAGCAACATTCAACAGTAACAACAGGAATGAAAGGAACAACAATAATAATAATGGACACCATGTGAGCCGGTGTTCGAGTCGCTCTCACCAATACACCAGATTTATTACAAACGATGGTTATATATATACTCAAAGTGCAGAGTTTGTAATGCACTATGTTCGCCGAAGAAAGTGATTTATGGATATATATATGTATGTATGCGAAATGAATACACAATATCGAAGATAAGCAGAAGGGGAAGGGAGGAGTCAATACTCACGATAAGCCCTCGTCAATTCGAAGATAATTACGCAAGACAAAGGGATGATAAGAGCATACATGATAGAAATCCGATCATGGGCGTTGTTGGATAACAAGGCATATAATATATATATATATATATATATATATATATATATATATATATATATATATAGTTGGTGAAAGTAGTAGTGCAAAACTGATCATATGCTGCCGGAGAAGATTGATTCATAGACATTGATATCATAAGATGAAGTGGAAAGAAATAATTTTTTGGAGCAAAGAAATGATCACCAATAATGATATAATATGATCTTTCATTTTTTGTTCTATTAAGTTAATAAAATTGGTTGAAGACTTATGTATAAGAGATTTTATTTGAAGCATTTTCAAATTATTCATCAGAAAGAAACTGAATCTTTTGTTACAATCATTGAGAAATTTTTATTTGATTTACATAATTATTGATATTAAAGATAAGTGAATAACAGTACATTCTAATAGATTTACAATATTAATTTCACTGATCTTGTATACATATATACGTATGATCTATCTCTTGTAGAGTTATCGAGGGATCATTGATCATCTAGTAAAATCTCTCTGTCTAGTCTAACATATTACAATATTTTTCATAAATCGCAAACACAACTCCCAACTGTATCTCTAACACACAGTATTATATCCGAAAAAATTATTTATTAATAAATTCAACCAAGTCACTGGACAAACTTTCTCCCTCTCGTTGAGTGTTTCCCACCCAATCAACGAATAAAATATGCTAATTTAATATTATCTTCATCTCTTATTACTCTTATACATCCATCAGTACTTCTTTTGAATTACATTTTACAATATACGAGTTATTAAATTTAAATTAGATTTTCTACCCACATATTGTATCGCGTCAACTATTGTGTATATCTTCGGATGATTGATCACAGCCACATGCACAATGATATTTTTTATTCATCCACAGCGCCAGCAATCTAACGAATTATTCCGCATAAAGGTGTCAAGTATTTATCGTCAATGAAACGCACAAAGTCCGAGAAATATCGTCAGCTGTGGCTGATATAATTTCGGTACTAATACTAATAATAATACGTTCCTCTGGACTACCATTCTCTCGGGCAAGCTCTCTGGCATTCATAATAGATGGATTGCTCTCGACGTCGCTTAAAAAAAATCAGACTCATATTAAGCTCTCTTCATAACTTTTATATCATTTTACCAGTGAAATAAATATAGATCTGCTCAAGGGTTTCTAATATATGGCACTGTCATGCTCCGAGGCTGAGATGTATAGCAGTTGGAAAGCTTCAATATACAACGTTTCATTCTTTATTACACGTATTCCTTGGACTTGTCACACGATACTTTCTACTCTGAATTTATTATAGATAATGTATATACATGTTGTTGTTGGTGTTATATAACAACAAGAACAACAACAACAACAACAACAACAACAACAATAATAATAATAATAATAATAATAATAATAATAATAATAAAAGACATTTATATATATATATATATATATTATATTATATATATAGTTTTTAGATTGATCTCGCATATAAATATAGATTTTAACTAATTTGATGGAAGGGCTCTTATCATGTCTTAGAAGAAAAGTTAAAATTAAGTTTTATATACTTTATTCAACATAGCTAAATATTGAAATTCAAGAAACTATTAATATATCTTTACATTTGGAAGAAAATCATCGATTAAATAGTCGTCAATATATTTCCAGGCGACAAATGGCTGGTCTCCTGCCTGGGCGTGCTGCATCTCAGCAAGGGCTTGTTCTATCGCGTGGTGCCGGCCGACCAGGGCTTCGGCTCAAGCATCAACGGCACGAACGAGCTCCCGAATTCACCAACCTCCGAGTACGCCGGGGTCTTTCGTTTCCGCCTCTGGTGGTGTGGCGCCTGGGTCGAGGTCCTCGTCGACGATCGGCTGCCGGCCGTCCACGGACGCCTCGCCTTCGTCCAGAGCCGTCACAGCGATCAATTCTGGCCAGCGCTCCTGGAAAAGGCCTACGCCAAGTTAGTATTTCAATGCTACGACAATATTATGTACTTTATATATATATATATATATATATATATATATATATATATATATATATATAATAAATATGAATGGTTAGAATATGTTTATGTAATTGACGACGGATCTCATTGGATAAGAGATGAAAAGTGATTTATGACTTGGCGAACACATAGTCTTATGTATTTTGATGCGCAGAAGCTGAATGCAAAATTCGGATTACACTATCATTCTCCGCAATTCTTTATTGTATGTCGAAAAATGACCTCCACATATGAGAATTTAGCTTTAATCCTTCCAACTCTGAAACCCTGCACCCTTATATCCTCAATTCTGAGAGTCTTAAACTTTATGACCTGAACCCGCAAAGCTGGAAACCTTTAAATCTCTTTTTTTCACAACCAACAGGTACAAAATCTTTCTAGATCGTTTGAATTACCATTGGCTATGTTATTTACCTTATTACCCCACTAGAGTTCAGAGGTAGTATAGTTGTAATTTCCCAGTCATCATTCCCCCTTATACTAATCTTAATAACCATTAGGACTTTTAAATTGAAACGTATAGATTACTCGAGACTCGAGCAAAGATTAAGCTTAAAGTTTAGAAAGAAGAAGAATAGTATTCCTATACTTTATTCCTATACATACTGATGCTATAAAACTAAATATTTAAATAATTTAATTGTTGGATATGGAAAAACATATAGGAATACCAGTCTTAAAACTTTCATTAAGGAAGTAATCATTCTTTTACATAGAAAGGGTATGCTTGTACACATGTATAACAAAATTAGATGATAATAATGATTATGATGATAATACTACTACTACTACTACTACTACTAATAATAATAATAATAATTAATCCTTACTTCATCATTCCATCACTACATCTTATTTTTTGAAATACTTCCTTCTGCCTCGACATGAATTTTAAAAAATCGCAATGTACTCACCGAAGAATTTCAGACCGGGACGTGTGTATGGAAAAATTTCATATATTTATACCACTGCGTCTCTTTTAGTTGAGTTATTACACCATTATACAATCTCGCGGCATCCCACTTTCCTTAATAGTGCAATAAAGCCCGGCGTCCCTGTGTAAAAACAAAAGTTTACATCCCACGTAAATTTATGAAGGTGAAAATATATAATAATGCGAGTACCATAAAGAAGGAGAAAGAGGGGGGTGGGGGTGGCGAGTACGAGGCAAGCAAAAAATCCTCCTTTAGTTAGTCCGCAGGTCCACTCTTCCATCTTCGTTTTTTTTTTATTTTTACCCGCGCATAGATGATAATCGCAAGCTCAAACAATAGAGCACACGACCATATTCAGATCATCCAATTCTTAAGCACACGCGAATGGTTGAACGCGCAGGTACGATTGCTGATCCCTATTATATATATATATATATATATATATATATATATATATATATATATATAAACATTCATACATATATGTAACACATGGTCTCTCTGGCCCGTCGACGACGTTGTAACAGATATCTCAGTGTATCGAGCTAGCCCTCCCCACCTTCCTCTATTGTTCTTATGCGCTTCTGTTAACTGTTGGCATAAACTTGAAATGATTACCGTATGCACGCATGTACGTATACAGATACACGAGTCACATCCTTCCCTCCGATGCCCTCGGCGCGTCGTTCCGATACCGGGGTGTTTATTGCGATCAGCGGGAGGTTAATGCGACCGAGGCTGATTTTTAGTCGTGTGTACATAAATTGTATAGATATAAAGCCTAGCGCATAAATTAAAGCCGAGCTAAAGATATTCGTATGCATGCGCGTTTTGACTCGAGCGCTTTATTGTTTCACTTATACGTATATATATATATATATATATAATATAGTAGTGACTGAAATATGCGTATCGATGCCTGGTAATTGTCTATTGCATTTGATAGGGATTCATATTTTTTCGTGCATGGTTAAAATGATAATTGGCACTTGGATCTATGTAGAAATTTTGTTCGAACTTATGGTTGGTGATTTAATAATCGAAGCGAATGCTTCGCGGCCCAAGAAATAATTATCGATGTCAGCAATTTTCGTCAATTTCACTGGTTAAGTTCATCGTGAATATAGATTTCTTCAATCGTCTTTAATTTTTAGTATGGACATAACGTATAACAATGCCGGCGTATTTTAAATCTCGCAAGAAAATCCAAGTCATTAGATTCGCGAAGTCGGCCTGATTATCGCAAAAATTAGCCCTGGATAACTTCGGATCAAATGCTCTACCATTTTTAAAATATGGTATCCAAGTAGAGCTTTATGTCATTAAATTGAATATACACTAATCGTGGAGTTGTATTGTTTAAATTGACAAATCCTTTAATTTTAAGGTCAGGGTCAATAAAGGAATAACATTTAAAACAAATTTTATAATAGATATATGTCCATAAATTGTAGTTTTATAGCTATTGTCCGTTGAAGTTGGACAATGTTAAAGGATGTTCTAGCATGTGAAACCCATCTAATTTGAATTGACCAAAAATATAAGTAAAAGTTTAACAATCCATTTCGTCAGTGTAGATTCATGAAAACTTTATTTGCTGGAACGTTGAGCTTTATTCATCTCTTACGCTTGATAAATCGAATTTAGAATCTAATTAAAAGAAAACAAAGTAACTTGTATAAGTAAAAAAGTATCACATCATGGAAATACAGAGCAGCACTAGATTCCAAAACTTATTATGATCTCGACATAATCCATCATCCAAATTTCATCACCTATTCTTCTCAGCTTTATCCTCATCAGTCTCTTCTTATACTTTATCTTTATACATTTGCAAGTTTAAATTCGCATGCCAATATATAACTTTGTTAAGGAAAATTGTAGGAAAATTATTTTACACCTATACACAAAGGTGAATAATAATCTCCCATCGCCGATATATTTGCCGTCGAAGAGAAAAAGAAGAAAAGAAAACTTGAACGTCCGTTAACTCAGTGTCGCAGGCATTACATATAAATCAGTCGTTTGGTTTCTTCCCATCCGCTCTCTTCTCCTGTCTCGCGCAATTTCTCTCTCTCTCTCTCTCTCTCTCTCTCTCTCTCTCTCTCTGCCCACGACAGTCGCCTTGAGCCAGCTCCCGTCGTTGAATAATCGCGCGCGCGCGCGGCAAATCTGCCGATCGATGGATCGACGAACCCTCCGGTCGCGTCACGCGATATATCCCACGCGCGGCCCCGGCGATTCGACGCGCACGCTAACTTTATAATCCGCGCGCGCAGAATCGCGAGTGTGGTATAGAGCCCCGATGATGCGCGCATGTAATAATATATGACGTAAGCGGGTCGTTATTGCGTCACGCGCGTATTATTTCATCCCGCGAATAGAGGGAGTTGGATATTAAAAAATACGAACGAACTTGAGCGAGCCGTTGAACTTGACTCTTGGATAATGCGCGGTGAGCCGTCTCAGCTGTATCGATAATTTAAATACGCAGGGACAGTGACAAAAAGAAGTTCGCAATAGATAAAATTTTTTTGAATAAATTAGTTACTTAATAGTGTAACTAATATTTTTACTGTCAATAATATTGATTAAATAAAAGTATTGTAAAATTAAAATGGCTAGCATTTCGAAAACAGTATTGTCCTTTTTCAAAAGTTTTTATATATTTGAAAGTAGCACGTGAACAAATCCACATTGAATGGTTAGACGAAAAGTTTGAACAATAGAATGTAAAGTTATAAAATAAAGATATCAATAAGTAAACAACAGTATGGAAACCTAAAACCACGGTTTAATCAATATTAAGTATATTATTATTTCAAATTTTTTTTTCAACACCTAAATTGCATAAGTATCTAACTGTAATTTTTTATTTTAGTTTATTTTTTGATCAAGAATTTTGAGTTTTTCAAAATACCATGACGAAGATTAGTTACATGATAATGCTCAACTTCATTTCTGATTTTTAAACTTCATTTATCAGAATTTCATTTTTTATTTAGATCATAGTTCAAAATAATAATAACGAGCTAATAAATTATTTTAAAACGGGGACAGGCTATAATTTTAATCCTCTTTGTCTTCTGTGTATTCCAAGAGAACAGCCAATCCAATTAAAAAAAACAGTCCGATCTCCCTCCTCATATATGCCGTATCAACTTTCTTCGCCTATCAAACAGACGCCTAAGTACTATCGGGTTCACCTGCAAAACTGGCACCCACGCGTCATTCGCCGAACTGCAGACGACATTCGAGGCGTGCGCCTATATATACACACCGTCGGGACAGCGCTAACGGTATTATATATCAACGGCTTCTTTTCCGAATCGGTTGAGCCGCGGTACGACCGCTCCTCCTCGCCGCAGCTTTCACCGAAACACCGAACAAACAAAAAAAAAAAAAAAAAAAAAAAAAATGAAAGAGAAAGAAAAAAAATGAAAGAGAAAAAAGCGCAAAAATTCGAGAAAGTTCTTGCTTCTCTGCGTGCGCACGTGAGCGCGCACCTTCGTCGCCGGGAATTCGCGGATGTGAAAACGCGTCTCCATCTCCCGAGCGCGCGTGCGCTGTCGGGGCGTTAACCGAAGGTATATTTACCATAAACCGATGCCTTGCTAAATCACGCGCGCGCCCGGGCGCATCATTTACAGTTGACGCCCAACGACCGAGTGGTTGAGAGAAAGAGAGAGAGAGAGAGAGAGAGAGAGAGAGAGAGAAAGAGTTGGTTCGAGAAAAATATCGCTCTCTCTCTATATATACGAGATCGCGCTACACCCACACGTCAGGTGTACATATATATAGGGCTCAGCCCGGGCGATATATAAAACGCCCTTATTTACAGCTGAGCGTGCGCGCGAGCGGCGCGTATCTTGTACCTTATGTACAAAAGATGCGGCGAGTCTCGGGGCTTTTGATAATATATAACAGCGCCTCGCACGCGGTGAAACATCAAAGAGGAATAGAGACAGAGAGAGAGAGAGAGAGAGAGAGAGAGAGAGTAAAGGTGCGAGATGGACGAGAGGTTGGGGTGGAGGGACGGATTGGAGAAAGAGTTCGCGGCGGCAGCGCTCGTAAAGCCGGGAGCGAGTTATATGGTCGCGAGCGGCTCGAGAGACCGATCGCCCATTCGACGGGAGGCTCTTGACTTCTTGATGATCGCGCCGATGCGCCGAGCAGCCAGCAATAAGGAGAAGGCGGACGTGGCTCGGCGCGTCGGGCGCAGCCCGCGAAATTCGAAGGAGAACCCCATATATCTAATAACGCATAAACACAGAACCAGACACACACACACACACACACACACACACAAACGCACAGCGAGTGTGCTAAAATTCTCAAATGGTTGGAAAATGATTCGATAGCAGTGCACTTTAGGGAAATATATGTGAACTCTTGTGACTGGCAATCTGATTGCCAGGTTGACGAAGAGTCGCGACAAGTATAAGCCTGATATTCATGGTCATTTGATATTAATGGTATAATTACTATTAATCGTCATCTTTTTCAACGCATCTTTTTGAAATGACAACCCCTTCTTTTTTAAATCCAGGCAGTAAAACTTTTCCCTTCTAAAAGTGGGATTATGATAAATTAGTTCAATTATCGCGTAGAGAATCGCTCAAGTCGAATTCAGTCTTATTAATATTCCAAAAATTTCACTCCATCATTAAGGGTCGTTTAAATGAAGTCTGTATAATGAACATGACATCTTAAATACATTGACGCGACCCGTGTTTGCCACCAGATGGCGTCGCGCATCTTTTGATGCTCACATAAATATTAGTTGTCAAGTATATAAAATTTGAGCATAATATGATTTAATTCCGATTACTTATTCTTGGGGTTCTATCTTCTCCGAAAAGATGATTTAGTTCACCATACCGCTTTCGTCATTATAATCAGACAGTAATATACAAATTTGTAAAGGTACTTAGATTTAAACATAGATTTTATAAATAATTGGTTAAATTAGGGTGAAAAATATGGATGAAGACCAAATTAGGCTGTTTATGGTATTTTGTAATGGAATTTCTGAATTGTTGTACAAACATTAAATTTTAATATTTCTTAACGAAGATGTAGCACATTCACATCACGAATGGATTGTTCAAGCCACTCTTTTAAAAAGTGGTAATCTATATGGAATGACCCAATTTAAGGGAAAAATGAAAAGTTACTACTTTAGAGAAGGAGTTACTCATCTTTTAAATGGTATGATTGATCCTAGTTCTAGAAAGTGAGTAAATTTTTAGTTAAAAAGATCTATATATATATTCATTTACATAATATGGATAACTTTTTGGTTATTTCCAGTGAACTTTATCAAAATTCGTATATAGATAGATAGCCAATTGGCTACAATGCTCACTCTGCTCTCGTGGTTCGCCTACACTAAATTTTGTAACTTTAATTGACAATATCTAAAAAAATAACTAACTTCTTTTTGGACATCCTTGTGCGATCTTGTTTATCTAAAAATTTTCTCTTGTTCGATATACGGGATTAACGATAAGTAGTTCATTTTGAAGAAAACAATATTGACCTTGAAATAATATTCATAGACTTGCTTAAGACCATTTTTAATGTCACGGTCAGATGACCAAGAAAAAAAGTAGGGAAGCTTCTGTATATTAAAGATGCGTTCCCTCGAAATACACCGATGCCAAGCCATTCATCCCGACGTCCCTGAAACTTTCAATCCATCCAGTACGATTATAAATACGATTCGTCGAGATTTTTTCACGCGGCCATCAAGATGAAGCCGTTGCGCACGCGACTAGCCAAAATCCACGGACGATGGCGTGGCCATCGGTCGTATTTATAATGTTTAAACAGGAGTCGCGGCATCGTCGGCTCCCGATCGTATACGCAGCGCGCTTTTATTACGCGTTTACGCTCATTTTTTCCTTCTTCACTTCTTTTTTTTATTCGTTTTCTTCCTGTCACGAAATCGCGACCCGTCGTTCTTGCGTATGCCTATACGTTATAATGCGCGTCGGGGAGAAACCGCACGCGAACACGCCCTCCGTGGTATATTTTATACGCGCCACGTATAATATGAATATGCAATTAGCGCGCGGGTCTATCGATGCCATAAAAGTTTATAAAAAAAAAAAGAACGGCATACTCGGTGGTTGTAGCGGAAGTGTATATATATATATATATATATATATATATATATATATATATATATATGTATGCATGTATACACATATGGAGAACAAGATTTTATAATTCTTTGGATGATTCTTATATACAATATAGTGTTTGCCTACAATTTTTTGTTATGTATTGATGAAATAAACGATTTGTTCGATTTAATGAACTTTGTACTTAATTCTAATAAAATACGATTAATTTCACCTAGCAATTATTTATAGTGAATATTTAAATAATAATAATTAAGAATTTTGCCAAATGGATACTGTATTATTCTCAGCTGCCGATGATTAAACTATTTTGAAGACAAATATACAAAATAAATAAATCGAGATGAATGCGTAACATTATTCTTGTATTTTCTTTCTGCTATTTTTTCGATTGGATTGAATAAATATTCAATGGGTAAATAAAATTTCTCATCTATAGAATCACGCAATAATGTTTTAACAGGAAGTCTAATAGATTGAATTATCTGTTAAATTTGATGAGGAAAAATATCGGAATATTTCTGAACGATATGAATTAAGATGATATGACAATTTCTTTATTATTACGTATCGCTTCTGTATCACTTCTTTTATTTTAAAAGTTTATGTAATATGTCCAAGTGCTTTGATTTCATTTTAATCGTCGTTTACTCTAATTTGATAATCAAAATGTTAGAAAATTGATATTATGCTATTAATAGAAGACAAGCTTGGTTGGTACTTGTTCCTTTGAGTTCTTTTTCTTTTACTAAAAGAAGTTTTATATTCCGATATATTTCGTACGATCGTAAGATTTGCCATTTATATAGTCATCGTTAATTAATAACAACCCAGGTTCGTAAGAGTGAGGAAGGAAAATTGCGTGTATATATCTACATAAAAACAAAAACTATAATGTGGCATTGAATGAAAATGAATCGACAGATTTTGCCGGGCGTTTCTCGGAACGATGGTGTATTAAAAGTGGTATTTTTATAGGACAAGGACGGCTTGCGTGTACAATATAATAGCAAAACAGCGACCGAGTATAAGCAGTTCAGCTTAGAATTATTCTACGGTATATATATGCATCCAATTCTTAAGTATTCAAATTGGTTAACAATCGCTCACCGGTAATTTTTTCAACAACCACTATACAGAGACACGCGTACAGAGTTGAGCCCGCGCTCATTATCCCTCGAACGAAACGATCATTCTACACGAGAGCGAGTTATTCGTATGTGACTCTCACGTTTTTATTATATATATATATATATATATATATATATATATATATATATATATATATGTATATATATATGTAGAGTCTAAAATTAAAAAGAAAGAAGGCAAATTTTTCTTTATGAGAACGTCGGAGGATACGGCAGGCGTAAGCATATCCGACCTCACGTCAAGTCATGCCGTTTATTCTCGTAAGCGCAATCACGCAGTGTGTTTCGTATTTTCGCGATATAACTCGAGATATGTAACGCGCGCAATTAACCCAAATTCGGATCTCTAAAGTTCGTTTGTTAAAATCTTTATTGTGGAATGCCGGTGGATGTTTCAATGGTCGAGATAATTTCCATTGGTTATATATAAGTATAGGAGCACGTCTTGTACATGCAATACATGGGGAAACAGTTCAGGATTTGTATGGAGCTATCGTTACTTCGTTTTTTTTGTTGATGCAGGTTCTGCTTGAATATTTAAATGTTTCGCCCAAAACTTGCGATACCGTAGAGCTCATTTTAAATATTTGAATTGCAGTGAAATGAAATTCTGCTGCAGCTAAAAAACCTGCAGTGCTTAGTTTGGTAATTTGGAAACAAATGAAAAAATTTCGTCTCTTTCCTTTACTTTTAAAATAAAAATCTGCAACACTCTTACTTTCTAATTGTAAAGTCATCTGATTATTTATATCGTATTTGTTAAAAAATAAATATTAATCTACTGATTCGAAGATTCTAAAAACTTCTATCCTTAGAAAATTGTAAATCATATAATAAATTAAATACATTAAAGATATTCTCTAATTAAAATGTATTTTGGATATTGACTACTAGTTAAATAATTAATCATTAATAACAACAAAAAACTGATACATGATGAAAATACGATAAAAAGATATTTATGTTTAGTATTTGGTTAAAGTCGACAGATTGACTGCAGATGACTTTGATAATGCTAATTGATAGATGGTTGCCATTTTTTATGCGGCATATAGCTTATAACCTTTTTTATTTAACGCTTTTTTTATTTTTTTATTTTTTTAATTTTAAAACGTAAAATGTATCTGTATATATAATTATTATTTGTTAATATTAACTAGAAACACTACGATAAACTTAGAGAAAATTGATATAATATTCGCAATAATCGTAATTGACCTTTAAAGTTAATGTCACCGTAATAATAAATTTATTACTAGTGGATTGGATATTAAATTGAAGCTAGTCAACAGACATGCGAAGATCTAAAATTCGATGTCTGAATTTACAAATCTTCTTCCCTCTAGACTGAGTTCGACTTTTGAAAAGAGGAAGAAGCCTCAAGAGTCGATTTATGACGCAGATGGTAGATGCTTAGGACTATTTCCTCTGGATATCTGACGAAATAAGCAACACCTGAGCTGGATAGCGTGATCATCTTATTGTCACGCAAAAATCCATGAATTATTTGACGACAGTTCCGATTGTTTGCAATAAATCGTAAGTAATTGTTTAGACCTTAGTTTTTGAATGACTTTTCCTCGTTTTCCAAGCACCACTCAGATGATCGTTGATTTATGCCGACATCGTAGTAATAAAATCATGACTTATCGTCTGTAATTATTCATGGAGGCCGAAACATTTTTCGCTTCAGAAATGGGACCTTCATCAATCGTATGCCAATGGGTTTTTTAAACGAAATTGAAATCTTTTGAAACGAGCTTAATAATTGTGACATGTCTCTTGGCTGAAAATCTACTGTACAATGTGTTTTACATCATTTCATGAGCAATGCTAAATTAACTAGTAAACTTTACAGACTCGTATCATAATTTTCTTACACTTTCTTGAACTTCTTTTAAGACATTTATCGTAAATAGACGTCCAAAAAGAGATAAATATTCTTCCACAGTGAGACGCTTATAAAGTTTCAATATTACACTCGTAAATTTTAGTTTCCAATGAAGCAGAACGTGCAAACGCTTCCCGTAACATTTTTTACGATTCAATATAAGAAATGTCATTCGCCACAAGGCACTTCGAGCAATCTCATTGCGGCGCAAAACTCTGCCAGACAAAAATAAAACGACGACTGCCGTAGGCTCACGCTATAGACAAATCTTACCGATCAAATAATGACCCAAATACAGATATAATTGAAGCAATTATTGATGGATCTGGTTTGGAAGGTCACAACGTATTGAGAATCATCGATCATTACCCATTTCATCAAGTCTTTCCATCGACAATTGTTGAATCGCCCATATGTTTATATATTGTAATCTCGTTTTGCTCGCAAGAACGCCTCTTAGACAGGAACATCGCTGTCTGTTGCATATATCCCCCTCACCCACACCCTCTCTCCCTCGCTCGCGCGTGAAAGTCATCGATTCTACGTGTATAAGGCGAGTTCGATCGCGCGAGCACGCATAAACTCACGTTCCACGGGCTGACACACGGTTCACCTAACGTCGTAGTCGTCGCCATTCCCGATGCGATTGTCAATGCAAGGCTCGTGAAAGAATCCGACGAACGCCGTTCGACTCGGCCGTTTGCTTCAATTTGAATGAAACTTTGCGACGACAATTTGAAGGGATTCATCAAGTAGTCTTTCGGTTCGAAATTAATTTTTAATTCGATTAGATTTTGTTGAAATGATCGATAGTTTCTCTTTGATCGTCCTTATAGCGATGCCAAAAAATATTTCACGGCTTTGCCGCATTTCAATATAAAAGGACCGTTGGAAGGTCGAGCTTGGCAAAGAATAAATTTTAGACATCATCATTTTGCATGCTTAATGAAGATAAAAAAGGCGGTTGTATTCTAATAATTATTAGAAGCTGTATATAGACATACCTCTTGAAAAACGACACGTATAGTCCATTAAGTAAGAAAATGAAATAATCGGGAGGAAGCCTCGCGTTCGTTGTGTTCATCTAATAAACATTATAATTATATATGTGTGTGTGTGTGTGTGTGTGTGTGTGTGTGTGTGTGTGTGTGTGTGTGTGTGTGTGTGTGTGTGTGTGTGTGTGTGTGTGTGTGTGTGTGTGTGTGTGTGTGTGTGTGTGTGTGTGTGTGTGTGTGTGTGTGTGTGTGTGTGCACCTTTCACTTTCGCGATTTGCGCCCACCAAAGAATTATACTGTGCGAATATTCTGACGCGCGCGCTGAATTCGTATATTAAAACAATGCAATTAGCGATGATTTCTTTCGCGCTAATGGCTATATAATCAAATCTTTTTTTATATATATGTGCGTATACTGAATTTATGAGGCAAATATATATACGTAACCTTTAATATATGCACGTTTCAAAAGTATGCGAAAAATGCGGATTTTCACACTTTCAGTCTCTCCTCCAACTGAATTAATTAGCAACCGCAGAGTCTTAAAAAGTATATGGGAGAGCAATTTCAGCTCGAGATAATTTGCATCCTTGAAACGAATTTACCCAATTTTCGCATGTATAAAAATTACGATAGCTTCTACCTTTTCACACTTAAAGTGAATTTGTATATAAGTATAGAACGTTGATAGAATGTCTTTTATGCAAAAATTTCATTAGCGCTACGGATAGAAATACTTTACTGTAATACTTATTAACGACACTTTGTTTCCATAGACTATCCATTTTATACGCAGCGGCTTATGAGCAATTTATTCGAGACGTATGTAATCCAGCCCACATATAAAATTGCGCACTATACGCCTACGTAGATTTTATTGCGGATCAACTTTCCACGACATTGACCCACTGAGTTTTAAATATTTCTCGGATATTTGGCGAATGTCGCAGGAAGATCATTTCCTTAGTTACCAGAATTGTAAGGAACACATTGTTATTAAGGATTTATGGCTTGATCTTGCAATGTAAAATGGGATATTTTAATTGAACATATAACAGCGATACCCTTATTCTTATAAGCGTATTAAATAAAGGATCCGTGAGATTGCCAGAAAAGATAGGTAGAAATTTCAGTAAGAAATTAAGTAGTTAACCGACTATCGTCAACTTCTATTTACATTCTCCTGTAAGTACATTCAAGTGTAATCTGTTGCAAAGGCTAAAGTAATGAAATATTTCACTGATAATACTTAAATCTTATACACTGACGCTAAACCGACAGATTTAATAATTATTTTACCTAAATCGCCCAACTTAATTAACCCCATCTAAATTTGAGTGACTGATGTAACATAACTAATATTTCATTATAATATTTCACATTTAGTTTTATTTTATGATACTATATAAATCGATTCTTGCAATTTCATACCGATATAAGTGAAAATCATAGATGTAAATTTTTCAGTTTGAAGTAAAATATATGTAACAACCGCTTTATTACGGAAACGTTACCCAATGACTTTATCAATTAATATAAATATTAATGAAAGTTCTCTTTTCTACGCTGACTGAAAAAAACAGTGTGTAACAGTTTCGGAAATAATATATTATTACGTCATTCTATTAGGTAATACCACTTTAACTAGCTGCTATAGTTGCCTATCGAGTATATTAATATTTAATTTACGAGCCTATTAAAGAATTCTAGAATAACAAAGCGTTTATCGTGCAAAAATTAAGACGTCCGATTGTTCTGCAAGCAAAGCAGTTATGAATTACGTACGTTCAAATTTGAACTTTCCCAAAATTCCGACTTACGGAAAACAACGGTATACGCCTTGTTAATTCGACTTTCCCCATTCGTGGTTTATAAAACGTATATATCTGTGTATATGTACGGTGAAAGGGATATACGCGCCATCTAGAACTCGCACGTGTTTAAAATAAATTTTGCACCGCGTGCGCGCACGTGAGTCGTTGCTCTGTTATTTTTTCAGCTTTTTCTTCCTTGTCCGTATTCGATTTAAAGCGCTCATGGTGAAATTGAAGGATATGGCGAATTCTTTGCGGCACAATTTTTCTTTCGAAATCCACCGATCGGTATGATCGTCTGTGGACTTTTGTGATTTTCAGCTGTACTTCGGAACAGTATGAACTACGATATACGAACGAAGAGCTTGTTACACATGATTAAAATATAACACTTTTAACAGATCTCATTATATATGCAAAAAAACTAACCTCTTTGTTTGAAAAAAAGTGAAATCATTTCCACTATTTCAACTATATAAACGGTAGTCTTTATATCGGAAATTAAAAAACTGCAATGATGTTTTCAATAGACCTATGCTACTATAGGAATAATAAATTGATTAAATTAAGGCAAAAACTCAGTCCAAGCATTGATCAAATACTGAAAATCCTAATTAAAATGAAACAAATATAATATAATTTCCTAGAAATACTATGAAACATATTTGTCAACGTCATTTTTCCTAGCGAATGGAATTAAACTACTTAGTATTTTTTACTTAACTTCTAACTACTTAACTACTTAACTTCTAATACTTTCTACAATCTGAGTACGATAAATTTGAAAAATTCCATCTTAATATTGAATATTATCAGTCACAATAGGTCACTATATTGAATTTATAAAATATAATTGTAGATTCGTAATCAGCGACTCCAAAATCTTAAGATCATCTTCTTTCACTGTATGGGATAAACCACGTGAAAAGGCTGATCAGTAGAAATACAATGTCAGCTTCGCGATCGCGGTGTAGCGAAGTTTTATACTCACGTAGAACTACTCCTATCAAACTTCTCAACAAATAATAGTTAATAAACAGAGTTCTCCTTTTTGTGTCATGCCATCGCTGCCTTAAATAGTTGAGATAATGCAAGCAGAAATTCAGACTCATCGTGCAAATGAAGCCAATCTTCATCTCTTGGCTGTCCAAGGCATTTGGCTGAAATCCTAACTACCACACATCTACCACTACATTAGTTCCTATACTATAATTTTGTGTATCCAAGTGAATCTTGAATATGACAATTATTCACCAGATCTGACTGTCTGGAAATAAATATTTGTCGAATGTAGAAATGTTTGAGAATGTGAACAATCTTCGTCTCGTAGTAAACACGCAGAGCCAACCGAAAGAGCCCCGGAACTCATACTTTTGACACGAAGATTAAATTGCGACGGCACGGCGCGCAGAATATTTTTAAAATTAACCATTCCCTCAACTAATAGTTCCCCTCTCCCGATTGTTATATCCAGTTGCATTCCCGATATCGTGCTCGAACGGCGAAATCCAATGAATTCGTGTCCCGCGCGCGCTGCCCGATTGCGCAAGTCCGCGGTGCGCTGATTACCTCGACAAATACAATCGGCGGCTTGCATTGTCTTTCCGTTTTGCAATCGCGAGCCCCCTTATGGAAGTTACAATATATATATATATATATATATATATATATATGTAATGCAACGCACAATGGAAAATCGCGCGTAGTCGCCGTCTTCGTCGCCGTACATACCGAACAGGCGCGCATATTTTAGTGCGCTCGTCATATCGTCTCTCTCTCTCTCTTTTTCTTGAACACCCTCCCCCCCATCCATCTTTCTCGCCACAACCTATACATAAATGATACCGCGTCCCCGCTGGGGACTTCCGCTCCCATCGACAGAGCCGCACAACGGATCTAAGGAGGACGGATGCGTATATGCATTCGCCCACGCGCATCGGTATGCGCCGCGGATCGCGTCACGATGTTGCCCAGCGCAATATCCATAAACGATTTACTCTCTCCTTCTCTCCTAGTCTCTCCCCTTTCCCCCTATCTCTCTCTCTCTCTCTCCCTCTCCCTGCGTCGATCGATCGGAAATAAAGTTTATGGTTGGCGCAATCGTTCATTTTTTTCTTTTCTTTTTTTCCTTTACGACCCATTGGGTAAATACTGCATAGGATGCGAGCGTGCCTTCCGCCAGAAGGATAGTCGAAGGTATGTCTTTACGATATGCTGGTCGTCCGTGCAATAAGACGACCGGCTGGATTTTTCTTATTTCGTCGTTCGTATTTAATAGAACTGGTATAGATTGTATGGCTTGAGTCGCTTAAACAAAATGAAAGGCATTATTTTGAGATTTTTAGTATTTGTTGTACAATATTTATGCTGAATTACATAGCCAACATATATTTGTGAGCATAGAATTCATATAATTCTGAATCGTTATCGTATACACCGACTGATCATTATTCTTCAACAACATTTGCATTATCCACGCAAACTAGTTTCACGTAAAAGGTTCCAATGGCGGGACATTTTATATTATTTGTAAGATACAGATAATAAAGTTGATATGATATATTTTACAAAGAGTCTTGCGTGCTGAGTCCTTAAAGAGGCAGATCTTCTTCCACATTATCTAGCTATCATAATATGATAGACCTCTTGGTTAACTACTAATGTGTCAGTAATTCCATATAAATAAATTTGTAAAATATTCACTGCAGATTCTTTTAATTTTTTTAATTCCTTAATATCTATATAAAGAAAACTATCGCGTCTTCGTAACTTTCATATTGAGTATCTTTATATTGTGACATCTAGTATTTTTCTAGATGGAAGTCAAAAAGGGTAGAGGTTTTGCAGAAGATAGGTAGAAAACTTTTGTAAATCGAATTCACAAATCGATAATGTGATCAAGAGTTTTGATAGTTTAATAAATCAATAAATAACTTTAGCAAGATAATTACACGTTTCTCATACTTCTTTCATTATGCTAAATTAAAAACCGTTAAGCATTTTGCACTGTCGCGTAAGGAACTGTACTTTGAAACACGCTTCAACTACAGCTAGAGTAACACTTCATGAATACAATTCTCAAACGAGTGCGAGCTCTAATCTGTGACCTCGAAACGTACAAGCGCCCCAAGATTGTCTATTTCAATCATGTTATAAGTTACGTATTTGCGAATGCAGAATTATTATCAAAAATGCAGAACTGTTACCCAAATGCTAATTAGATTGGAATTTATAATACTCTTGATATTCACCAGAATTTTAAGCCATAAAGGGAATCGAATTGGTCAGACCCAACACATATTAAATCTAAGTGGCGTCAATATTACCGAGTGGTTGCTAAATTTAGAGTCTCCCCAGTCTTGAAAATACTGAATAATAATGTCTAAATACTCTTCAGTTTAGCTACGAACCACAGTGTCAATATTGAGTTGTTTTACTTCCAATTTGTGTTCTGTGTGACTGGCTTGATTTTTTTTGTATTAAAAAACGTCCTCACAATAAAATATTCTTTTTATGTTTTTTTTTTATAATCACCTTAATTATCCAATAGTAATTCAGGGAATCGATGGAAATATTAAGTAAAATTTCATGTTACAACGCTTCAACGAAATGTGTCGTCGTCATCGTAAGTACAACGTGTTGAATTGGATTAGTAATAAACTTATAATTCGAGGTATTTATTGTACATTGGGAAATTCAGTATATCAAACGACATATATGTGACGTTATTTTCGACAAGTTATTTTTAACAAAACTGTGGCCCTGTATATGCTATGCAATAAGTTGATTGCATTTCATCAATTCTTTTATATATACGCGAAAGCTTATATACATACGTACAAATAAATTTTATATCGTTTATGCCGAAAGAATTATATGTTGCACAATTTTTCGAAATGACGATCTAACTAAATTTCAAATATTCTACACCCGGTCTTAATTTAGCTTCATTTAATTCTTCTTCCAAAAGTCCAATACCATCCTTTGCTCTGAACGTTCTGAAACGTGCACTGTTTTAAGTTTATTCGCCGAGTCGCAGTAATTTCCAAAAATGTTCAAAGTGCAGCATAATGCATCCACGAAAGTACATGTAAAATATACATAAATTTATACGCGTAAAGTAATGCCTTATTACACTTGTAAAAGCGATAAAATTACATTCAGCTGACACGTCGCTCTGTTTGGAAAGCTCGCATTGTCAGTCCGCGCGCGCGCGCCTGGAATCCGCTCTATCGCCGGTCTCGTTGGCGCTCCACCGGTCTTATTAAGCGATCGGTCGATTTTCCTCGAGCGCGCGTTCGGGACTTTTTCCGATGCAGATACGAACGCGCATGGTTGCGCGCATGGGTGATGGAAGTGCGCGCACGTGCGCGGGTTAGTCAGCGTCGCGGGCGCCGTTAACGCTTTTCCGCTTGAGGCGCGCACAGAAGAACGGGACGGAAGTTGTATGACGGACGCGCGCGATCGCTCTTTTGGGAGTGGGAGGATGTATCGGTCGGCTCTGTGTGTTTTATAAACGTATGCAAATATAGATGGAAAATGTACGATAGGAAAGTCAGTGCTTCGTACAAAAGCGTTACTTTGTACAATTACAATTACATGTTAATCGTTCATTATAAGTGTCAAGCTCTTCGCATTAAATGTGACAAATTAATATCGTTAAATGATAAAAATAATTTTGTGCAACAAAAAAAAAATTATATTTATAATCCATGTTGTATCAACATTCGTTTTGTTCTGATTATTTCATCTACAAATAAACTTCTGAACGATTTAATTAATACTTTTTATACCGAACGGCCGATGTATTTCGCTTATCAATAAATTATTTGTATCAAAGTGAAAGCTGATTTGCATTAAGAATTAAATAATGCAATTTTTAGTTTACAAAATACTCGTGTGTCGGATTCATCAAGAAAGTATATTTTTCTTCCAAATAATATATTTGTAGCACATGAATACGCGAAAACATTATTTATAATTATATACTAAACATAAATAGTAACTTATAAATAGTTTCTATATTATAATAATTAAGCATAAAGATAAGAATAATTATAGATATATATGTGTAATAAATAAAAAAGAAAGTATGTAGATAATACTTATAATAATAATTGAGTAATTCCTAGTTAAGTCGAAGCGCTATATATCACTCTTTATTACTCGTACTATATATAACACTAAATCTAAATTCTATGTTGCCTATGATGCAATTATTAATTATACTTTTTATCTATTAAAATGTTATCCCTGCTTCTAAAAATTGCCTAAAAATTTAATGTAAATCTATAATGAGCATTATATATATATTTTAAAAGGATATTTTTTTTACGAACTTATTACTTATAAATATAACAGCGATATGAGATTTTGTTTTAATGCCTGCCTCTAACATCATAATTATATACGCATTAGAATTTGCTGCTGGTTCGGAAGAATATTTTAGATATATTTTAAGTGACTTTCGTAACGTTCTTTTTAAATACATTCATCTATAGTGGAAATTCAGATTTTTTTTACGAGTAATACCTATGTTCATTAATAACCTACTAATTTACTTATATTTACCTTCCTTAGTAATGCTACGTTAATAATGATCGTAATGAAAATCTGCCAAAAAGTACCCATTGGTTCCGTACATTTTCTAAATTCTATCTAAAATTGAACCACTTCCCGATCGAACGTAAATTAAACTTTCATATATTCACGTGTATAATTGAAGGATTTTTTAAATGTTGTATACTTTCATTATAACGAATCACGAAGTCGTTGTATTATCAATATATCTAAGTAATACAAGCTCTCAAAAGTCAGACGAGCGTACATAATCAGCCTTTTAATATCTCGAATCCGCCTGACCCCCCCCCCCTCCGTTTAATTTCTCACGCGACCAGTGGACTTCCAATATATATATATATAATCCCGGCTGACGCGGCGCCGACCGCGCGCTGCCAATTTACGCGCGCGGCTGATGTGGCGCATCGAAAGAGAAAAGAAAAACTTGCGCGCGCGGCGGTTTTCCATTTTCACCTGCCGCCGCGCGCGAATTCGCCTACGTACATGTGTGTGTACGTACGTACGTACGTATGGATGTCTGAATGTATGTATGCATGTTGTATACTTATTTATAACGCGCTAGACTTTCTATTTTGCAAAACGAGAAGCACCGGAACGACTCTATGTATGTATGAATCGTTGCTATTATTACTCTAGAAATGATTAGTATATATATATATATATATATATATATATATATATATATATATATATATATATTGTATATAATAGTCAAAATCATTCGCTTTATATGTGAATACTCAAGACCAACTGCAAGATATATAGTAAAAGCTTTGCTTGCAACTTTCTATAATGTGTAGGGAAAACTTTTTCGTCAATATATATGTATATAACCACTATGTAATAAAGTTATAACGTACGCCTTATTTCATTATTTTTTCGGTTTTCTTTTTTTAACTACTATTCCATTGCCATATTATTTACGTATACCAAAAGGGTCGAGGCTCGCGTACAATTGCGATTTCATAATTCATGAATTTTATGTCGCACGAATCTACAAGTCATTAAATTATCATGATAACGGTATTGATATTCGTACAATTATATTTACGCCACTTAAATTTTAAATAAAAGTAAGATTGTCTTGTTTAAGTAATAATACACATTAAAATATTTATTATAATAAAATAAAATGCATGCAATAATATGATTTTTTATACATATTATTAATTTTATATGTATTTGGAAGTTAATTTCATAATGCTCTAATAATAGATTTTTTAATCTATTTATTTCATTACTACGATTTTCTTTTTAAATAAAGAATATTTTTGCTCACGAGCATTAAAATTATATATTAGGAAAAGACGCGCGGATTTTAGCTAAAAACTTTTTTTTCTGTAAAGGCGAAACAATCGCGAGTCTCTCATATTACGGAAACCATGAAACTGCATCTCCGCAAGAATCCCCTCGTCAACAAAAAAAAATCAGGTTTCGTCGGAGTTTCGGATTGTATTATACACGTCTCGGCTCTATGACGAGAATAATCCGTCGTCGTCGTTTTCAAACAATCGGTCTGATGCATTTTACCCGGCAAAGTTAATGGTAGTTTCGTTTATTCTTACGATAATATTATCGTTCGACGTGTTAGTATTTTTTTTTCACAAATTTTTTTCATTCTTACACTTTATAAGAAATGAAGTAAATATAGAAATGTTATTCTGTATCTGTATCTCAGTATAAGTGTTGTAAAGATATCCTTGTCATTAATTGGTTTGTAATGTATGATAAAAAAAGATTATTATAAAGATAGTTTCTTTATTGTAAAACAATTCCTTTTAATTGAAAATCCTCTGAACAAGGTCAATTTCTTAATAAAGAATGATAGAAAATATATACTTTTTACATTCTTTCATTCTGTCAGCGAATGTGTGCATTATAATATGCAAAGCTTATAGCTAAAGTAACGTAAAAAATGCTAAAACCAAATATTATTATTAATTTTTTTACCGTGACGCATTCTCTAAATATACAATGAGCTGAATTAATCGCTGAACTAATTACTAATGATATATACCAAAATCATAGTAATTTTCTGTATACTGAAATAAACTCTCGATACAGTCGAGTATTTTCTAAACAATCTTTGATTCTTTTAAGTCATAATGTATCAGATAAAAGATCATAAACATTTTGTTTCATATATTTTAAGCGGAAATTTCATTACCAATATTTCTAAATCAAATTCATTCGTAACATGTGGTCTTATTGAAAAGTGGTCATTTTTTGCTCGATCGGTAAAAATAGACGCCCATGTAGCCCCCTGTAATAGGAAAACGCAAAACGCTATAGGTAATCTCCCAGCCGTACCGATCGAATCCTATACACGCCTCTGCAAAGGAAAGCCTCGCGATACCTCCCGAAATTCGATTCCCCCGGCCCTCGAGCTCCCGACGTTTTCTCGAACACCATCGGCGATATATCCGCGATTCGATCGACATCTCGCGCGATCGCGCAAATCGATTTGTATTATATTACATATGCACACATGCGTATATATATATATATATATATATATATATATATCTTCACACATATCTATACACTACCCGATCCGTACATGATAATATACTTTCACTCACTGTCTCGAGGGCCGCGCGCCTCGGGCATCAGGACCGTGCTGCCTACGATCGTCGTTGCACGCCTGCCTCCCGCGGGAGGTCAATGCACCGCGCGCAGCGAGAGGCCGGCGCGAGCGCGCGTTCGTATGATGCAGACACATCGCGAGGGCGCGTGCAGCTGATCGCGAACGGCAGATAATAATAATATGCGGAACGAGTCCCAATAGTCCCGTGAATATACGTGCATACATAGATACATACATACATACTTGTGTGTGTTTGTGTATCGATGCAGAAACTCTTTCTCAGTGTGGATGTGGGAGACGATCGCCTCCATCATCTTCGTCGTTGTAGGCCATATAGAGATTGGTATCGGCTGGGGGGATTAAGCGAGGGGAGCTGCGCGCGTCAGAGGGAAGCATTGCAAGCTCGCAATCGCGCGGAGTTTAAGAAAAGTTTAGAGATACGTTTTTAAGTTCCAAGATTTTACACGTACATAGAGCCAATATAAAACTCTTGGAACAGTTAAGCGTTAATTGAAATAATATTATTTAAATAAAAATTATTTTCCGTATTTCCAGGCTATAAAAACTAATGCGTATTACAAAATACTGTTTCTAACGTAATAGAAAAGATTGAACGCACATATCGGTACTGTTACTAAGCGATCGGCACGTAAGTCCGTGTGATCGGTTGAAATTGGCATCGACAAAACGCAAAATCTTTCATGTAAACGAGTGCGAGAATCAGTAATAATAATAAAACCGTACCAAACGTATGACCAACTCCTGAAATACGAACATTAAATGACATGCTGTCAAAAACAAAGCAAAATTTTTGTATGGCAACTACTAAAATTAAAGTTGAACAATCTTGTTTAAAGTTCAAATGATTTGTATGTACGAGTAATTTAGTTTAAAAAAACTCGTACATATAATCGTAATTTTGGAAGTTTTATCATGATTATTATCACTCGATTAACTATATTTATCGATTATTAAACGATTTTGTAAAATCAAATCTTAATGGATTGAATAAGTTTTACACATTATAGCGACAACGTGTATATATATATATATATATATATATATATATATATATATATAGATTTAGAAGAATAAAAACGACCGATCATTGTTCAACATCGTTGAGGACCACGCACTGAGCGTGATTATTTTAGCATTGTTCCCGAAATGGTAGTGGCGAGGTTCTTGTTCGCTTTCATAATTTATACGGGTATGATATAATCCAACATTAGTTATGCATTATTATGACTCAAACTTGTACGAGGCCGTACGTTA
The DNA here is from genome assembly GCA_018907035.1 of Sycobia sp. Sy_11. Classification (NCBI taxonomy): domain Eukaryota; kingdom Metazoa; phylum Arthropoda; class Insecta; order Hymenoptera; family Epichrysomallidae; genus Sycobia; species Sycobia sp. Sy_11. Next base: position 1,160,541 of record JACCIC010000106.1, read on the forward strand.
ATAAATATTATGATTATTATTTAACGTAGTGAGGATATATAGTAAAATCTCATTGATGATGATTCATGTTATTGTGAATACTCATTAAAAACTTAGAAAAATTACATAGGGAAATCTGAGCCATAACTAATGTTTAAATTAAATCTCAGTTGATATGTAATTTATAATTTAGATTAAACTTTTAGATAAACAATTGTTTCGGGATTTATCCAATATTCCGAATGAACATAATCTAGTATTACGTACTTTTTCTACTACAAGGAGGTTCTAAGTAATAGATCTGTCAAAGAGAATATAAAAATTATAGAACACAATATATTTGCATCCACCTTCATGTAACTCAATACAATTTTCCAACAATTTTCAGTAAGTTTTACATCCTTTTGATAATAAAAGGCACTGATCTTCTTCAAATAGCTATTTATTGCCAATTTCTTTTCTTTATGAATTTTAAACATTTGATCCATGCGTTATCATTACAAGTTTATAAAAAGAAAATGATCTGAGGCGATTCAATTTGCTGAAAAGAATCTTGGAGGATGGAATTTAACTCATTAATGCTGATCTTCCTTTGAAGCCAATTCTGTCTTTTCAAAGAATATTGCGCTAAGTGCTGTTCGATCTCAAGAGATTGGGATGGACTCATTTTTTATTCATTGCTATGAAACGAGGCAAAAAAATCTCTGGTATTGATATATGAAATACTGATTAACCCTCTATTAAATTGTCTTCACAATACATCTTTGTCTCGATTCCGAAATAATTCGAGACAAATTCTTGCACATGCGTATTTTCGAGCAATATGAGATTTATGAAATTATTTGAAATATCCACCGAATCTGCTCTCTAGCGCGCTTTCAATCGACTATCGTCACATATTGTTTTGTGAATAATTATCCTCGATTCCATATTCTCCTGGAATAAAATCTAAGTGAAATTTTACATTGGCTTGACAGAGACCTTTCTTTTCAACTTTTTGGTGTTAGAATGTTTGTTCTCGCAAACCTTCAATCGAATAATGGACAATGGAGCGTTTTCAAAGTTCAAACCTCTAACTTACAGATAAATGTAGTTTTTATTAAGTTAATATTTTTCGAATAGAATTATCAATAAATCAGCTTGAATGTAGAGATTGTTTCTAATCAGCCTCATTTGTGGAATGTTTTAAATATTTGAAAAAGTATTGTTTATTTTCCTTCTATTATGTTAATATAAAAACCTTGGCAGCTTTAAATTAATGTAAACAGATCGGCCTAATTATCGATTTCTTCCAATTGCCCCTGAATTTTTCTGAACCAAGAGGACAAAATAATCGGATGACAATCATCCATTCATGTCTTCTTAATACTAATATTCACACTGACGAACATTCCAATTTCGAAAAATGCAGATAAATCGGAGATACCCTTCTCCTCTCAACAGAAACAGCCTCGCAGCTCATTTCAATCACTCGACACATTATACTCCCTGCGGCGCGCTCACTAACCACGTATGGGATTATATAGACATCAGACTTTCGCGACTCATTCCGACCCTATGCGAACAAAGGCCCGTTACAAGGTCCTCTCTCGCGCGCCTTTCCATGATTATTACGATGCGATCCTACGAACAATCACACCCCCGAGGCATCGAAGACGCACGATCGAGCCTCCGTCACAACGATAACGTTGCGTCTGCTTCGAAGGACTGTCATAAACAGCATATCAGGTGATTGTTGATCGATAAAATTTTAGTCGCGCGATTTTTTCAATCTATTGCTAAATTGTACAGGATACGTAGTTTTTCAGTTTATATTAAAAAAAAAAATTAGTAATTTTACATAATAAATATTATCGAATGAAATAGTTATCTTAGTATTGTCAATTAAATCAAATGAAAATTGATTCTGATGATTAATACATGATTATAAATTAGAAATATTATTTGCGTTTAGAAATACATCCATACAAAATCAAGACTTTAGATTCAATCTATTACTTAATTTAGCATTTTTAGCATTGGAATTCATATGTACGAAAAGTACAGAGCTGTTCCAATCAATTCATACTTTATTTGATTTCATAAGAATAGGGCATGTCACAGTACAGATTTGTAATACACTTAATGATTTCGGTGATCAATTTCATTTAGTCTAAATATGTTGCACTAATATCTGCAATCCAAAATTGCAATAGTTTAGTTTAAGTTAGAAGCATTTGTTTTTCATCTGTATTGTTTTATGTCGCCAGGAATACTTTTTACCTGTCGTGCTACCCATGGACTAAGTGGAAGATATAAGATAAAGGCACCTTTTTGCTTTTAAGTCAAATTAGAAAATTATTAGCTATTATAGAAAAATATAAATGGTATAGGAAATTTTGTTTTACAGCTTTCAGAATCATCAGACTCTAAAAACAGTCGAAAGCATTTGAGTAAGACCAAAAGATTATTGTTTTACTATAGCGAAAATTAATTAATAAAAGTTCAAGCTGAAATTAATGGTCACGCAATACACGTTAAAAATAGTAATAATTTCAATTAGATTTTTTTAAAATGCCAAAATATCGATTGTCCGTAAAGATCGTTGCAAGACTGCGAGTTAGATGAGCCAAGTTTCAGTTTAACGTCTTTTTAATCGCAACTTTCTAATTCTTTTTCTTCTTTGAAGAATTATATACAAATAAAGTTGCCTCCGCGTAAAAATGACGTAACTAATGGAAGTAATAAACGCAAGTGAATTAATACAGATGAGAGCCTAAAAACCCAACGATCCAGGAAATTTTTTTACATTTGCAGTTTAATTAGCTGACTGTTATTTAATTTTATTAATAGTAAATGTATTTTCGAGATAATAAAATCTCAGACGTTCTTCCGCGTGACTCGATAGAATTTTTTAAGCTATCGATACTATATCATCTTCAGCGATTACGCAGAAATTGGATTGATTTAATAAATCGATTTCCCTCGTTTATCATATTTAATTAGGATTCTTTGCTTTTTGATTGTTTATAAATAATTTACGTTTCCGTCGTTTCAGATGATTCCATTGAGCCAATTATATACTTCAAAGCATGAGATACGAACATCAAAATAGTATTACAAAACATTCTAAATCGTCATACATTGACACAGCATTCATTGAACGAGTGCAGTTCTAAGCCCAAGGCAGTAAAAACATCCCATTTATAATAGGAGAAATGCATACACACAGACATGAAGAATGGGAAAAGGTTGTATCCGATTCAATTGCAATAATACAAGAAGCGACCGATTCATGCACATGCATTGCGACGCGACCGATTCGCATATATAAGCTTCATCGTGCGAATATATATATATATCTTATCGAAGCCACCCATTTCTATTATACACTATAGTGACGGGGATTTGAGATTTCCTTATATATATATATATATGCCCCCCATACGTATATGCCGCCTGCGGGTATACAATATACTTGGCCTGCCCCTTCGAGCGAAAGCGCACACGTGCCCACAACCCGTGCCATTGTCACGGATCCGGCACGGTTGGCGAGTCAAAGCAACTTATTTCTACTGTTCTCTATTCTAAAACCTGCGAGACACTGTAAGAAGGTCAACTCTTTCTCGAAATTTGATGTCATTTTTATTCTCTTTATTTCGTCCGCGTCTGTTGCATTTGCGTATACTAGCAGATTCGAGTCGACACACTTAGACGCGAGCTTAGCGAGGGGGAAGCGATTATTAATATATATACATATGTATACATAAAAACTGTTTCAAAGATTGGCCAATATATAGACACACTGTGTTAGTGTCTGTGAAATAAGCTAAAGGCGATTGAGTAAGTTCGATCTTATTTTGGAAAAAATCCAATTCGTGTTAAAATAATCTTTGCATATCCTTTGAAGTGACATTCCAATTTGCTTTATCAAAATCGTTAGTATAGTCGACACTAAACACTGAAGAAAAAACGAGTATAGTATTTCGCCAACTTCTATAATCCATTTGACAAATATGATTTCGAGAGGTCTGCAAAGTTTGCTTCGTCTTTGGACGGAAATTTCTGCCTGGCAAGTGACTTTTTCAAGTTTGGAAGCAAAACAAAAAACACTCGTGTTGCGTTAAATCTGGAGAACACGGTGGAAGGGGCAATAATTGATAGATCTATTCATCCAAATTCGTTATTCATGAGAACAGATACATGAGCCGATTCGTTGTCATGATGGAAGAGCACCTTTTTCTTTGCCAAACAGAGCCATGTTTTCGATAAGTCGAAATAGTACAGCTCTGTGAGCGTTTTGCTCTTCTCTAGGTAGTTGATTTAAATCGCATCTCGTGAAACCCACAAAACAGTATCCATCACCTTTCCGTCGAGTAGCAGAGTAGGCCGTTCGCTATTTCGAGTGTTTTTTGATCTCTGGTGTGTAACAGGGGATCCATGCTGCGTCGAAGGTCAAGAAGCCAAGGAGCAACTACTTCGGATTGCACTTTAACAGAGTCAAAGACTGCTATGAAGTAGTTTCCTTGGACAAAAAAGAGAAAACGCGCGACAGCTATCTCATAACCAAAGCTTCAGAAAATATCGACTATCTCCTGCATTTTCAATAGACAATTTGCTATCACGGGATTCTGTATTTGTGACACATTATGGGTGTGCGTCAGAAACCGACGAACGGCGACACTCAAATTCGTTAAACATATTTTTGACTGTCGCCATCGAAAGAGTCGCCGTATACAGGATTTAAATGTTATTTTGATTTCGCTGCTGAATTTTCCTCCCAAAAATAAGAATCGAATCACGAAATTATATTGTTCTTTATGTATTTTTTAAAAAGCCTCAAGCATACCTGTTCTCGCAAGTGATGAAATCAAAAGGACGAGTCCGATTTAGCTGTAATTTTGACATTAGTCGACTATAAGAATGTAGTACACGATAATAAATTTCTCTTGCCATGATAATGCTATAGGACAATGATCTGAAGTAATTATCAGACCAATCTCCTACTTTCATGAGACTGATAATCGATGATCGAAATGTATTAAAATAAGAAAGAGGGTTTTGCACAAGAATTTGTTTATAACTGACGTTTTTATCTATAAATTTGACAGAAAATAGATTAAAACAAGGAATCACGTACGAATAGTCATATGTCAAACAAAATATAGAAGTGAAAGCTGAAAAGTTTTAAAGTAAAATCGTTAAGCTGTTTAACAGCTTATGCGCTGTTAAAGTCATTTGTTACAAAGTAGACGAAATTTCAAAGACTAATTGGACACAAGATTTATATCGGGCTCCGACATGAATCGCTGTCAAATTTTAACAGTTTTAGCAGTGAATTATAATATTACCAAGATTTGACAAAAAATTGGAATGAATTGCAATATCTATAGATGGGTTTCGTAAAAGGATCTGACTCTAGATGATACAGTCGTAATCATTCGAACCATCTTGAGGTGAAATGGTACAGTAAAAAATAAAAATTTTCGGAGCCAATTATTACAGTAAAATATTAATGAGAACTACCGGTCAAAGGGAATTACTAAGAATCCAAATATCACTACTACCTATGCACTTCGTACACGATTGGTTTTATTTGTCTATGCCCTCTCTATACGTTAGAATAATCAAACACAAGGCGACAAATCTCTCCTGGCAGTGTTTGTATACGACACGAAAATCGCGCGCGCGCGCGCGCACATACACTCACACACACAATGACTTACACATTTATAAATATGCCCACAATCCATCCTGTCGCGCCTGATAAAATCTCTCTATAAATACGTGTACACAAATACTTAAGAGACCTCTGCGGTTAAACGCGGAAGCTGCACGCGCTATTATATCTGCACATGTCCGTTAGTTTTGTAGGTAAGTGGAAGAACGGACGGTCACTTTCTATATATATATATGTGTGTGTATATATATATTTGGATTTATACAGCGCTCCTCGAAAAAGAGAGGGCTCTCTACGTTGTCGACATTTTTTAACGTCGCGTGCGCGGTACTCATTCGAATGCCCCGCTGCAGAAATTTTATTTCCCGCCGCATCAGCCCGACGTAAAACTGCCAGGCAAGCGCTGGTTTCAGTGATTCATGCCTGGCACCCGATCGGCGCGCACAGTTGAGTCGTGTATATATATATATATATATATATATATATATATGCGCACAGGTTCGCTGTTGCGTTTACGAGGATCGACGACGGGCTCTTAACGAAGAGATAGCCGTGTATTTTCGTAATTGGCCATTATGGACACTGCCGTGGCGCTTAGATCGCGAGGATCGTTAGCCGAATTAATTAGGTGAACAAATTGCGCCCTGTATTTTCGAATTCAAATAGAAAATGTTATAGGCCGATTATTCTCTCCACGGTACATTGATTTATTACGTATACCATATGCGATGACAATTCAAATCTCTAATATATATATAGGTCTTGTCGATCGCGGCAGATACGCTCCATGATTGCGGGATTTGAGAACAATCAGCCATCAATATTGGAACCATTTTATTACTTGACATTCATTATCAACGGATCTACTAACGATTTGCGGTGGTAGGTAGCTTGATTTGACATGATGTTTTTTTCGTAGTTTTGATCGATTAACAATTCAGGTTCGAAATTTTGCATAGACATAGAGAACGAGAGAGAGAGAGAGAGAGAGAGAGAGAGAGAGAGTCAGGAATCACATTCCAGGATTATAGAAAATATAAGATAATGCCAGAGATATGCTCGTTCAAATAATTTTTGCATACTCGTAGGAAGAAAAAATTGCTTCTCCTCTCTCAAAAAGTATAGGTTGTGCAACTAAAATGCGCGCGCGCGCATGTGTGTGTGTGTGTTGAGAAAAAACATCTTAGCAGATAATTGTTCGAGCCGTAATTTCTGCAGGATGTAGATTTCAATGGCTATCAAGACACTGGAAGTTCAAAACTATATTCATTTATTCTGTTGGTGCAATTGACGAATACTTAAAACTATAATCACTAGGAACAATGTGTAGAGATAGAATTCTTTGAATTAAGAAGTAAAACATATACGAGCGAAGATAAGAATTCAGTTTGGAATTACATATTGATCATCAATTCGTGTGAAGAAATTTTTCTTGTCGTATAAAATCGCTGGAATTAAGAAAAAATTCTGAACTTTCAAAGACTCATAATTTTCAAGACCATATTGTATGTAAATATTAATCTTTTAAAAATGTTCGTTAAGCAGTCTTGTATATATTGTTAAAGTCTTTTTTATATTGCTGTCGAGTGCAAAAGAAAATTGTGAAAAATCGTGTGAAAATGAGAATAATTGAAATTTGTTATTTACAACTTTTGATTATCAAACTGTCAAATCCTCGTGCTTGCACTTTGAAATAATTTTTTCAATAACTTATTGAATTTTTCAAATTATACTTTATGGCCGATCGGTTGAAAAGAGACTTCGACGAACCCTTGAGACAACGAAACGATTTCGTTTAGTTGGTAAATACGATCGATTTTCAATTGAAGAAAGCCAATGCGCCCGCGTATTAATTCCTGAAAATTTAAGCACGATTTATCAAAGTACTTCGTAAACGCATCTTAAAAGGAAAAATTCAAGATCGATGTCCAGAAATGTATCCAGCATAGCTTGTGAATCATACGTATCAAATTTCCAAGCCCGGTCCTTTAATACACACTCACATACATGTATATATATATATATATATATATATATATGTGTGTGTGTGTGTGTGTGTGTGTGTGTGGTGTGTGTGTGTGTGTGTGTGTGTGTGTGTGTGTGGTGTGTGGTGTATGCACATATGCATGTGTATATCTATAATGCAAGAAGCGCGCCGCCTCGTCGCGCATTTTTCCGCTCCGTTATAACCGATGCGCAGCAGCAACAGCAGCAACCTGTTGCCGTTCCTCCTGCTTCTCCTGCACCTCCTCGTGCACATTATGCACGCTCAACTATATACATATATATCTCTCTCGTTCCCCTACCAATAGTTTTTTGCCCCGCCCTCGTTCTCTCACTCTCTCTCTCTCTCTCTCTCTCTCTCTCTCTCCCCAGCTTCCATCGCTCGCGCGCGTGTTCGCCTTTTTTTTCCTGCCACCTCCCTCCCCCGCATACCTTCCGGTCTTCGTGAAATTGGGATGCTCCACTTTTTGCCCCTTCCCTGCCCAGGCCGCCGCTCCTCGCGTCCAGCGAGCGACCACGCGCGCCCCGCTGCGTTTTACTTTTAGCGGGCCGCGCGCATACTGCCCGATGCGAGTTTTAAATGGCCCGAACAGGTGACCGGGCAATTAGCTCCGACGCAGGATTCGGTTTTTATTCAATCGGGGAGGAAGAAAGAGAGTTTTAATGCAGTAGAGATGGGCTTCCGTGCTAAATTTGATTTAGACAATTGATTAATACTTTTGAATTTTTTAACGCGTTCAAGATATATATATATATATATATATATATATATATATATATATATATATATAGTAATTATTCTCTTATTTAACATCGGCCTTCAGCTGTTAAATATTATTCGAGATTAAAGAATAGTCGAATATAATTATTTTTTTATTGCACATTATTTTGTTGTTGGTATTGTAATACTTAAGATACGCGTGTTATAAATGATCAACGCAGGCGTCGATATATAAACACATCACGTTCAGAAATGTATGATTAAATAATTGAGCTGATCCTGGTTGATCGATTCACCGAACATCGCGGATTCGAGCATTGATTCACGATCTGAAAATAAATTGTTATTATAACGTAATATATATTAAAAATATATAATTATAGTCTTCAATCCGGATTATACATGAATCGAGATTGATTGCCAAAAAAAAGTAATAAGCTCAATCGAATATAATCGATTAAGATTATTAATAATTTTGGACGATATATTATATATGTAAACATTTTTTCTCCCTCGAAAGAACTAATATATAAAAATCTAATATATAAAAATCTTTACGTAAACAATTTTGAAGAATTTTCAGGTGTTTTTAAACTAGGTCATCGAAAAACTTTGATTTTTCCAGATTTTTTTAAAAAAATTCATTTAAAAAAATATAGCTCTTACTATTTTTAACGGCTTTTATCGATACGACATAATACGAGACCACTCTACTTATTTTTGACAAAAATAATCAAAATATACTTATTTTTAACAAAAACTATCGAATCTTTTTGAATAACTCAGTAAAATTAAAAAGACTCGAAGATCACGTATTTTGGAACGAGAAATCCATGTTCACCATTAGTAGATGAAAGAAATTGTCTTTTCCGTATTTAGGCCATCTTCCGTCGCAAATATGACAAAAGAAATGTACTAAAAAGATCAGAATTAATGAATTGGTAAATTTTTCGTATTGCATGATGAAACTTAGTAAAAAATTGTGCATTTTGAAATATTGCTTATTACGAAGGTTATTTTTTAACATATGAAAATACAAGCCAACATATTCTGCAATAATCTGCTCTGGGATTCCGACGAATTTTGTTCCATCGATGTACGAAATAATCTTAAAAAATCTGTAAAAACTTATTTAGGGAATTATTATTCAGGGAATTGAGCAAAATATTTTTAGAGAAATTTTTTTTATCCGCACCCACTGACCTGAATCTAAATACACTCATATATATATATATATATATATATATATATATATATATATATATATACACGATCGAGTTTAACACGAATTAATAATCCCCCTTATTCCCATAACATATCGCGTTCGGCTTTCTAACGAGTGCGAGGAACGCTTCTCGCCCGAGAAAACTTCATTGCCGCAATATATATATATATATATATATATATATATAGATATAGATATTAAATTTAAAGGTCATTATAATGCACGGCGCATAAGAACGGGTATATTACGTTGCGATTAAATGTACGTTACACGCGCGCGTACGGAGTAATTGTTTTTCGGTGCATATATATATATATATATATATATATATATATATATATATATATATACGCAATTTACAAAGTGAAAACCGTTTAACTCTTTATTTTTTTCCTCTCCGGCGTGTCCGTTGCGCAACCGCGCCGTTTCTAATTTTCCGTCGTGGAAGACGAACGGCCGGCGGCGCAAGTGTTTTAATCAACGGTGCTCTTTCTCCTCTCCCTCCCCGTCCCTCCCACTATCTTTCACGTAAGTTCGCCGATAATATAAATAAGCGCACCGAGAAAACCTGGTGGAAAAAATCACAGCTGCAGCGCACTAATGGGGCGCATGTGTGTGTGTGTATATATAGTGTGTGTATATATGTATATTATCGCCACGAACGCGCTTTTAAGGCAAATTTTATACGAGCTCGACCGTGATCTCTGTTATGCGAGGGAAGCCGTTTTCTTTTCTTTTCTTTTCTTTTTTTTTTTTTCAATTTTATACTTCCTTTTCTCGGGGCCATCGCATGCAGCGCCCCGTCAAATCGATCGAATTAATTCAGGATTCCCCCTCGCGTGTTTATAATGGTATAATGGAGCCATTTTCGGATCGGCGAGCCGCAGCGAGCTCCGAGGCTCGGCCATGCAATGGAAACAAATGAAGGCATTTCTATTTACGAGGATCAATTGACGAACGATATGAATAAGAAATTCGATTGGGTTTAAATTTTGTATCTGGAGCGCGCTTTTATTTCTCATAGTCTATGATCTGGCTTTTAATATCCAGTGCAATTTATTATTATCGTTGCGTTTCGGTTATTCTTCTGTAAATTCAGAATGGCTTACGGAAGAGAAACCAATTGAGGAACGATGATTTAAATGTTTCTTTATGCAATTTCTGAGTTATTGGCAAGTTAAATATAATATTCGCATCGATCGGATGCGAACTGTACCAATAAAGAACGGCGGAAAAGAATCTGTAAAATTGCATTGTCTACATTGATATTGTAAAAGTTTCGTGTTTACTTATTTGCTCGAAATTAATTGGCCATTCGTCCATCATTCACGTCTGCTTAAAGGGCGCAAAGTAAGGATTTTTCATCCCGCGCGACTTTGAGATTGGAGTTACGCAGAGATATGTTTTAAAAGAAAAAAAATAGCTGATTTTTGCCCGTCGTAGAAGAAGAATCCTCTATCTTCATCAATTTTGTAATGCTGATGAATACGAATATGATTTTGATCATTTTGAAAAATGACAGGAAGGTCGTGGTTATCCCTGTTGAGGACTCCAAAAAAAAAAGAATTGTAATTGCAAAAACTATGATTTATGGATCAGTCAGAAACGGGATGGAGATTGCCGAAAATAATAACAGAATACAAAAATGAAATCTTGAAGTGAAATTTTTCAAAAATATATGCCGGGTATAGAGTGGGTATACATATAGGATGTTAAAAAAGCATCGGATCGCATCGGATTGTCTACAAATGATGAAACGCATTGTCTTTGATCAGATAATAGCTGCAAAATTTTTCGGGTGTAATCTAGAAGTGAAATTCGTTTTGACCTTCGAGGTCAACTTGGCTTTCGAGGTTTAATCGATCAAATATATAGTAGTATTATGAGAGTCGAATCGGATTAGAAATTAGAGTACAAGAATTAAATTAATGTTGACCTTTCAGGGTCACTATTGAATGATTCATGCAATATAAATTTCCGACACGAAAAAAGTCCTAATAATGATTATTTATAATTTACCTTGTGTAGTCTCGAATCAATCATTTAAATTGATATTAAAATAACGCTTGAACAATCCTTTGTATATTCTAAATGACATCGTAATATATGCCTTAATTACATAGGAGCACGAATCCAAATCTCCAATCCTTGCAGATCCAGCGCTCTTTCTCTATGATCGTATATATATATAGCAAAAAACTCTTTATCGCGCGAAAAGTCAGTTCACGTCGTTAATTTTCGCCCTTCTCTCTCTCTCTCTCTCTCTCTCTCTCTCTCTCTCTGTCTTCCTCCGGGTTCTTCCGCTATATACACCTATACATCCACGGTACGTCTCATTTCCCGCCTCGGTTTTCGATTTTTTTTTTGCGCCCCCGCCTCACCCCTCCCCCCTTGCAACGCCTCTCCTCGGCCGCGCACTTTCCTCCTCGGGTAGATGCTACACCCGCGATGCAACCCGCGCCTTCTCTGAGAAAATACTCACGCGAATATAACGCGCCCGGCATGCGTGAGAACGGTTGAATCGGCTTCGCCTCTGCGGAGAGAGAGAGAGAGAGAGAGAGAGAGAGAGAGAGAGAGAGAGAGAGAGAGATGAGATGTAAGCGGCCGTGTTGCGGGCGCGCGTGCACTCATCAGTCACTGGAAAGAAAGAACACGATAAATTGAAAGGATTTTTAAAATTTTTTTTTTCTTTAAATTCTTCTCGACAAATACAGATGCAGACTTATACTGCCTTAAAGATTTCTCTGAGCTCTGAAGCGAAATCTTTTCGTTACAAAAGTCAGACTTACGTGCCCTCCTCGAATCAAAATCAAAGTCGGAATCTCTTTCGTTAAGCTTTAGAGTTCGTTAGAATTGTCCCGAAGCAAAATTCGAATTATAATCGTTTTCTTACAAGAAAACAAAAAACAAAAAACAAAATTGAAGCTGTTGTCGTATTCATTGAAAATTCGGGGGACACGCGACGGCCGAGCAGCTTATACCCCTTGCGCTCCGTCCGCGATGGCACGTTTATCGCTTCTCGTCGGCTCGAACGTTTCGCGCGGCTGATCATTGTTTTCCGTCGCAGTGGCAATGTTTGGTGGGAAGGGCGATGGGGGGGAGGGGGGAGCGCGGGGCGGTAGACGTGTCGCGGGACAAGGATCGAATGAAGTATAACGAAAGAGGCAGCATGGAAAGTACCTCTGATTAAGTACGATCGTAAAAATCCGATGACTGCGCGGCGGACGATAAGATCTGGCGAGCGCGTCGGACGAATCTACGGAGAGAGCTCGACAAATCATTCTCGCGTGTTGTATGGATGTATCGTTGCGAAGAAAAAATTTTTTTTTTATTTAACGATAGCGAGTTAAACAGTGATTATCCTTGCTCTCCCCCTCTGTCTCTCTCTCTCTCTCTCTCTCTCTCTCTCTCTCTCTCTCTCTCTCTCTCTCTCTCTCTCTCTCTCTCTCTCGTTCGCTTAATTGTCTTTATTCGTGGAACTAGAGCGGATGAATTGTGATATATTTCATTACCAACAGAATTTATAATATATCTAAATTCGCCGTAATTTACAGATCTATATACTGGATATGTCTTCTATCGCACATAATTTCAGAACTATTCTTTTATTGTTATTGTTATTATTATTATTGTTGTTGTTGTTGTTGTTGTAGTTGTTGTTGTAGTTGTTGTTGTTGTTGTAGTTGTGTTGTTGTTGTTGTTGTTGTTGTTGTTGTTGTTGTTATTTAAATCTCACAGACAGCTGTGCAGTAACACAATGCTGCTCAGTTACATCTTGGCCTACATTTTTTGTAAATATAGAGACAATTATCATAATTTCATGCCTATGAACAAAAATTATTATTTAATTACATCTTCTGTCGTCTTCAATTTTATTGTGGCAATTTAAAATAAAAAGTCATATAATCGTTGATTTTTGTTGTGGATGTCAAGTTCAATATATATATATATATATATATATATATATATATATATATATATATATAATTTCTGTAAGTATATTATCGGTAACGCTGATCTGAAATTGTATTTAAATAATCAATTATCTGATAAAAGATCTATTAATACTTCATTTCAGATCTATATAATATATATATTTAATATCTAATTAATACTTGTATATATATATATATATATATATATATATATATATATATATATATATATATATATTTTAACGTTACTTTCACTGATAAATCAAGATGGATCGGGAGCGGGGAATCTCGTATGCGAAAAGTGGCGGCGCGTTAATTTTGGAGGAGAAATTTATCAGAACAGTCGCACTTTAAGCACGGAATCACGAAGGTTGGAAAAAGTAGTTAGTATCCCCTTGTAACCCGAGCCTTTTACACGCCTCGAGTATGCGGAGATTTAAGTACCGCGATATAAGAGCAGGGATTTCAAACAGCGCGCCCATAAATCCACTTGTCTTATAAAGTGGAAATTTGCGTAAATAACGCGTTTCTGTATTATCAAGTCGAATGTATCAATTATTAATCGTTCTTTCAAAAAGTTATTTATTCAATTGTTATTAAATTAACACTATATATATATATATATATATATATATATATATATATATATATATATATGTATGTATACAACCGCAAATAAACGAACAGCCCGTCTCATTGTAGGCAATTATTTTGATTCCTTTATGGCCCTGGCACCCCTACTTAAAACTAGAACGCACCGGCCACTCTCTTACGCTAACGAAGCCACGAGTTCTTGCGTTTGCTGAATGAAGACGATGGGCTCCGCTGAACGCGACGAGATGTCGTGCCAATTTCGCTTCTAAACTTGCATGTGTTATTATCTGCCATTGCCCGAGCACTCGTAGCTACTCGCATTACCTTAACTTTCAAGTCAGTATGGGGGTCAAACTTATTATTTTAGTCTTTTTTATTAGGTGAAAGCTTTTTTTAGTACACACACACACGCATATATATATATATATATATATATATATATATATATATATATATATATATATATATATATATATGCGCGCGCGTGCGTGTATTCTTTTAATTTATCCCGCCTCGTTTTAATGTTTGAAATAAATCCGGAGAACATCTGGTGCGGAGGTAATTTTTTTTTTTTTTTATTAATGCACGATGTTGTAGAAAAATTTGAATTTCGACGATCTACAAAATGCTGACGACCGATGTCTCGAGGTTCGGATAGCAATTTTAACCGACCTATATATGTGGCTATAACCGGTAGAAAATCTCCTACGAAAGTGTATAAAAATATTCGACTATTCTCAAAGGCTTTTTGCGGAGAAAAATTTTTTCACGCAGAAATAGATCGAGCGATATAAGCTTGCGTTTCACTCGTACCAGATAAGCCCGTGTCTTAAAACAAAACGAGGTGACTTTTATATAAGGTTTACAGTACAAAAAGTACCTTGCAGATAATTTTAACTCTGTAAGAACGTCAATTAAAATTAATATTATTATTTTTAAAGTTGCTCCGAACTGCTTGAAAATTAATTAATATTATGAATTATTATGGATTATTATGAATAACACACTAGACGATTATTGTCACAGTGCGTGCTGTTAACTGTGGAATGAAAACTTAAAGATTTACATCGTAGACGGCGTTGTCGGGCAGAAGTCAGTCATGCTCGTAATGTTTCCTTATTCATTTTTCTACGTTAAAAATGCGTTCAAATGTAAATTCTAAATACTCCGTGATTTTAACTCTTGGATTCGAAATCGAACAAGATTCTGCCTCTTCCACATCCTCACTTCCAATTCGTCAAATACCTCATCAGCCGTCAATTTCACTTTATCGCCGACACTCCGCGCGGCTGTTTCTGCTTATTGCACGCCTCGTCTACACGCCGCAAAAGCGCCCGCGTTCCTTTACCATCCCGGTCACGCATCTATATGTATATATATAGAGGCTGCAAAAAGCTGCGCCACTACTCGTCCGCTCTTGTGCATCTAGAAATCCGCGCGATGCGTCGGACTCTGCGCGGGGTCGGAGGTGAGAAGAATTCCTCCGATCGCCGCGCCGCCGCCGGCCGCGCTTTCCCCCAGCGCCCGGCCGAGAAGAAAGTCGCGCGCCTTTTCTACATGTATATATATATATATATATATATATATATATATATATATATATATGTATATAGTTGCGCACGCTCTCGCGATGTGCACGCCCGCGCAGTTATTTACTGTGGGAAAGTCGCCCGGGTTAAGCTCGAATCCGGGCTTCTATCGAATGTTAATAATCTGTCCCTTTTGTGTTTTTGTATCCGTGCACGTTACACGTCGATCTTGGCTATCATTACTATTGAGATACTTCGTCGATGATCGCGAGGCAAGATCGCCTCGGGCTTACTGACCTGGAATATACCCACGTCGACATTCTATTAGCAGAATTCAGAAACTACGTCGTCATTGCGATATTCTGTACCGGCGATTTGTTAGATCGTCTAGTCTTTGGCTGGACGTTATGATGTTAGAGAATGTCATTTTTTATTTTCTAATATTAATGAGGCTGCACAAATTACACTGACCAATTTATAGTACTTTAATGTTTGCAATTTATTGACTCGAAATATATAAATTCCATTATTCGTATATGGAATAATCAAATTCAATTACTAAACTATATAGGACGAAATAATTGTATATCAAAATAATTGTCATAAAAAAAATAATGATGTAGGTTCGAAGAGATTTTGAAATATTATTTTTTAATCTCAGTTTATGTTCATATGAGCATACGATAATAATTATATTTTGTGTGAGTGAAGACATAGTGGTAATTTCAAAACTAGAAAACGATTTATTGTATTATCAAAGGTGAAAAGATGAAAATCTACACAAACAAAAATTAAATACCTTCAGATTTTTAAACGTTCACGGTCCTTTCACAAATTTAATTATTACAATGATTGTATTCGATAAGGATACTGATAAATAGTATGCCATTATGTTTTTAAATAATTTTTGGAAAAATATAGAGAATTCAAAAGATACCTTAACAGAGCTGATTTGTGATTGCCAAAATTCTTCAAATTATAAAAAAGGATCAGATAATAAATATCCATCCCTAGAGCCCTTTGGACGTTTTATAATTATATTGAAAGATGCCTCTAAACTTCATAACAACAAGCTAGTTGCTAAGAAAAAAATTAGCTATTTCCAACTTCACTTAACCACTTTCCAAAATTAAATATGTTTATTTAAGCACTTACCAAAAATGAGATATGTCCTAACTTCTTATGAAAAGTTTTCCGATCGCAATGACATATAATTTAACGATGCAAAACTACACCAGAGCAATATATTGAATTATACTATCTCTAATTCTCACTATTCTTTTATTTTCTAGGTTGCATGGCTCGTACGAGGCGCTTAAGTATGGCACTCTGCTAGACGGACTCTCCGATCTTACGGGCGGTATCACCGAGAGCATCGCCATACGCCAGGATCCGACAGGCTGCGGCCGAGCCCTAGCCAAGCTCCTCGACATGACCTCCCTCATTACCTGCACCGTCAACAATAGTCATCAACAGGTATATTATATGTAGACACGTTTTTCTGTTGCAAATACGAGCGATGCATATCACATTCTCTTATCTCATCGTGAAAAATGGTAAAGGTCGTCGAAACCCTATTTCTTCGACGAGGCGAGCTTCGATAAATAATCGAACGACTTCATCTAAATTTGAAAGACGAAATTATATAGAGTATTCTTGGATTCGATATTTTTTGACGCCAGTCTGGAATCAAACTCGATACCGACCATTAAATTCAAATGTACAAAGATTCGGATATCTGACGAAGTAATTCTAATACTGATATCCGAACTCCTGCGCGTCAGTATTAAGATTTTTTCAAACAATTGGACTAATCGGAGAAGGCGGATGTTTCCGAGCTGCTTTTTACATGACGCACATGTAAATTTTCACAGAACTGTTGTGTCAATTAAACGAAGTCCGAGACTTCATTTCGAGATCACCAAATAACTAGTCTTTCACTGTACCAATCTCTTCTTTGTGAGCCCTTTTTTATAAACAATTTCCTGCTGAGCTTTTATTGTTTTTTTAATTAGATTAATTTAAAATTAAATCATTTTTTATGTATAAATGAAATTGATTACTAAATGATTATTTATATAAACGTAAAAATAATTAGAGGAATCCTTAAATCTAAATAAATAGGAATGAAAAAAAATAGTTCGGTTACAAAGACGTATTCGAAAATAATTAATTAGATTCAGATCTGTAAAATACTACCGATACAGGCCGAAAGGTATCTCCGATAATAAACAAATTCATGGATATCCAAGTAGTTTACAATTTCTCTCAAACTATACCAATTTGAGGTCCTAATTACTGAATCACTGGATTTTTTAGATATTCGAACGAAAGATTTACATCTCATTGATCATCCTCATATGGCTTTGTAAATGACGAAGATCAAATATATTATGCAATGCATAAAATGAATCCTTTAAACAACAAATTCTCTTTATAAATAAAAGCAAGATTTTGCGAGTTTCCAATTATTCAATGATAACATACAATTATTTATATACCATTTTTAGATTCGATCGAGTACTGAAAAATTGGCCAACGGCATACAAATGGGAATCAATTATCGCCTTTATGCTATCGAAAGGGTAACTATCATTCTACTTAAATATAAATTGATTATTGCATTGCTACAGATTACATAGAAAATTGTTTGACAGTTGAACTACATATTTTTAATTTATATTTAATGTTATCGATTTATTTTTGTTATGGAAATTGTTTTTCGACTTATGGAACAAATTTTTAATATCTGGATAATTTTCAAAAATGACAATAGTGTGCAGTTATTCACATTGTAAATGAATTTATGGTGGGACAATTCAATTACTAACATTTTAATTTCAATGTTTTGAAAACCAATGCCATTTGTTTAAAATATAGGTGGAGACATTCAGTGGCGAAGCGGTACAATTGGTAAAATTGCGCAACCCCCTGGGACCGGGTGGCGAATACGTGGGTGCGTGGGCTCGGGGTGGGCTCGAATGGGACGAGGTGCCACCTGTCGAACGCGACCGATTGGCCGTTCGTAACATGGCCGAGGGTGAATTCTGGTGAGAAAACTATAAATTGATCTATTTATCTCTATATCATTGCAATATTTACAGGCGATAATTTGAGTTTAGAAATTAGGTATTAAGGAACAGTGGTTCAATCGAATAATTTAACAAATAATGTTTACTAAAGTGAAGATAAAATAATTTTAATGAAAAACGTTTAAAGGGTTTGCTGATTGGATACAATAAAATGGCGTTTTCTCATAGATTTGAGAACTGGACAAAGCTTTACAATAATAAAATTAACGCTATTTCCATGAAAGAATATGAAAATAAAAACATTGAAAAAACTATTGACAATCTTCGAGTATTTAAGAAAAATTAAAAACATAAAAATAATAAGTCGAGATATGAGAATAAATCCCTTCTGCGTCTATTGGGAGCCTAGGCATACAATGATAAACTATTTTATTTTTAATAATTCGACTACAATGATATTCAATGTAATTGTGTCACAATAATTTGAAATTGATGGAATTTCTGACACTTCTGTAAGATCCCTATTGGAAGTGCATTTCGTGCATTATTTATAGACTTGCACAACGTTTCCAAGCTTTCTTAAATGTTGCCAGACTTTGTCCATTGTTGTCTGTACTTGTTCATAACGTTGTTAGAATTCGTCTATTCATAAATATCGCCAAACATTTCTGTACGTATTCAAATTTGACGCATTCAACAATGCTTGTTAAAGTCTAGCAAAGAATGATAAAATAATTTTTGTTCAATAAGGACGTTCAGTAAAAATTTTTTTATTTTTCCGCTTAGTAGGATAAAACTGAGATACGCGATAAGCGTGATACATCTGACGAGTTTAGAAGGTGACCTAGAACAAAACGTACATAATAATTATCTGTTTCGATAGCATTATCTTCATCTTTTCGTCCATATATGAACACTCGATCATCTTCAACTTCATCTTTACTCTAATACTTTCCTCTAGAAATACCTTCAATTCTATGATTTTAAGAACAATTTCGAATTAACGAACACTTTCACTATGGATTCGCGATAAAAGTCACGGTTGAGTAATAACACTCGACGACTGCGAACCTCTCCAACGCGCTTTTCACAACCTCCCGATCCCTCCCCCACTCCTCATCGGCGAACTTTCTATACGCGCGCGCTCTTGATGCCTGGGCCATATATATATATATATATATATATATATATATATATATATATATATATATATAAACATGTATGTATACCTTGACCTTTACGGTCAATGCCTCCGGCACCGCGGCGCATCAGCGCGTACGTATTTATACCCTAATAGCGATATGTATATAATACAGTGAACACTATATTCCTCGGTTATATCCCCGAGTGTATATCATTATGCACTACCCTGCTCCCCCCCCCTGCTCCCATATCGCTCCCTCATCGCTCGAAGACCTTATAAACGATATATCCTCTTCTCTCTCCCCGACAGGATCTCCTACTCGGACTTCGTCAAGACGTTCACGCACCTGGAGGTCGTGCACCTCGACGCCGAGACGTCGCGGGACGAGCCCTCGCTCCACAGCAAGCACACGTGGCAGATGAAACTCTACCAGGGCAGCTGGAGGCGGGGCGTCAGCGCCGGCGGCTGTCGGAACAATCAAGGTACATCATATTACACGTGGATGCGTTTACATATATATGACCTACGCGCACGATTTTCGAACTCCCTCTCTCGGCAACCTGATTGTAATATTTATAAACGATATTTTAGCCTGTAATTCTGATTGGACAGGAGTTAACTGGAATATAGAACGTTTAATTATAGTTAACGATTAATTAAAGTTTAATTATTTTAATTAAAGTTTACGTTTCTATTTAAAACATCAGCTGGAGTTATTAGTGAAATGAAAGATAATTCAGTGTTTGACGCAAATAAAGAAACAGACCAAATAAATTTTAGAAAATTAATAAATTGTTAAATTACTTATTATAGATAAAAATATAAAATTGTACGCATGGAAACAGTCCATTAAATCTCAACTTATTGAAATTCAAATCTCAAATATCGTTACAGGACACGTAATGTATACATTCTAGGTACTGACAGAAACTACGAATGAGCAATTACAGTCTGTATAATTTATTTATATTGGCTAACTCTAAATATTCTACTTAATGATGACTATTAAATCTAGTAGGCCATTTGACTATAGGATTAAATGCGCAAATTTGATATTGGCAGGACTGCTTAATATTGATTCTTTCCAGAAGTGATGTAGTTATTCCCATGTATAACAAGTAGTAGAATAATTTCTATTTTATCTGCACTTCATTTTATATTTTTTCTCTATACATCTATGATTATGACATCTCTCGTCTTTCTCATGAGTCCAACGACTAGCTATTTTTGAATAACTTGCTCGGTTATTATTTTTGATTAATTTACAAACTGTCATTCCTTGGAAAATTATTCAAAATCTTTATAATTCATATTTCGTCAGTCCAAAAGTGTACTTGAACAATACATCATAAAATTATACTTTCTAATATTATTTTTCAGATACATTTCACATCAACCCGCAATTGCATCTCATCCTCAGCGAAATGGAGGAAGTCGTGGTTTCCTTAAATCAGCACTCCATTATGGAACCCAAGGTAGATGAGTAAAATGAGAAAATACTTTTTATTAAGAAATAGTATATATATAAATTTATCATATCTAACTCGAAAAACTTCGATAACTTATAAATATTGCATTACTTATAAAATTGTACATTATTGTTTTGTTCTTTCTACATTTTCTATTTATAATACAAAAAAAAACTTATAACTACGATTGTTATTCATAGGTGATTGGTTTCACGGCGTATTCACTTCCAAAGAACAGCACTGAGTCCATCAACAGGCAGTTCTTCAAAAAGAACAAGTCTTTAATAAATTCGCAGTACACGAACAGCCGACAAGTCAGCCACAGATGTCAACTCGATCAGGGCGGTTATCTGCTCATACCGACCACGTTCGAGCCTACTCAGGAGACGAGTTTTACCCTGAGAGTATATAGCAGCAAACCTTTAAAGCTTAAGTGAGTATTGTGTCAGACATACTTGCATATTAATATACCATCATTGATATATTTTTTTAATAGTGCTATATCTACATTTTTAAATCGAAGCTTACTAGTTTAAAGAAGTTTATAAAGGCTGCAGTGTATTATTGGCCGATATTTGTTTTATTTGTCAATCTTATGATATTAGAATAATTAGTTAAAGCGTCAAAAGTATTGTAGAAGCGAAGGCCTAAATCAGTTAATTTCAAAACTAAATATTTGGATTATAATATCACTTATCCTAATGGATTATAAGCCGTGAATCTGAGAAAATATTTGTCGTAAATTTCCAGATGTACGTCGAATTGTTCTTGTCAGAAAAAAGCGATTTCATTATAAATAACTACTCAAAATTTCTCGTAGCAATAACGAGATCTTATCTAAATCTCCAGTTGATTTTAATATTTTACTACCTAAGAGTAGCATTTTTAAAGTGCTTCAATTTCTATAAAAAAAAAAAAAATTACTCCAAGTATATTATAACAGTAGACCATTGGAATCGATCCCATTCAAAATTATCTGCCCATAATCCAGATTACTCGACACGCCGCCCTCGCTGCTGAAGTCCGCGATCGTCAAAGCCCCGCCGCTCGATTGCAAAGGATTCTCCCAGTACGAGGCTGTGTTTCTTCAGCTCGCCGACGAGCATCGAACCGTGAACGCATTCGAGCTCCAAGAACTGCTGGAGGCCTGCCTGCCAAACGGTAATGCACAAAAATTTCTCGAAGCAATGCACGTACGAATAATCGCACGTTTCAGTCACGTTTTAATCGCAATTAAATTTATCGCAGATTACATTAAGAGCTGCGCCTGCATGGACGTGTGTCGCCAAGTTATCTTTACAATGGATGTATCCTTTTTCTTTTGGTTTATAAGGGTCAAGCAATTGCGCACAGCGCATAGCTAGTCACACCGGAGGGAATGAATTATTTCATTTTTTTTGTCAATAATTAGAAATCGTAACAGCTTTTATTTAATAATTTTATCATTTTCAAGTACTGCAATAATCGTAGTAATTTTTAAAAATTTTTTTTCATAATTGTTTGAATCTTTTTTTAGCGATTTTCCAAAAATCTAATTACTTTTAAACGATCGTCGAGTTTGATCAGAAATTCAACAATAATAAAAATTAATTCACGGCTACTAAATTTATTCTCAAAAAGTTTCTCCTTAACCGTAACAACAGAGTACCGGTAGCGGAAGATTAAAATTCAACGACTTCAAAGATTTAATGTGCAGCTTGAAGTACTGGCAAGCAGCATTTAAAAATCATACGAAGGAGAAAACTGGCATCCTAAAGGCCGAGCGGCTGCGGGACGCTCTGCTCGAAGTTGGTGAGTAAAGTCCCGAATGGCACTTCGGGTGCCAAATTGTAGACGGCATTTCATTATTTGCTTCTGATCCTAATGAATAGATGAAAAATTCTTATCTTATTAAAATAGAAACTGTAAAATGCTTCAACGGCTGTTAAAATCAGAATTCTATTGATTGATAATACTTTTTTTACCATTCGTATAGACCGAAAATTATAAATATAATACTAATTGCAATGATAATTTATTGTTCTTGCAGGATTCCAGCTGAATACAGACGTTCTTTCCATTGTCATTTTACGATACATGAGAAAAGACGGAACATTGAGATTTGGAGATTTTGTGTCGGCTATTTTACACCTGAACGATGCTTTCGGTTAGTTAGATTTTTATATTCTCCCTTTAAAAAAAATCATATCGCTAATTAAATCATTCGGTTTAATGCAATGAAATTATCCTTACAGCAATATTCGAAAGCAAAGATCCGTTACAAAATGGCACCATTAAGCTGAATTTAGCGGAGGTATAATTAAATTACATTTAATTCAGAAATTCAAAGCCCATTACTTATAAATTTAATAATTAAATTTTTATTTTTCAGTGGCTCCGATCATCATTTACGTGCTGATTATTTGTTGTCGTAATTTGTTATATTTTGATCGTTTGTAAATAATTCTTCGAAAGACATCATCTGCGCGTAAAACGTTAGCCATACTAACGAGTAATCTAGCATTATTCCATTGTAATATAATCATCCTCTGAGCAGCATTTTCTACTTTCATCATATAATGTTTAAGTTTATTTTGTAAAAAAAATCTATGTATAATGAAATTGTACTGGATAATAAAGTAAGGCTTGTTTTTGTATATTATTTTTAAGTATACATCCCTTGTATTAATATAGTATCTTAATATTATATCATACAGTACACAAGTAAAAGCTTTTATTTTGTAATATATGTTACAAATAATAAACGATTTAAATACAAAAAAATAAGATAAACAGACGTCTCAATAGTACCCAATGTTTTTTTCTAAAATTAATGATTTCTCATAATTGTATCAAATTGAAAAAAATCATTAAAAATGGAATTTCTGTTTTTTTTTTTTTAAAGTATTATCTTAAATTCTTTCTTTGCTATCTCATCTTTTATATATGTAAAAAGCATTTTCTAAAAATTTTCATGTTATATTGACTTATTGAATAAAATTGACTCATTGATTAACAAATGAGTTTGCTATGCAACCTTTAAGTCAAGCTATCTCATTATTATCAGAACCCTATTCTTATCCATTTTCACTTCTTCTTCTAAAAATTCCATTGTTAAATACGCCGAATTTTAGTACAACAACGAAGATAAAACTACATTAAACTACTCGTTTCAATTTTTTCCACGCCACTGAATTACAATCTTAGATTGGCAAATCATCGATCAGCGAATATTCCACCAGTGGACAAAATATTACTGCAAAATTCTACGCCAAAGCCAACATTATTTAAATTATCGAAAATCTTACTCTATGATGTGAGATGACTGTTTTTGTATAACGCGCTATGTACAATAAATGTCAAATTTGTCACACGTTTACTTGATTGATATAGATCAACATCACCAAGCGAATCATTTAAACCGATAATAAGTTTGCCATAATTTTCATTACTGAGAGTAACTGATTACAAGTTTGTATACTCGCATGTTCGATACCATTATCTGAATAAGATATTGTAATTTATTCTGATTATGAAATTCGTTTGTCTGTACATATCATCTTTTTAAAATGTCGAAAATTTTAACCAGATATACGCATCTTGACCAAATCTGACTACGATAAATGTTTTTTTTTTCCATTGATGAATAAGTATTCCTCTGTCTGAGAAAGTTTTGAAAATATATTATAATATTATTGAAAAACAAGCATGTACAGAATTTTTTAAGAATTATTTAATAATAACGATATGTATTATAGATGTACTAAAATATATTAGAATAAAAACAATACCTGAAGAAATTTTTCATCCTATTTGTCAAAGGCCAAGTAACTATCGAATTCTGCAGAATTTTGTTATCTATATATACTCGTAATAACGAAAATCGTTGAGTATCGTCTGTTTCATCCATTATCGTCATTAAAATTCTAAACAAAAATATCTTCAACTGTATTCAAAGAATCCCTATCGTGTATTGCAAACCGTCCAAACCGTTATGTAGCTCTCAACAGAGAGTAGCTGCTCTAATTAATGTTCACTGTATTACTACGAATCGACTTACTCTATAAAAACATTGATATTAAGCATTCGTATCGCTTTCTTTTATTGCTATACCATAAACTATTTCTATCAATAATCAGTTATATATATATATATACGCACTAGTATTAAAAAGTGCGGTCGCGCTTCGAAGGCACGAATGTGTACTACGCCCTCGAACGATGGTGTTATATATTCTTTGATATTGGTTTAAAAATATTATTCTGACTGTTGAAAAGATCTAAATGTAAAATATATCTATTATCTGCACAAGATTGAAACTTTAAAAAAAAACTAAATAATTATTATTTTCAAAAGTCATATTTAAATCAATTTATCGAAGTCTTCAATTCAATTTTGATAAGATTTTTGGGTTTGGTTACGAAATGGAATTTGAAATATTTTATTTATTTTTTTACAATAAAACTATATATATATATATATATATATATATATATATATATATATATATATCTTGAAACCTATCAAGATAAATGTTACATATGTAAATTATTGCGTAGCAAAGTTATCGGGAATTTTTATATTTCAGAACAGAAGTTTGAATGTATAATTATTACGCTCTATTTTTTCATAAATTTTATACATGTTTTTATCTTTGTGATAGTATTGCTTTAAAATGCACATTTAATTATGCCTTTATATTTGCTACATATGCTACATTTGATAATTACAACAGTAATATTATTACTAATAATTAGAAATAATAATTAAATAAGTTATTGCAGGTTGAATGTGAACTGGAAGAATATAACAAAGTTAGATTAATACAATAAATCTAATATATTGTTACTATTTATGCAGCGAAAACGAAACAAGATTTTGACCATTGTACATATTTAAGTGATACATTTGTAATAATCACCATCGAATATTTCGCTTTGCAATATATATATATATATATATATATATATATATATATATATATATATATCTGTACAATAATATTACGTGATCTGTTATTTATGAAACAAATCATCGACATCTTTAAAAATACTAAAATATACTGTCGCCGGACGCCGATGTATTTCATTTAAATACTTCGGTCAGCGCGCTGAAACATCGAGTCGCAGATCATCACCAAACCGAGCATTTGTCGGGGGGATTCATGGGCGATCCCACGAGACAGTTAAAGTCCTCGGCGAACTCTGGCCTATTGGACAATGCAATATTGACGCGAAATTCGCTCGGGCTGTGCTGGTCCAAGTGCACGTGATTATCCATCTGCTCGGGAGTCATTTTGCTGCACCACAAACTGGCGGTCGTTATCCAAAACAGCTGTTGCGGAGTGTACGGCATACCTTGTAGGCCGGGCTCCGGTTCATTGTCCTTCAACCAATCGAGATACGACGAATAGGCGATTTTTAATCCTGCGTTATCGGCAATGTTCTCGGTCAACGTCAGCTTACCGTTTATCTGAAAAGAAAAAATTCGTTTTACTTATTATTTATGCCAGCCTGAATGATTTTTAAATTTTTATATCATTAAATAATGCTATATTTTCGTAAGGAACGGAAAAAAAATTTAACTTGACAGAGCAAAGTACGACGAAAATCGTAGAAAGGTTATAATATATCAGACTGCATTAACAATTATTCACGAACTTATTTTAATAATACAGAAATTAGATTGATCGTATGATGAAATCTGACTTCGTTATGATACAGTTTTTCAATGAAAAGACTCAATATATATTTTTAACAATTCACATGATTTGATGCTGAAAAATATTCTTCGATGAATCTGTAGAGAATCTAACTATATATATATATAAGATTTTGTGTTTGAATTTAACATAATTCTAAAAGGAATGAAAATTTGAATTTATCAGGTACTTTGAATAGTGAAAGGTAATGCCACCTAATGCATACCTTTAGAATGTTCTGTAAATACGTTTTCAGTTTAAATACATGTACTTTTGCGAGCAAATACATTTACAAAATTGGTGATATTTTTCAAGAAATATGTAATAACTGGATTAAATTTTATTATTGTAGATGATGATCTGATCTCTTCATTCATAAACGATACACATGTCAAAGGTTTAAGGTGAAGATAAAGTGGATATTTTTTTAAAATGCATACATTGTTAATCTTATATCATCATAAATATTAAGAGATCTTAAATAGAGAAAACGATAAGGTGTTTTTAGTGATATATCGATGCAGGCCAAGATCTATGAATGATTATAGAGAATTTGATACCACTTTTGTGAATATCCTTTTTATATTCTGTCAAACTGAACCAAAATTTTAAAGGATTAGCTGAATTTATTTTAACTATGTTCATGATTTTTTTAAATAAAAAAATTGTATATATATTGTTATATATATAATTCAAGATGAAAAATTTGAAAGAAAATTTTGTTTCCTTTCATTTATCATTCTTTTATGAAAATAATATATTACTTTGTCTTATTTATTATATCTATTATTTATTCTTTGAAACGAAATATTTAAATCAATCACGTTCCAAGATTCTATTATTGAATAATATAGAGACTGAGTATACTCGTAATTTATAAATATGATAATAAATGCACTTTTAACGATACATAGAATCATCGAATGGGTTTAGCCTCGACGTAGATGTTCTGCAAAAGGCTGCAGCAATTAATCCACTTTAAGAAAAGTTCATGAGATATGCTCACCCTTAGGCCAGCTTCGTTAACGACGATGTTGTCGTATTGATCGTGGATGCACTTTGCTCGATTTTGAAACGTTTTTTTGGTACTGAATTCCCACCACTCGTTCAAATTTCCATGTTTATCGTAATTCGCTCCGGTCACGTCGAAGCCATGCGTAATTTCATGAGCGATTAGAAAGCCGAGGCCAGCGTAATTTAAATACTTTGGTCTGTCCTCGGAATAGAATAGTCCTTGTAAAATACCAGCGGGCAATCCTATAAAGTCAATCAAAATAAAACATGAAGTAGTGTTTATTAAAATAATAATGCCAAAAAAATTCCTTTATCTTTTCATATTACGAATGAGCAAAAATTTAACAATACCCTTATTCGCTATTCGAAAATTTAGAACTGTTTAATAATTCGTTTTTCTTTTTGGATAAGCTTTGTTCATAAAAATCGAATTCGTAAACACATTCATAATCTTTTCATTCCCTCAGTGGCAGTATGGAGTACAATAGAGAAATTAATGTAGAGGGTGTCAAAGGGTTCCCAAACAGGTGGATAATCTGAAGTGTACGCGTCGCACATGGAAATGATCCAAACAATGATTGACAGCATTATACCTAGGCATCCATTGGTAATTTATGACACAAGATCAACTTTTAGATTCAAGCGATGTTTTAAGTCAAAATTCTTAAACGATTAAGACCTGTATTTAGCTGGTCACTTGAATGTGGTCATATTTAAGATCACCCACGAATATTCGCCACTTTCTGAATTCCATGTATAGAATTTTTATTTGCGTTCTTCGGGAATAAAAGTCGAATGCACAAATTTTGAATTACATAGAAATACTACAAACAATGTTTAATATCTTTCCATACTATTATAATTTAATCTCTCAAAATATTATATATTATATCAAAAGAACGTTGATAGAACAATGATTAATACTTTTTTGTTGAGGAATTAAAAACTCAAAATATCAATACAGAAGCAAAAGTATAACAGCTTCTGTGGGCATCGAGTTTGTCGAAAACAGAAAAATTAAGATTAAATATCAATTTCAATTTACAGTAAAAAGAATCTATAGTTAGCTAGGAACACCCGGTATAGGTGGTCCCTAAGTAAAATAGTGCGTTATAATTAGCAGGCCCATAAAAACAGTACTTGATATTATCAATAAACCCAAGAACAGAAGAACGAAAAAAATCGATTACTTTAATATAATGTAAGATTTCAACTTAATAGGTAAAAATAGAATAATTTTATGTAACTTAAATAATCTCAACGTGTTTTACTTCAAGACTAAAATAAATCTATACTCACTAATACTATTTTGTGAATTCTCATGAAATGCATTTACATCCCCCGCATATCCTTGAGTACACCAGTCTATGTCAGCGAAAGATTTTTCTAAAATCGGAAACAGGTTTACAGGGTTCGCGGAAACGTCCATAACTAATTGAGTCAGCAAATAACTGCTAGGATCGATAGTTACATTCTCGTAATATTCATCAACCTTTTCATTATCAAGAAGCTCATCTGGATACCCTATGATATAAGCCATCGCTTTTAATTTCTCTAACGCCACTTTTCTCGTTCTCGAATCCATCCAATCAACCTTAAAAAAAATAGCCAAAATTTCAGTATTAGATTAAATCGAATCCGTCTTAAATAATGCATATCAGGTGGATACTTTTGAACATTCTTAAAATTTAGTATTTCATTTTACTTTAACAATATGCATCTATGAAGCTTTTATTGGTACCAAAATTGTAATTTATATATAATTCATGTATCTTTTGAATTTTCCTTGATTTTAATATTCATATACTTAATTAACTTGAACAAAATAAATTTTTTTAATGATCATCACTAAATAATAAAATTGCTAGATGATATAAATTTTGTATAATACTATTTAAATACCTGTCAAAAGAGATTTACAACAATCTTTAAATTAAGAAAAATTATTTTTGATAAAAATAAGTATAAGAATTTCTTTCCAATATGTTAAAACATGAATATTTTCTAATGGAAATAAAAGTTTTTAAAAAAATCGACGTAATAGTAAATCTAAAGTTTTTTAGGGTTTTACAAAAAATCTACTTTTTATCATTATAAACCTAGATTAAAATTTTCAATATAAAAAACATGTATACCAACTGTGGGGAATAATTGTTTTTAGAGGCCTACGATGGCTCGATCGCTAGAGCGAAGGCCTAGTAACTTGGTGATCCGAGTTCAAATCCCGGTATCGGCCGATAAACACAGGCACCCTGTAATAATTTACATGTGCTTTGTTTACAAACACATCGTAGACCTCCGTCGCTAATTAGTACCGGTATTTGGAAGCATAAATAGAGCGACGTTAAATAACATAAAAAAAAACTTGTTTTAGAAGCAAATGGGATTTAACTTTGCAAAGATCCAGATAATCTAGATATAAAGTTTTATTAATTGATATTCTTCATGTAATCTTAATAATTTATTTCATATTTATTGTTGTTTTTCTTAAACTGTTTTATTTCTGGCTTAGCTGCAATATCTTTCACCTAGCAAAATCAATCTGATATTATCGTACTGGCACTAACCTGTGTAAGAATATTTTGGAAGGTTCTTCGAATATCGTTCATCATTGATTCAACTCCTGATATCAAGCTGCTATCAAAAAACCGTCTAACATAAAGCGAACCGAGTGCAAGTGGCATACTGTTCTTCACTTGTTCCAGGCAAATTCTCCAACGTTCCGGTCCTGCATTTGTGCCTAAAATCGACGAATGAAACTTATTTGTTATACTTTCAACTCGGCTACTCATTTTATCAGCGGAATCAAAAACAACGTTCCACATAATATAGTTTGCAAGTACGCGCTTTGGTGTTTGAGCTATTAAATTTCCAATTTTTTTCAGGAATGTCTTTGGTCCAGCGAATATTTGATCAGTAGTCGTGAGTTTCGGCTCGGTGTTTAGCATGCCATTAATGTATTCAAGCCATGGAATGCCAGGATATTTGAAGAAAAGTACTCTAATAGGTATTTTGCTATATAAATATCTCTTATCTGTTCGTTCGTGACTTGGAAGCGATATCTATAAGTCAATAATGATAATGAATGAAAAAAATTGAGATATGTATATATAATTAAAATATTTCTATATCATCTAAATGATTTCCGAGATATTAAGATTTAATTTTTCAAAGAACCTGATCTATACTTGTTTACTCAAATAAAGTAAATACGTAAAAATAATGTAAGAGGTATATGAATAATCAATTAAATTGAATATATACTGTCTTTGTCTACCAATATTACCAGCAGCACAAAAATTATTCATGAGGTTAATCTGCAACACTTAATATGCTATATAGTGCAGTTTATTATTCACAATACGTATCGAGGTATCGTCAAAAAATCTAGAACTACTGCGCTATTTTCTCTCCGAGCTAATAACTGTAGATAGTATTTTGAGAATAGAATGCTGGGTCTTTTGAGTTTTCAGTAAAACTAATAATCTTTCCATGTACTATCTGTCAAGAGAGTTGAAAAAGATTGCAATTTTCAATTTTTTAGAAAAGCTGATCAAAATTAGTGAAGATGAAGTTTTCAGAGATGTAATTAAAATGTACTAAAAACTTCTCGAGTATTTTCCAATATTACTTCAATGCTTTTAGAATACAAATTTAGACATTTTAAAACTAAATTAGCTAATGCTTTGACTCGAGGAATAAAATATTTTTTAAATAATTTCATAGACTTTGAACCCCCTCCCCGGAAGCCCCGCAACTAACTCTGAGTTGGAAGATCAGAATTTTCATGTTGTAGGTATCGCTTATGTAACTTTCATTCAAAAAGCGAAGCAGCTTCTAATCTTACTGGAAAGTATGTCGCTATCTTCTCGGATAATAGAAGATCCTTAGTTGTATTATTCATTATTTATACTCGTACTTAATATTTCAAATGAGTACCAGTAGATATGCTACTTATATCTGGTGTATGTAAACTGATCTTATTCATTATAAATTATAGAAAGTTGTGTATATATACACATATATACATATATATATATATATATATATTTATTTATTTATTTATTTATTTATTTATATACGATATTTTAATAGGTTTCTAACAATAAACTTATATTCTAAAGTTGTACGAAGCACCTTGACTATATCAAAATAATAATTATTACTCAAGT
This sequence comes from Sycobia sp. Sy_11, assembly GCA_018907035.1. NCBI lineage: Eukaryota > Metazoa > Arthropoda > Insecta > Hymenoptera > Epichrysomallidae > Sycobia > Sycobia sp. Sy_11. The sequence goes on from JACCIC010000106.1 coordinate 1,192,698, forward strand.
TATACTGATTCATACAATAGTGTATTAGAATAGTCAGTTTCATAAAAATACCTTTGCTAATTCTATTTCAAAATTAAGACATTCAGATAATTCTTCTTCCGCTCGTTTTCGATTGGCCCCCAAGACAACCGCATAATCAATCATATATTCCAGATACGCTTCCACAACTGGATTCCCCGGCCCTTCTAATAAACGCTCTCTATCGATAATCAGTTTAGGTTGATCTATCTGAAATTACAAAATGAATACAATTACATTGTCCGTAGTTTGGTGAAAAATTCAAAATACTTGAGCTCATAAAACTTCATAAATCTTAAAAAAGAAAGTCTTTGCATCAGCTAAAATCGGGTTTTATTCTATAAGCTATGGATAATTCGAGCGGTATCTTGAACTTTTCTTTTGAAGCGGAACAAAGCATTGAGTTGCTTGAAATTGCTTAATTGACGATTCTGAGATTTTTAAAGTTTACCTTATACATACGTAGTTACGCGAGCACTTTTCAATTATTTTGTCTTCAAAATATTTCCATTATCGTAATATTACTATAAATTTTCTAAGCCTAAGTTTTTCTTGTTTTTAAATTAAAAAATTAAACTTACATAAATTTGAAGTTTTTGAGAATCCTCCAAATCCGCGTCAATTTTAAAATTCGTGAAATAAGTACCGCTATGTCCTATTTTGATTAGTTTATAAATTGCCTTCTTCCAATCGAATTTAGCTTCATTCCATGCGTCACCTTCTAAAACGGGCCAACCGCCTGCACTGTTTAAAATTTTCCTTAAAAATTTTTCACTAGTTGCATCGATGTGTGCTGCAATGAAACAGTCGATTAAATTATGATATGAAAAAAATTAACTTATTATTTGAATATAAATTTTCTTACCTATATCCATACAGACATTATAGTAGTCCTGCATTGTCTTAAATGCTTTTGGGTCATTTTCATCAAGCTCGCCCTCTAAAACGCTTTTAACTTGACTGTTAATTTTTTGATTAAGAATGCTGAACATATTAATTTCACTCTGATCCGATGGTATCTCCATTTCTGTGCTAAATTTTCCACATGCGAATTGGTAAAAATTTTGACAAGGATTTACAGATTTATTCATGTTGTTTTCAAAAATGTTGACTGCAATTGTAACATTAAGAAACTAAATCAATTATAATAATTTGGTGGTTATTTCTAGCAGATTCGTAAAGAATTTTTTTTAACTGATTTAAATTATTTACGAATAATTATTAAAAATAATCCATATTTCTTAAGTATTTCATACATTTAAGTATATATATATATATATATATATATATATATATATATATATATATATATATATATATAAAAGATTACTAACCAATTTCGTTACATCCTTCAGTTACACAAATTTTATTTGGATCAGAAGGCTTTTTCTTGTACTTATTTTTATCTTCTGAAAAAAAATTTCCATGATCAAGAACATTGACATAAATACTAAAGAGAATCAACTCGTATAATTTGTTTAGAGTATATTGACGACTTAGAAAAATTTTTAGTGTACAAAATTTTAAAAATAGCTTAATTCTTTGCATAATTTCTATCAATTCTACTTCTTTAAAATTATTAGAGAAATACTACATACATGCTCTAGCCATTAATTAACTATTTTGTTAGGAAATTCTCGTTCTCTTTCTCTCTCTCTCTCTCTCTCTCTCTCTCTCTCTCTCTCTCTCTCTCTCTCTCTCTCTCACTATCATTTGCTCATTCTCTCTAATACATCCCTTCCAGTTAATAACCCTAAAACTATTGGTTTTGCGAACTCAGGAAATGAATGGATGTTATCTTTTTGGTTGTAACACTCACAAATTATCAATACAACTAATGTACAACTGTCGATAACCTATTTTAGGATTTCTATTCGAAACTCCAAATACCATATTTATTTCGACGATTTGACCATTTATATTTACGGTTCCCCACACAAAAATCAGAGAAATTTCTTATTTATTTTAACAAAGACTTAACAATCGCTACGCATGTAACGGTTCACGTACTTTTATAAATAATATTTATTTATCGGACCTTCTCCATTCCTTAATATTTAGCTAAGATTCAAGTTAATAATTTCATAAATTTATTGGACATTAGTGTCAATTGTGACATCAGCAGCCTACATTCAGTAATTGAAAAAATTTTGCTGCTTTGTTGCGATATGAAATTGCACCCGGTGGAATACTGAACTCTTTCTGATTAAATCATTAATAGGTTCATAATTTGATTACTGTTCGGGATTATTTCTTAGTTTTTTTTGGAAAATAGTGCGCGAAGTGAAAATATTGCGCTTTGTTACTGATATGAGTAAATTGGACCATATTGCTTCTGTATAATCTACTATTCCCTAACATTCGAAACTTTCGAATATATTATTCCTTAATATTCGACAGCAGTATATTTGCTGCTATCTATTAGTTAATATATTAAGGAACAAAGCTCCTCCATATTTGTTTAGCAGATTTTGATTTCGAGATTACCATACTATAAGTTACAATAGAATCGATTCTTAGGGAAATTCTGTTTATGGAATGATTTATGAAATACGTGGCGGAGGTATAAAAATTCCCTATTGGTATAATATAAGCCCCCCCCCCTTGAATTATACAATCTTTCCAAATATTTTATTAAGCGAATTTCTACATATAGCTTAAAACGATATCAACTGATTTACTTTTTTTTGTATTGTCATAAATAGCGGTTTAAAATTACTTATTGATGTAGTATTTTTATTTCTTATATCCATATATACATAAACGCCCATCTAGTTCATAATTTGTTAATTATTATTTGCTGAGTGGTTGGCATCTCAGTTATGTATGTTACAATTATCTGTTAATACTGATATATGTACTTACTATTAATTATTAGTCTAGTTGCAAAATTATATATAACATTTTTCTTAAATTCAACACTTCTCAGGATTTACAAAAACTAAAAACAGTATGGCTATTAAAAACCATAAATCCAAGTTCGCTTACTGAGACCAGGTCAGTCGCCCTTTTATCGGTACTATCTAAGCTACCAAAGTATGTAATTCACAATCAAATTCTAGGCTTCTTTTTTTTTTTAAATGCTCGCACTGCTCACATTGGAGTTCGTTACAATAGACGAAGAGAGAATTTCTTATTTGATTAGAGCATATTTCGCAGACTTTTCTATGATGGAAACGATACGAAAATTCTCCGAATCAGTGACGTCTCCGACAGTCTCCGAATCACCGTACGGCTGACCTGGAGTATTTAGGCTGCTATTGACCCGTGGGACCGATCGTCCCAAAATTTAATCCGCGATAAGGAGGACTGACAGTCTACGAAAGGCACTGCGCGAGCGCGCGCTTTATTATTCGTATATCGTTCGTATTATAAAGTGCTCGTCGTTTGTACTTCTGTTTTCTTTTTCTTATATATTAAAAATTCAATTTAGTTGACCTAAACTTTTATTAAACTATTACTGTGTTAAACCTTCGAACAAATCGTACACAAGACGGCGTTACACTCGTTATACGGTGGGTGAATATAAACAAGAACGACTTGATTGTCATTCTATTAATATACTTAGATTATTGTATAAAAAATGTTAAACCGATAAAAATATTAGATAATTTAAATTAAACTGACTCGACATAAGTTGTTACTTATAAAAAGTATTCAAACTTCAACAAATTTAAGAAATACAGTCTTACTAGCATTAACGGCATGTAGGCACGAGGACACGATGCATAGGACAATACAGAGCCTGTACGCCAATCTGTGGAAAGTCATTCTGAATTGAAATTCTTTTTTGCGATGATCTGAAAAACTAAATATTATCATGTCAGAAATGTTCTCTTGTAATTGCTATATTTATTATTTATTAGACTTCTTATCAATACTTATCGATATTCTCTATCGATACAATTAATTTTTCATCATTTACTAGAATATCGTGAAAATAGTATTTGAGTCCTTGATTGAGAAAATCAATTATTGTCTATAATTCATTATCCGTTTAATAATAAAATAATTTTAAAAAATCTAGTTTAAATGTTATAACAATATAAATAGTTAGTTACATTCGAGCTGTCATCTTTCTCGTATGATCGTTCAGAATATCTTTTTAAATTAAATGACCTCTATGGGATAACACCCTCGAACAGCAACGGTATCTGCAACAAATACTTTGACGAGATTAAAAATAGATTTACAAAGTACATTATATTATATTTATATTGATGTTAATCGCACCTCACATATTGTTCTCGCCATGAATATTATAATCTATTTTTCTGTCGTTTCGTTATTCAATGAATTACATATATACGTATACTATATAAAATGCGTTGCGCATAAATTTATCAATTTAGACTTTAGATTCGAATAGGTATTTCGATAAATAAAAGAGATAATTAGAATAGATATTTTTTCAATTTAAATTCATATGCACATATTCCACTTCTTAGATACTAAGGATTATTTTTTTAACCTCATAAAACCCTTGTGCATTTAATTTATTTTACCGGTTGTAAATATACAGTAACATCTGTTTACATTATAAATTTTTTTATCTATATCTCTCCTAGCTCGAGTAAAAACTATAAAAGTATTATAATAAATTCGATCAATTTTTTGGTACAAGGCTATTGCTCTAGAAAATTTGACTGCTACACTCAGTAACTTCACAGCAGGCTGAACGAATATGATTAGTATGAATGATGTAATAATAGTACCCCATTTAGAAATTTGATTTAGAATAAAAATGAAAATATAAATATATATATATACGAGGTGTGTTCAAATAATAAGGTTTTGCCAAAAAATATTTATTTATTAATCAATAGTTATATTGTCCCCTTCAAAGTAATCCCCCTCGGATACAATACACTTGTGCCAACGCTTTTTCCCATCATCGAATCACTTCTTTCAGCGATGCAGTTTTTATCTTCTCAGTCGTTGAAAATCAACCACCTTTTATGGGTCTTTTCAGTTTTGAGAAAAGAAAAAAATCACTGGGTGCCAAATCTGGTGAATATGAACGAAATATTTATAACTTGGTACGCCTGTCACAAACAAACAAATAATGCTGTAGAATTAAAGTCGTGAATATATGCTCGGTACACCTGTACTAATACAAAATAAAAAAAAATCGATAATCGAACAGACGTAGCCCTCGATGTTTGCAAAGTTACCTTATTATTCGAACACACCTCTTGTATATATACACGGTTGCAAAGTATTCTTTGTTAATCTGATTTTTAAGTGCATAAATCATTGAAGAAATATGAATTGAATAATAGATATCTTCTTGGGTTTAGAAATAAATTATATTCATTCCTCTATGAACTGGATATAATTTGTTACAATAATAGTAGAATTTTTAGCTTTTTGAATGTATTGATTTACAATTGTATCAATTCAATTATTTTTTTTGATAAACTGACCTAAAATTTTTTTTAATAGTCTTTTAGAAATAACGGTTGTGTATATGATTTAAATTGGCTAATAACTTTTAAAATACAACAAAGTAAAAAATCCATGTTCATAGGGGATGTTTCGTCTCAATATATAATAAGTGCCACAAAAATCTTCGAAGAAAATATCTATTTTTAAAAACTTTTAAACAGAATACGCACGCATTTGGAGTTATTTCAAACAGAAATCCACGAAATTAGAGCATGTATTAAAACCTAAAAAAAAAAACGTTACGCAAACCTGAAACCCCTATCCTCCGTCGTCCGAAAATCGTGAAAATCGAGCAAATACTCCTAATTTCACAAATGCTAACTTGATCCATTTCAAATTTTACATTTCCTTGATTTTTGCCTCAAGATCTCTTGGTGTATTCGCTTTATATAAGGATACGTTTACATACGTGAAAGATGTAGAATTTATAATATTATAGATAATATGTATAGTATAAATAAAATAACGTAATATTTATAAAATTTTATTTACATATATGTAAACGTGTACGTCTGACGAAAGCCTCGATATACGATTCCTCAGAAGAAAAGAGTTATTTAAGGATATTCTATTCATACTCTCTGTAGACAACTGAAATATAAAATATCAATAACAAAATCATGTACTGAAAGTACTTAAATATTCTAATTCAAACCATTATTTGTTATGATGAAACAAATAGAGAACTGTATATATTATTTATGTTTTCCTAGAAGACAAATGAATAACGTTCATTTTTAACATAGCTTGCACAGTTGTGCATCAGTGCACATGCCATTCTCAGCTGTCCGGTCAGGTCTGGCGTTATCTGCTATATGAAACTAAGCTACGGAATTCTGAATGTGAATTGCGCTTGGTGAAATAAAATAATTATTGATAATTTATATATGCAAATGTTATCTTAGTCAATATCATCGATAAAAAAATATTCAAAAAAAAATAAAATAGATAAAAAAAATTCATTATCGTTTTTTGATATTCGAGCCTGTTTAATGTAGTTAATCATAGTTTAAATTTGAGCGCGTTCTCGACGATGCGTCACATTACCATCAGAAGACCGACTTAATCAGCCGGAGATGGCGAACGGAAACGATACTTTCGCGTTCAATGTATTTTTAGTTCGGCCGACAAAGTGTATTTACCGTGACCACTCGTGGCCCATCATAGTGCGAAGCGGATCTGCGCGTGCGTGAAAAGATTACAAGGAACGCGAGTGCGATTAAGGGAGGGAAGAGATCCGGATCTTGGACAGCCTCGTATGGCTTTTTGTTATCGCGCAACCTCGCACCTCAACGCCGAAAAGATGCAGTTTTAAACGAAATATTAACAATTATTTCAACGTCTTTACAAACCACTTTCACATATGGTTTCTTATGTTAACGCGCATAGTGAGCTGTGCATTATCCTGCATATTTTTACAAATGCCGGACGCGATATAAAATTGGAGAGAAGCAAAATAAAATACATGCAATGACCTATTCGGCTCAAAAATTGTTGCTTATGAAAGGATTAATAAAATAATAAATAGGTAGTATTAACGAATTTTATTATCTTTCTTACAGATATGGCAGCATTGTATAATAGAATTTATACAGGCGCCATTTCAAAGTTTGCACCTGTTTACAAAAGTTGGTATAGTTATTTATTTTTAATTTATATTACCTATAATTAAATTTATTAATAGATGTGTAATAAATTAACAAAATCATTACACAAAATCAATTTTATTTTTACATAAATTTTTTCGTAACTCGTTTACCTGTCCAAAAAAAAAATCTGTACATTTCTTATTTTGGCATAATACTTTGTTTTGAATATTCCAACTAACAACGTCTCGCCGTTTACTCATAAAGCTATAATTAACATTTTATTAGATGTATAATACATACTTATACGCGCACATAGAAATGAAAACGTCTTTGCCCGATCTATATCTATCACCTACCAGTGCACTTTTAGAGCTCACTGACAGATTTGTACCTCGGATTTGTATTCAATGCATCAAAATTTATCCAAAAAAAAACACAGCCTATGTCCTGAATAAAAATGTTGTAAACCTATACTATTGTTAATAAATTGAGTTTTATATGCTATTTTTATTGCCACGCAGATAATCAAATAACACGAATGGTCAAAATCACAAATAATTTCTTTTTACATTTTTCATAATTTAAGACTTAACTTTTACTACAAACTCAAATATAAATTACAATTAAACAATCGCAAATTAATTTATGAATTAAAAGTTAAAAATCACAGTATTCAATACTCGACAGAATTTAAATTGTATACAAATCACAAAAATGATCCTTTTCTTATAATATATCGATAATAGAACTTACAACTAATGATAAGTCTACATTTTTTTCAGCATGCATGATAAAATACTACTAATGGATATTCTTTGTCATAATTATATTGAATTAAATCACCAAACTGAATATTTTTTAACAGGATTCATCCTCGAACCAAGAGAACATTCGAAATCCTCGGCGAATTCTGGTATGTTCGATAATGGAACGTTGACGCGAAATTCATTAGGACTGTGGGTATCAATATAAATTTGACTTCTTAGATCGTGAAGAGTTGATTTACTGCACCATAAATTAGCTGCTGAGATCCAAAATAGCTGTTTTTCGTTAAATGGTAAATCGGGTAAAAGGGCCTCTGGACCATTTTTCTTTAACCAATTTCTGTACGCCAAGTAAGCTTGCTTGAACCCACCATTGTCTGCAATGTTTTCGCTGGCTGTCAGATGGCCGTTTAACTGAAAGAAAACGGTTATGTTTTAAATAAATTTTTCATCAAATCATTTTATTTTTCATTCAACATTAAATTGTCTTAATATTATATATTAAAATAATTTGCTACTTTTAACAAAAAATCAAATCTTTTCATCGGTCTTACACTTATTATTAAAAATATTAAAACGTTATAAGAATTTTATTTGGTCTTTGAGGAATAGTCGAGGTGGTTCGAAATGTTGGATTCAACTTAATGGGATCTGGATTGATAAATTTGCAGTCAAATTGTGCTTTGCTGACCATTGTTTTTCTTTCAAAGTAGTTTTATCCATAACAATTTAATATTTCGGGCTCTATGGAGACGATGATAACTGCAGGGATAATCTGACTGTCAATCTCGGAGGACTGTAAAATCAATGAAAAGATCTGATAATTTGTTATTAAAAAAAGGACAGTCAGCATAAGTACTTTTAATTGGAATTTTTAATTTTAACTTATAATATAACTGCTCTCTGTAATTTGTCATAGTCTGTATGTATAATGGATTAGTAGTCATATAAATATATTAAATAATTATTATAGAGGGTAAAGATATTAAAAAACTATATATTAAATAAATTATTATAGAGTGCGCCAAAAGTATCAAAGTTCTTAGGAAGTAAATCATGAAATTTTTGATAAGCACTCTTTCAAGACACAAGGTTGTAAAAAATCGTTTTCTGAATAATATTATTTATGCGTATGATAAAATATAATTTACTTCCGGTCCTTTAATGAAATTGTAATGTTAATTAACCTAATTTTAGAAGTAATTAATATGTTTCGAAAATTAATATACGATTTTTTTTCCTCTTCAAGATCAGATCACGAACCGAATATACTTTTTTCTAACAATTATATCAAAACCTAGCGTATCTATATATAGATATCTATATATTCCATCCTAATTATTCAATAAAGAACCATGAGTTTTTTTTTTATTTTTCTCATATAATTTAATAATTATAATCGGATATACTCTGTGGAAAAGACGAGAACGAAAAATAAGATGCAAATTTTCTTATGAGAAGTTTAAATTATTAGGCTTACTTTTAAACCAACTTCTTTAACTGTAATCGCGCTATATTGCTCAATAATGTCCATTGCTCTTTTCTCGTAATTCATTCGGGTTGTGGGCTTCCACCATGTCGCCGCATTTCCATCTTTACCGAAGTTCACTCCTTCGTCGTCCAAGGCATGAGTCATTTCATGGCCGATTAAAACACCAAGGGAGCCATAATTTAAAAACTGCGAATGGTTTTTGGAAAAAAATATTCCTTGCAAGATACCAGCGGGAATCACTAAAAAGCAATATTAAAAAGTCTATATTGATTAGATAATACAGTATATTTTACAGATATATTTAAAGTATAAAGAGTACATGTGCATGCATAATTGAGCTCATTTGTAATGCGTTACATTGTAATTATATTGTATAGAGGAATTTACTCTACAGAGCTTTTGCAAAACGATTATTTCACTTTTTATTGCATTGAATACATTAGAAGAAAAATCGGATTTCTCTTTGGAATCATTGTTTTAGATTCAGGTGAAGTTGAAAATATTATCTAATATGTTTAAGGGCTGTGGAATAAAGTTAACATAGTTCTAAAATGCTGTACGTAAAAGGAACATACATATTAATTTGTGACTTTAACACGGCATAGTCTATATGAGCTTTTATAATAGGAACAATGAATGGAAAAATATATCGCGACTTGAGAAAGAAATGCTCGTATCATTAAATCTTATTTCACAAATTTGTCTTGTCCGAGAAAAAGTCTCTCTCTCATATATATATATATTACTTCCAATATCGTACTATTTATATATTGCAAGATATTGGGCATTTAATTTTGTCTTTCTCTCTCATATTACTTGATCTCTCTATCAAAATGCCAGGATCTAATCATGCACACATTGCGGGACTTAACAGGACATTCTTCAACAAGATTATTCTCCAGACGAAGCTCTAAGTTTTCATTTGCTTTTCCACTAGATTTCAAAACAGTAATTTTGATTGACCTGTTGAGTCATATGTTTATTATCATATCCTGCTATTATTGTGGAGCTGAGACACGAAATCCCGCCTAATCTTGATTGATAGGTTAGAAAAATAATAAATAGAAGCATAGTGACAATTCAAATGATCTTAACATTTAGAACTTTCTCGTCGGTCAATTACTAGATAGTTATCGGTGATCCTGTGACCTCAACTGATCTTTGAGCCTTACTAAGAACTACTGTGATTATTAAGGAAAAAGCATTACGATTTTTCCCAAATCAGTAGAAAAATTAAAAATATACTCATATGCTAGATACGAAGTTTAGTGTTGTTTGAATTTCATCTTATATTCTTATAAATGACGAGTTGTTTTTTAATATATATGTAGATAATATGTTCCTTGTTCAATATTACGTAATTTCTTAAGATTACAATAAAAAGAAGTTATTATTTGAATCGGATGAAATCTTGTGCGGTAGTGTATGTTCTTATTTTCTTTCTTTTATGTTATCCCCATTGCACATTGTTTTTGGTAAATGAAGCTGTTTATAATTTAAGTCATTTAGCAATTTTTTGCAAACCATAAATTATGCATATCTTATCTCGATCAATATTTATGATAGAATTATTCGTTGTGATTCCTAAGTCGATCTTTGTCGAAACTTTTAACTAAACTTAAAACTTAAGTCAAATTTTTTTTTAGTCGATTATAAATGCTAATTCTATGTTTCCTTAAATTCTCAGCATACTCAACATACTGTCCTCGAATAATTATCGAAATCTTTAGTTTATCTATGAAGATGGTGCAGTGTCCTTCAAAGACCAATTACCCTTTTGTAGATGATTAGAACTTTGCTAGATGATTAAGAATATTCGAAAGATTGTATTTCAATTTACAAATCAGGTTGATCTACTGGTCCATCGTGAAAAATCTCGCCAAACTGTCTTACGACTATATTTTATAAATCGCATCTCTAGTGTGATTTATTCTTTTTCGACTAAGATTTGATCTTTAATATCGACATGATCAACCACAATGTTCGGAACTTAAGAAAGGCAATATATGACTAAATTGTTTGTCGCTAATAACTAGCAACCCTGTATCTCATCATTGATGAATGCTACTTCTGATTTAAAGGGATTTTTGAAAATGCGATTTGCCGATCTACCGCTGATTGTTTTCAATATTCCTTGCGTGTATTTATGATTTTAAGGATAGTATAAAAATCATTTATTGTGTTGACAATAGCTAGTATAATGATGCTGTCTAGGATACTTCTCGTACAGATAACTGTCCTTGATTATTTTGTCAAATACTTTCACATTTTAGCCAGGACTTAGAACCGTCATTTTATTCTTTTGAGGAAATTTCATACTATGAGATAATTTTAATGCCTCTTTTATTATTTTAGCACTTGTGTTTGTATGGGACGTACGCAATGGAAGAAAATTATAGTAAACGTTGAGTACTAGAATTATAGTTATATACTTTTATTTACAGATAAAGAATGCGTGAATACGCGTCTTATCTTATCATCGATAATCCAATAAAATCATCATTTTATTCGAGTCTAAATTTCCAACATCAAATAATTCTTCATGAGATGAAAATACGTTTTGGCTTATAATCTTCATCACGAAAACTGTTACTTTGATTTTTATTTATTAATCTATTTTTATAAAAAATGTTTCATGCTGAGATAAAAAAATTAAAACATACTTACTAATACTATTTTCAGTAAGACGATAAAATGCATTGACAGTTGATGCAAAGCCATAAGTAATCCAATTATGTTTAATATTAGGCATTTGCAGTCTTGGCAAGACAGCTGAATTTATTCTTTTATTCATGCTTAAATGAGTCTTTAATAAGCTTAATGGATCTATTATCACATTTTTGTATAAATCGTCGATTTTCTCATTATCGAGAAGTTCCGCTGGATACGCAACAATGTCAACCATAGCTCGAAGTTTCTCTAAAGCAATCCCTCTTGTTTCTTCATCCACCCAGTCAAGCTTTAATAATAATAATAATATAATGCATAAATAAATAATATATGATTTTAATAATTATGTGAAATTTGGAACTAAGTTAAAACTACTGGCTTAATTATCATGCAAAGTTCGTGTGTCGTTCTATAATGTCTAGCATTTAATTATACGTTTATTAGAAACTGAAAACATAGTTTATTGATCGAAATTAACCCAAGCATTCTGGACGACATTAATTTAAATTTTCAGGAAAAAACAGCTTGTTATATCAACAAACCTGTTCGACTATTTGTGCATAGGCTTTGCGAATATTATTCAATAATTCAGTAGCCTCGGCTTTCAAATCGTCGTCGAAAAATCGCCTGACGTACAACGAATCGACTGCAATGTCCATGGCGCTCTTCACTTCGTGCACGCAAAATTTCCATCGCTGTGAAACGCCGCTCCTATCGAAAATAAATGAATTAAATTTGTGCATCAGATGTTTCGCTTGCTTGCTCATTTTGCTAGCCGAATAATAAACGGCGTTCCACATGAGATGATTCGCGATTACTCGTTTAGGCGTCAATGACAGCAGCCGGCCGACATTTTGCACAAAGCCATCTGGTCCGGCGAATAATTTGTAATTATAATTAAGAGGCGGCCGAGCTTTTGTATAGCGATTTATATATTCAAGCCATTTAATATCTTTGCTTCTAGCCCGAAGCTCGCGAATTGTCATTTCCGAGTAAAATAAGTCCGCATTATTTTGCTCAGTAGTTCGATGAGATATCTGTAAAGATGTAATAATTTATCCATAATTTTAGAACGTATAATTATAAATTATAATTTAACAATTAAATTACATATAGGAAATAAATAAATAAATATATATATATATATATATATATATATATATAAAGTTGATTATTGATAACAACTTGATTTTATAAAGCACCTGTTCTAAATATCCCATTATGGATCTAAATCGTCACTCGTGATTCCTATACAGCGGTTTCATGATTATGTATTATTATCGTTAATTTGTTTGTCCTAATTGCAACATTTATGTATTACAATGTATGGTGACTATCTCTGACATACTAACCCGCGCTAAATTGATCTCAAATTGAAGAGATGCTGCTAGTTCTAGCCGCGCTCGTCTGGGATCAGCACCAAGCAGAACAGCCAATTCAACCATATAGTTAAAATAATGTTTAACGGCCAAATTCTCCCAGCCTTCCGCTAACTGTTCTTGTTCAATGACGAAATCAGGTTGATGAATCTATAATTTTATATTAAAATATATATATATAAATCAATCATATTCAGAACATAAGCATAAAACTCATTATGGTTTAATGATTTTTCTTTTTTGATATCCCAATATTTCTTATGTATGCGAGTTATTTTCATATTATCTTTGGCAACAGAACAACTTCAGAACAAAAGTTGAGAACTAAATTTTACATTCTGTATAAAATTATTGTCAATGTTATGTCAGTCTTTAATGATGGATGATTTTTGAAAACTCATATACATAGAAATATATAAATCATTCTTTGATAAAAGAAAGTCATCTGTTAGAAATTTATTCAAATTTTTTTTATATTCGTAAGTACAAATTTTTTTAGTACTACAACTGTAGGCTCAAAATTAAAACCTGTTTATCATAAAGAAAAAGATATATGGAATGAAGAATAAATTAAAAATAAGAAAAAAGTGTAGCAACACTTTTAGACGATAATGTAATAAGTAAATAAATTGACTAAAACGACTAAAATATGTTAATCATAAAATTAATCGACAATGGCAAAAAGTTTGTTAGCCTTTGTTAAATGTCTAACTGGCTTTGCACGAAGTTTGACGATTTTCGGCTACATCTGGCAGCCAGAAGAATTATTTTCATTAGGGATGAAAATAACTAAACAATATTGTACTTCTGAAATATAAAAAAAGCTTTAAATCAAATTTAATTTAAATTTTTACACGTTATTTTCTTCATGGTTATTTGAAAATATTTACATTTCTAGAATTATATTTCGAAATTAGAAAATACTTTTTATCAATTCATGAAATAACAGAATATTCAATAATAGATGAAACAACCCGCTCTATTATTTCATATAGATTGATTAAACATAATATTTATTAATTATAGTTATAATGATTAAATATTTATATTCATCTACGTCAATGAAATGAATGCGTCATTAGCGATTGTAATTAGTGTTATTGTTACTGTTTTATAACGTCAAGATAATCTTATATTACTTAATCACGTGTGCAATGAAAATTATTCGTAAATAAAAAAAAAATGTCAAACTTACATAAATGGCATAATTGTCCGTATTGCTCAGATTTACGTGAACTTCCAGATTTATAATCGAAGAAGCGGGATAGCCGATTGCGCTTAACTTCAAATTAGTTATATCCCATTCGAAATCGGACTCGTTCCACAAATTGCCCAGTAGAACTGGCCAACCTCCAACTTGTTTCAAAATACTTCTCAAGTCTCTTACACTATTCTCTTCAATTTTGGCTGTAAACATGCCGTACTTTTTAGTCGATAGTATAAGAAATGTATGTTGTAACACTAATTACAGACAAAAAGTGATATATTTTCTTACTCGTATTCATACACGTATTGTAATAATCTCGCATCTTCTTGAACGATTCAGGCTCGTTGCTTTTGTTCTTATCTTCCAAAGCTCTTTTCAGTTTTTTATCAATTTTTTCTTCGGTAATAGTAAAAAAATTAACCCTCGCATTACCCTTTGGAATAACCGTGTCTTGAATAAATTTACCACAAACAAATTCATAAAAATTATCACAGGGATTAATTGATTTATTCATGTTAGCTTCGAAAGTGCTTGCTGAAAGTTAATGTTATAATTAAAATTTTCATATTTGAGAGTAAAAAAAGAGCAATTTTCTCAAATAAAAATCCCGTTATGTCGTTTCAAGAAAATGTTTGTTTGATAATTTGACGTTGTGTTCTACCTTTATGCTAAACTTTTCTTCTAATTAATAGAGATCTAAAGCGAATAAGCAAAACTATTGATGTGCCAAAGATGTTTCAGAAGTAAAAATATGGAGTATTAATTATTTCATGATAATATCTTACAATCTTCTTACCAATATTTAAAGCATCTATACATGATAACTTGTATGAGATTAACAGTACCAAGATGATACAGGCATTTCTATGCAGAAGGAATTTTTTCCATAGATCTGAACAACTAAAAATTAGACATATAAATATATTTATATCGAATATCTTATTAATTTTTCAGTAAACGTCCAAGCTTAATAAGGACTTCTTAATTCTAAAATATCAAGATAGGAATAAATTTAATCATATCATAATAATAACTGATCAATCTAAACGAAAACGTCTATGAGAGAATATTTTAAGATAGTCATATAGAAAAAAAAAGAAGGAATGTACAATAATTTACTTTCTAGTAGCCATTTTGAGAGGACTAAAACTGCTTGATAAAATGAATGTGACAGTCGACTGACTAAAGAATAAATACGAAAATTAAAAAAGTTCAATGTATAAAGCTGTCGATATATATATATATTGTAGTGTACTAATTATAGTGGACTGAAAAATACGCCTTGACGTACCACTATCCGCATTCCGGGAATTACTCTCTCATTTTATTATATTAAATAATGTTTTTCTACATAATGATTAGTAAATCTATTTTTATTTTAATTTGACATGTGTTTTATTTGTTTTATTGCCGAGTAATCTATGACAAAAATCTAGTTCAAATATTTTTTAACTATAATTTTGAACACGGATAAAGGCTACAAATACTGTGGAAAAAATTTGACGTTTCTTGCGTGACATTTCAAGGAGTCGTCAGAGAAGTCAAAATAATAACGCCGGTAAGATGCTACACAGTATAACTGTCGCTGGATTGTATAGTATTTTTATAATACTAATATATTTTTTTTAATTTTGTTGACGATTCGTAATGAATCGAATTCTTAAAGACAGCAATATGGTACAATACTTTTGTAAAATTCGTTCTAAGCCATCCGGGTATAAACTTTACATGATTTTCTTTCTGGAGATATTTTATCCATCGGAAGTCTACAAAAAAATCAGGAAAAAACTTTAAAATTTAATTCGCAAACCAAACTCTTGCGGAGACAAGTGATTTCTAAAAAAATTAGAAAATGTTTTTGAAGAATAATAGTTATCTGGTCAAATAATGGAATTCATTTTCAGGAAATAAAAATTCATTTACAGTAATCTGGAATATAAAGAAAACCTGTTTTTATTGCACTTTTATCTTCTAAGATACCATTAGAAATGGATCTGATAGATATATTTGTGACGTAGAATTTAATCCATGTCTCATACCTTCCAACAATTAAAATGATTTAAACATAAGATTTAATTCTCAATAGTCTAAGATTCTGCGGTCTTTATGATTTTAAAGATGGATATTTCTTTTTACGTAATAAATCTGGTTCCAAGTCACCATTTGGTGATTAGCAATTACTTCAGGTACTGAATGCTGCTCTCTCTCTCTCTTTTACGAATTAGGGAACAAATTGCCTTGAAATTTTTAAATATAGCGATCGAGTATCTGGTACTTGGATCCATTGAGTACTGCGAGAATTAGTTCTTAAAATAATATTTGATCGTTGAGATTTATGTATTTGAAGCCTATTGTATTTAATTTTAGATAAAAGCAAATCAACTCGCCTTATAGATAAAAGCAAATCAAGGGTATATATGTGCGATTCAGAGGTTTGCGAAATATGGCGCATTTCGGCAGTGTATGGTATCGCAAAATGTAAAAATTTTCAAAATTGAATTATTGCGCGAAACTGTATGAGAACTTGATACTAGTGGGTTTTAGGAATGGCTGAACACGAATTTGTGCTCAGATTTCGACGATTCAATCCCTAGGAGTGGGTTCTCGAACCCCCTCCCTCCCGTCAAATGTCGTAATTTTTCAAAAATCAAACATTACAATAAAATTTTACGTAAATTTAGTGTGAGAGGTCTTGGGGGTCGCTGATTATTAATCAGAGGTCAGCCGTCCTAGGGTTGCAGAAGCTGTCCTCTCTCCCCCTCGACAATCTTAGTCCATCGATAATCCAATAACGTAGTAAGTAATTTGTGTAGATTTTTTTGTAGAATTGAGGTTTGCAAAATTACAGTATTCTTGTATTTCCGCTAAAGTGGAGATATTTGAAGGGGTAAAGGGTGGCATACTCAACTTGAGAGGGATGAATTTTCAGAATCTGATGTCATATTCGTTATCAGGGATCATAAAAAGATATTTCCATTGATTTCATGATCCAAAATTGTTATGCGCCTATATGACTTCGTTATTTTTTGTAAAAAATTAATCGACTAGGAAAATGAGCTGCAAATGTGAATTACATTGTAAGTAGTATGAATCGCTTAAGCGCCAGAGGAACACACAAAACTAAAAGAAGAAAAAGCGAGAACAAAGCAATTTGCTTAAAATAAAAAATAAAAATGACTAGTAATAAAACCAATATGTGCTATAGTAATGATTCAAACAAAAGTACAGAAAAAATTTATTATGAACTATTTACGGCATAATAAATATACTCTCTATGAATTTTAACCAAAGAAAATCAGATAAAAAAATTACATATCAGTTACTAGACTAGTAAATATTGACTATTTATAGAGATAAATGTTTTGGGTCTAGGTGTAGAAGCATCATAATTTTCGAGGTATCTAAATATGACGATAGAATAACAAAATACAATTCAACTTGATGAACTTTCGGACTGTACTTTTACGTGAGCAGTAATTTCGTGTTTATTATTTTTCAACCATTTCAATTACAGTCAGTTGCTTTTTTTATGCCTGACATGAGCCCGCTACTTTAGCAAACAAATTTGTAGATTTGCTAAACAATTGTATTTAGCTCGAAAAAACGTTCAGTTTTAATCTACCTAATAAAACAGCTCATCAATAGCTATTTAAAATCTCATAGCTCAAAAGATTTAAAAATATCTTCTACCCAAACTCAAATTGAAATTATGAAATTAGTACCTTGTACGTTTTTAGTTTTATTCGATACTTTTTCTACTATTTCTAAATGATCAATATAAAACGTATAAGTATTAACTAAAGTATAGTCTCGTTATTGATAAAATGGAGCTTTATGGAATTTGGTAGAAATATTCCATGAATCTTGTAAGGAATTAAAAAAAAAAAGGCAAAATAAATCGTTACATGATTAAACCATTTTTTTGTTCCAGTTTGTTTAGCTATCAGTCATCTGTGGATAACGCATTCGCAAACAATTAAATTTGAAAAATGAATAGGTTTAAGTGCCATGACTTTAGACAAAAATTTCGAAAGTATTTCAAAAGAATATAAAAATATTATTATACGAACATTCAATAAAACTATGTGAGTACATTAAATGTATTCAAATGTTAAAAATATGTTTTATTGTAAAAGATAAAGAATTTTTTTCTATTGTTTACAGACGGCGGCCCGTCGGCTCGAGTAAGTTCATAAGTAAAGGTGGGCAGCGCCAAAAAGGCTCACTTGTTAAGAAGACTCCGAGCGCTCAACGTCGCATGGGCAGCTGTACGGCACGTGCAATTTTATAATAAGGAATGCGAAGAACGAAAAACAGTTGGCGAAACAGACTTCGGACAATCAATGTGCCTTTAATAATAAGATTGTTAAAAATATAAAAATCCTTTGTCTACGAATTCAATTACAATTACATCTAGAACAGTCATTGTTTACAATTTAGTGAAAAGACAATCAATGAGGAACGTTTAATGTTAAAATTTCCATACATTTTTTTTATTTTTAATATTAAAATGTAAAATTAAGTATGTTAAAAACATATTGTTGTATATAATTTTGTAAAGGAGATTAAAAGCTCTAAGTTATGTTATGACATGATTATGTTCTACGCAAATGTTTTCTCGAAGAGTTATCGATTTATTAATTACTTGAATTTGTAAAACAACGAATAAAAAGATAATCTTAGTAGTTTGTAAATAAAATGCACATAAGTAATAAATCAATACATGTAAAAATGAATATTGTCTTAATAAACAATATTGCTAATAGTAGATTTGTTCTGATATGGTTGTTATGTTTTATTTGATATATTTGAAGAAATAATATTAAATAGCATTAAGAATTCCTATGGTAGGAATAGAAATCATTTCCTATGATAAATTTGAATATATTTTTTAAATATTCTGAAAATTCTCAGAAAATTGTTAAATGTGAAACAAAGTGATTGCTTTATTCGTTTTAACTATAAATTCTTAAATATTTTCTTTTTTTATTGGCCTAAGATTTAAAATATTAATTGCATAATTCAATTCATAATTATTTTTATACAGAGCTAAAGAAATAACGTATCTTTTTGTTTCTTTTATTATACGCATTACATTCGGATTCTAAAATTCTATACTTGAAGCAACTTTGGAGTGTCGCGATATTATCTTGATGATCAACAGATATATGAAACCTCATATTTCGAATCATGAAATTGTCAGATTAATTTTTGCTTGAGCAAGAGTGTTCAAAGTTACTAGTACTTTCTTTTCCTGTAAATTATTACCAAACCGAGCATTTCTTAACTGGATTCATGCGCGAACCAATGGGACAATTAAAATCATTAGCAAAATCTCGTATGTTCGAGAACGGAACATTGACGCGGAATTGCTCAGGACTGTGCGTGTCGGAAGTAACTTGATTCCGAAGATCCAGGAGCGTTGCTTTGCTGCACCATAAATTAGCCGCCGATAGCCAAAACAATTGTTGGGACGTAAATGGCAGACAGCGCAATCCCGGCTCTGGGCCGTTATTTTTTACCCAATTCATGTAAGCTAAGTAGGCTATCTTGTATCCGCCATTATCCGCGATATTCTCATTTTTCGTTTGCTCTCCATTTAACTGTAACAATTTAACAACACTTGATAGAATGCATTGAATAATATAAATACGAAGATAAAATAAAATAGATGCAGTTGCATAGTTTCACATGAATTTTATCAACGCAATCCCATGATTCATTGCGAAACGAGACAAATATTAATATCAATATTTTATTTGGATTTATACTGTAATTTATGTTTTGTATTTAGATTTTTATAATTTATTTTTGATATTTAGATAGATTTATACTGTTATTTATTTAGATTTATAATGTAATCTTGGATGAAACATCTTAGTTCGCATTAAGGAGCAAGTATGTCGAAACTACAAATCGTAATAACGATATATAAAGACACATGTTTATCTCTATATATAATCTATGAAAGACCAAATATGACATTGATATTTGGTACAAATTGACTATTTTTATTTATATATTCTATTATATGCTGAACTTACTTTCATGCCAATCTTTTCGACTGTAATATTTCCATATTGCTGAACTATACATTCAGATCTTTTTTGAAATTTTCTCTTGGTATGAGGTTCCCACCAATCCACCAAATTTCCGGATTTATCATAATTTGCTCCGTCATTATCGAAAGCATGCGTCATTTCATGCCCCATTAAAAAACCAATGCTGGCATAATTTAAATATTTCGGCCTGTCCTTAGAAAAAAATAGTCCTTGTAGAATACCAGCAGGGAATCCTGAATATGTAAAATATTATTGTATTTTAAAGTTAAAAATACGAATATTCATTTATTGTAAATTAAAATATGTTCACTAAATGCATATGACATATTTCGAAAATAGACACATACATAGAAATATTTAATTTTTTTTTAGATTTACGAAATTTAATAAAACGTAAAAAAATAGTAAAAAGTAAATTACATATTTACGAGAATAAAGAGATTGTTTAATTTTTTTGGGGCTTGAAATGGGACTGGAACCTTCTATTGTTTGAGCTGCTCAATATACTTATATATATATATATATATATATATATATATATATATATATATATATATATATATACTACAGCTATAGGTTTAAAAACTTGTTTACAATGAAAAAGATGCGGGATGTAGAACGTACGTACGGTCGCCGATAAATGTCATTAACAAAAGAGAAATTGTCATCAACAAAAACTTGGATAATGAGTGAAATTAATTCAGGCAGTAAAATTTGAGGAATAATTACTTGAGAACATTCCAATATTTTTAATGTGTAATTGTTTCGTCGAAAGGTGATGTTATGCAACTTTATATGGTTGCAATTTTTAGACACTGTTCATCTCGCGCCCCTTGATATAGAAAAGTTATAAAAAAAAAGAAGAATAACTAGCAGGTGAACTCTACAAGATTTACGTTGGGTATATGAATATTGTCATGACATCCTAGCTGAGTTCAATTCCATTGCAGCCAAAATGATGAGTTGAAAGCTAGGGATTATTCTCATTATTGATCAGAAAACTTTTCTATGAGCTCAAATACGTCTAAATTATGCTGATTGCAATTGACTTCCAGCAACGTAAAATGTGAATTTCATTTATTGAGATTGATTTGGGAGAACATAAAGAACTTATTTGATAAAGAGAATGTGAGAACAGAATGTCAAGAGGAGGACGAAGATGGTTTTTATGTAATTGTTTAGCAGAATCAATGGAAATAAATGGGGAATTATGAATTTGTCTCATACAGATTACGAAATTCTTGACGATGAATAGATCGTAGTTGAATAATTTAACAGATTTTAGATTTTTTAGTTTCAGTATATAAACAGGTTTATGATACAATTGATAGATATAGATAGATATCCCATTTCACTTATGAGAGAAACAGACAGACAGACAGAATTAGAATTAGAATTTCATGCATTACAGCCTAAGAACTCATGGTACTTCATAGGGCAAAAAAAGACAGAGAGAGAGAGAGAGAGAGAGAGAGAGAGAGAGAGAGAGAGAGAGAGAGAGAAGGAGTAAACGAGCGAGAAAGGTGTTCCATTTTTTCGTGAAATCCTCGTAAAGTATCAGCACTGAAGGAAGGAGGATTTTAGCTACACTGTCGTTTTTTCAGCAGACAATTGTTTCTAAAAAATTTTGCAGCTTGAAATAAACAATAGCCATATAATTTCGATCTTCACTCTGTCTTTGACATATGTGATCGTACATACAGATAACCCAGCACACTTCTGAACGAAAGAGTGTTTGCTAAAATGCATATCACCTATCTTCTATTGAATATATTTTGCTCGACCGATATTTTGGATCAACGGAAAATATATTCTAAATATTTATACGTACAAGTTTTAGATTTATAATCTTTATGTGATGTTTGAACGATTTCTGTAATAATCTCATTGGTCGTGAACATTAATACAAAAATATACTTACTAATATTATTTTCGTAAATGTTGTAGAATGCATTCACATCTGCGGCATCTCCTTGAGAAAACCAATTGTCTTTATCGTTCGTCTGATGAAGGGTAGCGAAGAGATTTATCACACCGACACTAAATAAGTTCAATTGAGTTCTCAAAAAACTTTTTGTATTTACTCTTATGCCATTATAAAATTCGTCCAATTTTCGGTTATCAAGAAGCTCGTTTGGGTATGCGATGTATTCCTTCATTGATGCGAGCTTATCCAATGCTATTGCTTTCGTTTTCTCGTCCATCCAAGTAATCTTTGATAAGAATGTTATTTATTAAATAAATTTATACAATGATGCATATAATAAATTAAAATAAAGCTGTAAATAAAATTTAGTTTATATTACTCGTTGTAATTATTTCATGTTGTAAAATTGGTTAGAATATTAATTGAAATACTTAGAAATTAACAAAATTCTTCTATTCAGTTTAATATTACATTTTGTAGAAATCAAAAAGAATAGAATGCAGATTTTGTATAGGATATTTCATCCACCTTTACCGATGGGATTCTTGTTGAAGTCTACATATAGCGACTTTCTATATATTTCAAACTCTAATTATAATTAAAAGATTGCATAATCGCATATTTTAAGTCTATTTAACAAAAAAGTTTAATCTTGTTAAAAGATTTATTATTGGGTACCAGATAATTTTTTTTTTGAACAGCGTAAAATCTGTGTAGGAACTCAAAATTTAATTATCATGTCAGAATTTCGAGATATTTTATTACAATTTTAATTACGATGCGTTGCGTCATCATAATGTAGCCATAATTCGTGTAAGTAACATTATTAGTAAATAGTCATTGTTCATCACCATTGTATAGCTTATTTTAAAAGGACAGAGCTGTATTATAATATTCAATTAGGAAGAGAAAATTACAAAAACTTTGTGTAACCTATATTTATATAATTTCAAAAATAGCTAAAAAGTTATTTTATGTAATATCATCGCAAATGCGAATATTATTCTGTGTAAATAAATTCTTTGAAAATAAGCGATCTCAACAACAAAGAACTGTTATTTATTAATTTATGTTACTATTCAATCAATGTTATTAATCCATCAATTTACCAATGTTCGATACTTCTCATGAAATCTCTGCGCATTATATTCTACATTTTACTTCTTAATTATAACAGTAAAGGATTTTCATTTCCAATTACTTTTTAATTTGTAATAAAAACGAATTTCATTAATCATTTTATTAAACCCATCTTTTTGATAACCGTTTATATTTCATAACTGTACGAATATTGTAGAAACAATTTATGTTTAAATTTAGACAAGGATAACTTTTATAAGATTTACGTGGTAGTATTCCCATGTCGAGGTACACAAGGAGGACTTCCAAGGGGAAGATGATGTTCAAGTGATAGTATTTAACATCCAGATACATATAGTTTATGGTGACGACTGATATAAGAAGCTCCATGCACTGACAGTCATATTACTTATCTGGGCATACTATGATAGTTTCTAAAGCCAGTGTTACGTTGAAACGGTATTTTTCAATGCCCAGGTGTACCAAGAGTTTTACTCCGAAAATTTTCACCACAAATCATTACAAATTAAGAACTAATTGTGAATAAAGTTAGTTTCCATTGCAAATCGACAAAAGTAATGGATAATCAAATTACTTTTCCATTTCAAATTAGAAGTAATGGGCAATGAAACTGATTTTGATTATAAATTAAAACGTAATGATTAATGAAATTTTTTGCTATTATAGATAAAAAAAATAATGAGTAATGAAATTTTCTCCTCGTTACAGATTCAAAAGCAAGGCTGTCCTAAAAGAAATTAATTACAATTCGTATCAATAATTTCCCAATCCTAACCCAGAGTCAGTAGCTATGAAGCTGGAATTTTTCTTCATAATGCACAAATGCTAATATTATTGACTACGTGCCTTACCAGTGGCATGCAACCATCATATAATTATATTAATCCGTTTTCTAGATATTTATAGGATTTCTGACGGTATTTCATTCAGTATTATAAAGATATTTTAATATAATGCATAGGTGAAACTGCGCCAAGGTTCTGTAAATGTAAATTTAATTAAATTATAATGTTTGAATGACATTTTTTTAAAATATTTTACTATATTTTTTAATTATATGCAATAAAATTATTATTGCAATTATGCAGTATTGTTAAGGAGTATGTTCATTTATATATAAAAGTCTGTATAGATCTGGTAACCAAAACCTAGTGGTTAGTTCATGTATTGTATTTAATATTTCAATGAGTTTATGAGTTTATATTCCAATAGCGCAATACGATAATACTTCGGCTTGTCGTATTTAGCTGATTTTACAAATGACAGATTTGCACAATGAAAGACTGTAACTGTTGAAATAAAAATACACGCGAATTTATTAGCAAAATATTTATGACTATAGATTATTATATACCAACATTAAATTGAAGTTCCTTTAGAAATGATATGAAATCTGGGAAACATCTCATCTCAGCTCATTCAATTACACTACTTGCTCCAAATTCATTTAAATTATTTCATTAATCAGAAAATTCATGATGACTAACCCTTTCAAGTATATGTCTGAAGGAATTGCGAATGTAATGCAGCATTGCAATGACTTCGGTCTTCGATTTTTCGTCAAAATAACGTCTAACGTAAAGCGAGGAAAGCGCGATGTTCATATTATTTCGAGCTTCGTTTAAACAAACTCTCCATCGCTCTCGGCTCTCCGCGTATCCCAGCAAGACTATGTTGAACTCATTCTTCAGATGTCGTATTTTTCGATTCAATTTATCGGCTGAATCGTAGGCAACGCCCCACATTATATAGTTCGCCAGGACGCGCTTTGTGGTTTTAGACACGAGGGAGCCGATATTTTTGAGGAAAGTGTCAGGCCCGGCATATACTTTATAGCTCGATTTAAGCGGATCCGTAGAATTTAATAAATTATTAATGTACTCAAGCCATGGGATGCCTGGATATTTTTCATGAAGTTGTTTTATGGACAGTTTAGTTTTAGTAGGAATTTTCAAAGCTTGCTCATTCGGAATAGATATCTGAAATAGATAATGTATCATTAGAAAAATTTTGGTAGAGTATGTGGAGTAGGTATAATTAAATATTCTATTGCTATCGGAATTTTTGGAATAGATTCAAATGGAAAATAGATGAATCAGTACAACTAGCTAGATAAACTATCTATAAGAGATACATTGATCATAAATTAAATGACGTGGATTGTACACACTAACTGCTCAATACACGCGCGCGCGCAGGAACACGCACGCACGCACACACACAATTTTACAATAAAATACCTCACCATATAAATAAAAAATTTAGTAATACTAATCACAGGTAAAAGAAAGGAATTTAAATGTATAAATATAAATTATTCTGAACGTAACATTCTTTCTCGTCAAGCCATCTCAATCAAGAGATTACAATGAGTTTTATAAAATAATTGAGAATAATCTTTAATTTTTATTAATTTACCTTGGCTAATTCAAATTCAAACTTCAGAGACTCCATGAGTTCTCTCTCTGCTCGACTACGATCAGCGCCCAATAAGACCGCATATTCTAACATGTATTTGTAATAAGCTTGAACAGTCGGATCCTTGAAACCTTGTAATAAATTTGCTCGTGACACAACTGTTAATGGTTGATTAATCTATAATTAAATAAAAAATACTTGAGAGAAAAATCGTAAGTTTTTATATTGATCTGAATTTTATTATTTTAAAAATTTATATATATATATATATATATATATATATATATATATATATATTTGTAAGTAAAACTAGTTTAAAATCTTATTAGTTATTATAAAGAAAAAATAATTCCAAAAAGTGGAGTTTACAAAATATCGTGTAATCATTGTGATGCAATATGTATGGGACAAATAGGTCGTTCAATTGAAAAAAGAATGAATGAATATATTGATTCAATAGAACTTAAGAAAAATTCAACAGGATTAACAGAACATTATATTATAAATAAGTATAGCATAAATTCAAATAAATTTCAACTATTATACAGTATTCAAAAAGGTAAAAGATGAGAGAAACTCGAAATTGTTTAAACAAATATAGCGTTACTTGTCGAAACGTGATTTCACCGTTATTGCGAGTTGCAACAAGTTCCTAATTAGTTTCAGGATTTTACCCTCATTATCTCCCCTCTCTGTATATTACCGCACCTATATATATATATATATATATATATATATATATATATATATATATATATATATAGTAATTTGCCTTTTTTCATTCAGTTACTTGGAAAATGACGTTAAAGTCGAAACAGCTGTTAGTATACAAACAAAGATTATGAAACTATCCAATTGTATTTATTAAGTGCTCCTTGCACTATATCAATTTATAGAAAAAAAAAAAAAATATATGTGTTTCTAGTATAAGTTCGAACCTTTGCAACTGATCGATCTGCTCGAAGAAATTTTATGTAAAGTTTTGTGTTCGTTCATCGCGAATTACGCATTTCGCTGGCAGAAGACAAGTTTTATTGTCTGATGGTAGTACTCGAGGTCCAGGCGTACTCGTACAACTTGTACAGCCACTTATGCGATTCAATGATACCTGATAAATGTATAAATCATCGTCTAAACTTTGAAGTCGTTCCAGTACGAGTGGACATCGACTAGTACTATTTTTCAAAGGCGAAGCTTCCCATAGAGTTTCTTCGAACAGATCGACCTAATGGATCATGATCGAACAGTCCAAAAAATTCCTAGTCTTAAATGAAACCCGAATGCAATGTAATATATCAAGGGCAATATACAGATATGACATACGATTTTTCATTATTCCAAAGAAATAAGTTATAGTTATTATTATATTTGGTATTCGAAAGAATTAAGTTATAATTAGTTAATTATAGTTAGATAATTTCTTATTCTAAAAAAATAGGTTAGAGTCGATATTGTAGAAAGGCATAGTCCAAAATCTGAAAATTGTTGCATTTCTTTATCGGGCCGATTCAATTACAGATGGAAAGGGATATAGCTCCATGATTCGACCAAAATAATAAATCAGCTTCATAATATAGTTGTGATTGCAATAGTGTGAATCAAATTACAGGGATTACATGTAATTAAAATGGTTCACCTAGCTCATATCTTTCAGGGTGCTTAATGAAATATTATCTTGCAAAATAAAAAAAGTGTTTGTCAAGAAAACCTAGATCTTAATTCATAATACGCATACTTATTCACCTATTCTCTTATTTTATTTTGAAATGAAAATGTCACTAAAAATTAATAAATGTTATGAAACTCACGTAAATGCTATTCTTTCTTAAATCATTTACGTCGACGTTAACTTCCAGACTTATGAAATAAGCAAACGCATAGCCTAGTCTACGTAAATCATAAATTGTGTTATTCCAACTAAATTGTTCTTCGTTCCATGACCTCCCTTCCAAAACGGGCCAACCACCAAGATTTTTCAAGATACGTTTCAAATCTTTTTCGCCTCTCTGCTCTATTTGCTCTGTAATTATAAATGTAAATAGAATAAACAGAAACATGTTGTCAATTCAAAATAAAATTAAAAAATTATTTCTATACATATAGAAATAATTTTTTAATTTTGTGTATATTAATTTATATATATATATATATATATATATATATATATATACATATATATAAATCTTTTTGTGACGAAACAGGGTTATATTAGGTTGTCAAACATCTCTCTTCCGCCTTTTTGTCTTATGAATTTCGCAGCTATGTACAAAGCGCTACAGAGCTCGTATCTGGCAATACTGTACATCATTTGAAAGGTCTTGACATAACGTAAAAAACGACGCTATGCATGATTATTTTGGATATAGCGTTCAAAAAGTATAGACGTGTAAACATGGAGTTCACTAACGCCGAAATTCGCACTATTTTAAAGTTTTCCTTCGTCAAAGGCAAATCCGCTAGAGAAACGTTCCGTGAGATTAATGGTGTTTTGGGGGATGGCACGCTATCACTTCGAACCGCAGAGGAATGATTTCGACGATTCAGAACCAGTGAAAACGACACCATGGATAAGCCAGCCATCGGAAGACCTGTGAAGACGAATACCGATCAAATCATGGAATTTATCGAGTTAGATCGGTATGTAGCATCTCATGACATCGCCCAGGAGATAAAAGTTAGTCACCAAACCATTTTAAACCATCTGCAGAAGGCTGGATATAAAAAAAAGCTTGATGTTTGAGTGCCGCATGATTTGACGCAAAAAAACCTTCTGGATCGAATCAACGCCTGCGATGTGCTGCTGAAACGGAACGAACTTGACCCATTTTTAAAGCAGATGATGATTGGCGATGAAAAATGGATCACATACGACAATATCAAGCAAAAACTGTCGTGATCCAAGGTCGGTGGACCGTCCTAAACAGTTGCCAGGCCGGGATTGACGGCCAAGAAGGCTTTGCTGTGAGTTTGGCGGGATTGGAAGGGAATCATCGACTATGAGCTGCTCCCGTATAGTCAGACGCTTAATTCTACCATCTACTGTGAAGAACTCTACCGCTTGAAGCAGGCTATCGACCAGAAGCGTCCACAATTGACCGACAGGAAGGGTGTAGTGTTCCACCAGGACAACGCCAGACCACACACTTCATTGATGACTCATCAGAAGCTACGGGAGGTTTTATCGCATCCACTATATAGCCCGGACATAGCGCCAAGTGATTACCACCTGTCCCTGTCCATCTCAAACGCCCTTTTTAGAAAACCTTTATAGTCATGTAAGCATCTACAAGCCAATTTTCTAGGAAAAGGTTAAAAGTGATTGACTAAACATTCCACGCCGGTAATCTTGGGTGAAACACTCGTATTCACTTAAACATTTAGCTCCTACGCCATTACTTTAATGCTTATATATATATATATATATATATATATATATATATATATATATATAATATCTCATAAATTGTTCTGAATGACCGAAATAATTAATTTTTTAATAAATGCAAATAGTTTTTAAAATACCAATTGTGCTATGAATTGTGCTATGAAAGCGGAATGTTCTGATAGTAGATGACTCAACTTTTTTTTCTCAATTTTTCTTCAACCTCTAACAAAGATTGTTGATAAAATCGTATAATTCCTAAGTGTTAAATATGTCAAGTTTTTTGACTGCATATTGTTATTATCTAATACTTATTGAAGAGAACGACATATCCCGATGATGAAATAGAAGACTTACCTGTTTTTTGATTTTAACATGTTTATCCCAGTAGATGAAGTAAAATATACTAATAAAAATTTGAAATCTTTGAAATCCATATCTTAGAATCTTGAAGATAAGAATATGCGATGAGCTCAATGTACAGGAGCAAAAAGATTATTTAAAAAAACACCACATGAAATATGCTCCATTGAAATTGAAAACTGATTAAAAAATTCATATATTTTCACAATCTGATTGTAAAAGATAAAAAATCATTCCAGATGAATTATCAACATTGATTTAAAAAATAATTCTCTATTTTGGACGTTATCAAAAAGCGTATGATTTATTAATTTCTAAAATCTTCGGCGTCCTTTAACAATGAGCGATGTCAGCAAAAAATGATGAACTTAAATCCAGCAATGTGAAAAGAATGAGTAGAATGTCGGAAAAAGCAATAAAAAGAAATGTTGCTTTATGACCATGCCCTATCACTAGACTTCAACTCTATTGGTTTGTGCTTTATTTGCGTTGATGAAATACAATGGAGGTAAAATTTTGAAAATAAAATATTGTGTTTTATTATTTTAATGCAATTAATGCAATTAATGCAATCAATTTAATGCAAAACTTTGATTTTCGATAAAAAATTTCGCTTCCATATTAGCATACCTGTAACGATACGTTTAAAAATTAAATTAGGAATAAGTGGTCGGTTCCCTTACCCGTGTCCATGCACACTCTGTAGTATTCTTGCAATAGCTTGAAGGATCGCGGCTCACTATTTTTAATTTTACCGTCTAACATGATCTTTAGTTGCTCGTCGATTTTTCTTTCGGTACTGCTGAATAAATCGGTTCCCGTACTTCCGGGAGGAATAATGGCCTCCTTGACAAACTGACCGCACGCAAATAGGTAAAAATTGTCACAGGGATCCACGTAGTAGTCCATGTTATTTTCAAATATCTTTCCTACGGTTTAGTTCGAAGCGATAATATGGATATTAGTACAATATCAGATTGGAAATTATGAAACAATTAAATGATGTAAAATAGTATTTATTATCTATAATTATAGTATTGTAGTTAACTCACTAACCTGTACTTTCGCATGCTCGTGTTTTGCAAATATTACTTTTACTTGATGAGCATTCAAATAGCGTTCTTGCTGAAAATGTAATTTGTATTGTTTATATTTGTAAATGTAATTTAAGAATTAGATAAGAAAACAGTGTCATTAATTTGAATAATCAAAGAGGGTGCGAGTTCCTCTTCAAAAATTTTTATTATTATAATCCACCTTTTGACCAAAACGCTTTCCTCGACATACTGTTTATTTCTTTAAACCGTCTAAAAATATGATTGGTCAGACCCCTCAAAATAAGCTTTCATCTCGCCTGTATTGCCTTCGTCAGATCTGAATGTTTCTCTGAGAACCATGCTTGCACATTTGGATTGGAAACAGAAAGAAATCGTGGGGACTTGAGACAATGTAAGAACGGTAGATACGGCACCAATCGGTACCATAAGTCATACTTTATTTCAACTATGATCACGCTGCAAACCTTTCAGTGATTTTGGTTTTTTTTTCGTAATTATGAAATGAACAGCTACAATTTAATTTGTTGAATCAATATCAGGCAATCATCATAGATGGTAAAGATCCCCTTTGACAGTATCCAATTTTGCTAACCCTTGACACCCATTAACTTTCAAAATAAAAACGAAAGAACTAACTGGTATTGTTCATTTATCACCGTTTAAAAAACGATGCTAAAACAAAACTATTGTAGTCAAAATTTTATATATTTTTTTGGAAAGATGAGGCATGATTGTAATTGCTGCTATGTTTACGTAACATCCATTTTTTTAACATGCGTACATTCTAGCTCATTGTCTCAAGTTAATTAAGAAAATTATTTACTTAGTTTATACATATCCTATATATCGTGTAGTAATAGTTACTAAAATAATACATGTAATGCAGTATGTGCTGATCATTATAATGATGTTGTTATTTAGTTATCAGTCTCATAATTAATTTGTTAATAGATCTTATTGCTTTAATTGAAATTAATTATCTAAGTTAAATAATGAAGGTATTAACATCTTTATTTAATGGCTGCAGCAAGTGGGATAAAGTTCTATTGCAACGTGAACTCGACTCTTATCGCACATCTGCAGGTTGATTATAATCATGCATAAATTACTTAAAATTTTATATAGAATATATTTGTAATCTTAAGGTACTAGAATCATATTTTACAAATCATACATTAAAACTTTATCATTAGTAATTGCTGAGATGTTTAATGATTCAAAGTATTTGTGTAATGAATTCCATATTTTCCTATAACACGACTTTTTCTAGTTAATATTTTATTAATTAATTGATAACTTATCTTTTTTTTTAATTTAATTTATTAAAAATCACTGCTTCACTCAACTTTTCTGGATTCGAAGCATTTCAATCAAACGATTAAATTTTTAGTATGACATAAAAAAATTATAAACTAAAAGAAGCAAATAATACAAATAAATGTACATGAAGTTATACGAAAAATATTACTACATACATGCAAAAACATTAAATATATATGTTTGCCTCATGCTTCAATGTAACCTTTAATTGAGAAGAGTGGGCGTCAGGATGCATTTAAATTTTATTTTATTAGCTCAATGATTCATTACATTATTATTGAATTTTTTAATTAATTCATAGTTAAATAAACGTGTTCTTCCCAAGGAACTGCTTTGCTTCTTATCACACAGTATAATCGATCTTTTATTTAAATATATTAATTTTCCACGCCTTGAAAATAATCAAGCTAATTTTTTTGGGCTTCTTTTATTCACGATAAACGACACTTAAATAACTGAAAACATATCTTTCGAGAAAAGCAAAATATAGAAGTAGATGTAGAAGGTCGGAAGAAATCTATATAAATGTTCGATAGTTAAATCAAATATTATGTAAATTCCAATCCATATTATCTCCTCTAGTCAAAATTGTCCATGAAAGATATTTTATGATTAAATAAACTATTAGCCCAGAAAAACTAGAGGATCATAATTTTACGAATAATTATTATAATTTTGTAAAGAACAGAAGAGATTTATCCATGTTTATCTCTTCAAACTAATCTAATTTTAAATTAATGAATTCTAGGTTCTCATCATAGACTAGGCATTTGTTATACTAGTCCCTAAATTCAGTTTGTTATATTTACACCATATATATGAGTTCGATACCAAGCTAAAAAAAAATTAAAATCAACTTTAAGAGGTAATGGCAAAACTTTTTGCATAACAATATTTTCTCAATCTTCAAACAATTCTAATTTAGATGTAAATTAATTTATCTAATTAATATGAACTAAAACTGAAGATCATCTGATTATAGTATATAATGTGAAAAGTCTTTTTCTTATTATCAAATAGTTTAAAAATTTCATTTTACAAAAAAAAAACCTGAAATTTAAATAATCTGACAAATTAAATTTTGATTCTGCAGATAAAAAACCATGAATTAATGCAGAATTGACCTTTCAGGATTCAAGGTCAAAAATGTGAAAATAGCAAATATTTATATTTATAAATAAAATATAAGGTTACTGATAAGTACATAAAACTCCTTTAATGTGTTATTTAATTTTCTTTCGTGTTACTCGATTAAAAACAATATATCTTTGTTAGTATTTTTTTTATACCATTGTATACGTATATAAAGAAAAATCAACATTCGAACATTCGTATAGAGATAGAATACTGTGTCAGAAAGATTGTAATATCTGTCGGAGATGGAATTTTGAAAAAAAAAAAAAATAATAAATTCGAATTAAAAATACTTTTTATAATCTCTCATGATTAAACTTGGGCGCGTATACGTGCAATAAAATTGAGTGCGACGTTGTAAGTAGTATTATCGCGAAATAAAACTGATTCTACACCTTAGTTTTGATTTCATAAATGTACAACATATTTAAGCGTCAAAATAGAAAAAACAACAATTAACAACAATTAAAATCGCATTTTTCCCTACGAAATATTATTAGTTAATAATAACACGATCCTTTAATATAAACATAATATGCACATTATTCTATATTCAAAAAAAAAACAAATTAACATGAAAGGCTCTCGATTTCCTGGTGGTTTTCACCCGTCCTGAAGCACAGTCAGAATTTGACATGCAATTTTTCTTATAATCACTTTTATCAATTACGAAGTAGACTTTACCTCGAATCGATTAGATGGCTCGAATGAAAATTGTTGTAGTAGTAGTGCCAGTAAAGCCATAATTATCTTCTTTATAGAATTAAGTAAAGTTTTTATTCATCTATTTTTTTTTGTTCCTAATGAAAAAATTACATGTTTCGAAACTTTGCCAAGAATCTTGCATTTCTAGAAGAAATCTGTGCAGCCATAAGGATTGCTTAATAAAATTTCATTTTAAAGGTTGCTTACGCACGTAAAACCTAAATGAAATACCGAAAAAAATCCCGATCCATTTCTTTTATTTCTAAAAAAATGTTCCGAGCCAACAAACGTATGGCACCTTTCATTTTCATCGAACATTCATTCATCGATTATTTAACTTTTATCTACTTATCTACAATATAGTAAATCGAAATTGAAAATATAGAAATGACTAAGTTAATGGATAACACTATAAAATTAATATATTTATCTTTAATGATGAAATACATATGTTTAACTGTACCTTTATGTTTTAATAATAATTTCGATGAAATGGCACCACTATGGCATACTTTAAAGTTCATAACTAAAAATGTGAAGATCAAAAATACGCTTCCCTGAGTAATATTCCATAATATCCTCAATCTGTTGTAATTATAAAGGACATATTAATTATTAAAAATTTATTTAACATATAAATGGCATATCTTCAATTTTGAAATACGAAATGTCCGTTATTACCATAGGAAAGAGAAGATCAAAATCAAATTTTAAAAATAACATTTGTTTCAAATTCTTTCAATGACTAATAAAAATACTGTTATTGACATTTTAAACAACTAATCAAACTATCTCATTAGTACTTTCTACTATTTCGCTCTATAAGATTTTAAATTGCGATATTCTTTCGAGAAATCATAAGAGAAAAAAATGATAAAGGGAATAATTTTTTCATACAGATAATACATTAAACTACCTATGATTAAAGAAGAACTTACCTTTGATGTTTCATTTTGATGTTCAATGATTTTCTAAATTCGAGACAATTTATAAATTGTAAATATATGTACAATGACAAGAAAAAAAATTTAATTAGGGTGACAGCTATATAACTGTCTTCTTCATGTGATGATTGACGCCTACTTTTAACTGATTATATCTAAGAAATGAAAACCGTTTATAAAACTGAAATGCTTTATATATCGTCTGCTTCATTTTCGGTAAAATATATGCGTACTCTTTGGCTTTCTGTCTTTGTTGCTGTGTCAGTCTACACACTCTCTCTCTCTCTCTCCTCCCTCCCTCCCTCTCTCTCTCTCTCTCTCTCTCTCTCTCTCTCTCACTCTCGCTCTCTATCCCTTCTGTTCAATTATTCCGACTCTTATTATTTATTGAATCCGTTAATTGATCTAGGAATATATTAATTCATTTTACTATTATCTGCTTCTGTACGGTGATAAAATCGAATGTCGCCTTAATTGTTCTAGTTTTTAAATTTTAGAAATTTTTTTTGATTACTTTTTAATTGTTGATGCTAGTACATTATTTCTCTTTTTTGAAAGAAAATTATTATATTCAAATAATTTAAAATAATGAAAAGAATTTACTCGATAGTAATTATTACAATCGGATTTATTTAAATATGCTTCAAGTTTACTTATATCAAGATATGAGCTGAGTTTTATATTGTAAATAGTAGTATCTTTTACTTCTGTCGTTGAAATACACTGTTCTTATCTACCTGATTTCTGCTATTTTGCATTTACTTTTAGTGTACAGATAATAAGTGGTGTTTGGATTTTGTGCAAACTAACAGATGTTCATAAAAAAAAAAAAATCGCTGAATTCATCGGTCAATCTTATTATATCAACCAATCTTATATCTTTAAAAAAAAACACGCTTTGAAAAATAAGTCAAAAAATTAAACTACAAAGTAAAAAACTATTAGTGTAAATAATTGAAGTAAACAGTATAAGATAAAATTCTAAAAAAATAACTTAAATTTATCAATATCAAAAATATTTATCAAATTTTTGACAAAAAAGAAAAGGGTGGGTCCTGTAGAAAAGATTCATTGATTTGAAGAATGAACATATTTAATATTCTATAAATTTTGTATATACTTACATTAATTTTTTGTATTAAATTTATTATTTTCTTTTTGAGTTTTTTTAAACCAGTTTTCTCAAAAGCATATTAATAAAAAAATTTTTTAGTTATTTTAATTATTTTTTTAACTTCACAGTTCTAATTTTTCAAAATTTGAAAATATGCTCACAAAATTACTAAAACCACCCCGATCTAAACTGCGTATTGCGCAACCTGAAAGTTTCAGTTCCAATTTTATGATGGAATATTGATTTGTCATCAAGTCTTGAACAATATTTGTGCAAACGTACGCATGTTACGTACGTAAATCGCAGTGAGTTAAAGAAAAAAGCGCGTAAACAACGTTTTTATCATACTCCAAGGCAAGCATTGCCATTTAAAGCCTTATCCTCGTCCTACACGTTTGGCTTTTCAAAACAATTTGTTTCCTTTTCTTTCGATTTCAATTTGCGAACGTTAATGATTTATGTAATTCGAGAAATTCGAGATTAATCCAACCTTGAACCACCATAAATACTTTCTAATTGACAACGGTAAATTAAGTTTGACTACAATTCCATATTTTATTCTTTATTTATATTCTCTACTATAACTACATAGTATTGCGTACATTGCCAAAATCACCACTGCAATATTACTATCTTAGTATTGTATCAATAGTTTGCCTGCTCTCTTATGTTTATTAATCTTCGTATATTTTTTTTTATTTACGCAAACGCATTATCATGTTTAAATGTCACATATAAGTCATAAGCCAATAAACGACGGTAATTGAACAAGCGGAGGTCTTAATGTTAAATACACTCAAATTACATAGTAATATTTTCAAGAAAAAATACACTGTAGTGCGCATGTACAAACAAATTGCTTGAGAAAAAAAAGTAAATAAAGAATAAACATTTCATTGTCATTAAAACATTGAAATAATCAAGGTAGTGCTGAAATAACAATTCAAATTTTCAGTTTATATAGAAAAATTTTCAGACAAGAAACGCTTATTTGTAAGAAACTTGTAAAAGAAATTAAAATCAGTTTTTAATCATTATAAGACAATTAATTCATTATTTTATAATAATTTTGAAATAGTAATTATAAATCTATAATTTTTATTTCAATAAATAGAAGAAAAATACTAACGTACATTTATTTAAATATTTGCATAATAGGTTTCAAATTAATGAAGGTTTGTTGATCATATAGAATAACAAAAATATAGAAATTCTTGCTTGTAATATAAACCATCTAAATAATTAACGAAGATTGTGAAGTGTAAATTGTGGGCAATTATTATAAATTTGCGAGCAATCCTACAGATTATATTTTAACAGTAGATGAACTATCAAAACATAGTTTAAGATAGTAATAATTATATTTTCGATAAATAAGCCTCGTGCTGTTTTTATTATTATCTTTATAATAAGAGTGTTACATAAAAACTATTATCTAATATATTTTACTCGAAACACTGCAAGAACACTGAAAAGATTGACTTAATAAGCTAAAATATAAAAAATGAAAAGAACTTATAGCATGTGTCAAAGTTCAATAAAGATAACATTAGAATAAAATTTCAAAATATTACTTACTTTTACAAGATTTTCAAAAGATATTGGAATAATTCCACCAGCTGTTAGTTGACAATGGATTCTACTTCGCAGCAAAATTAGACATATCATTTTCTGTGATTTAATTAAATACTCGTACCATTTAATAGAATATCTAAAGTTTTGTTAAAAATTCGATTAACAATTTAAAACACGAATCGTTTTTCATATTATACACATTTAACTGAAAATGGAACGATTCGCCCAAACTAAACATCAATGAAAGAAAAAAAGACAAAATAGTACAGGGCTAAAATTGTATGTCGTCATGATGATTGATGGCTTCTACACAGAGTTCAGTTTGTCCGGTTCATCTTTGAGGTTCGTTATAAGCTATCAAAATTAGCTACGCTGGAGCAGTCATAGTAGTAGCCGTGGTAGAAGGCATCATAATATCAATGTGTCACATCATTGTCATAATTATCTAATTATAATATTAAGTTTATATATAATTAATAGATAATATTATAATTAATATTATAATTAAATATGTGCGAATTCCTTCATGCACATCGTGAATAAGTGAATATAAACTTCCTACAAAGTGAATGTAGTATTTATTTGCGAATTTTAAGACCACATTCACTTATTGCCGATATGTCGGAGAATTTGGACTTATTTAAATTAAAAGAGTATGTTTTACTACGGTTCGTATCTTACATGCCTGCGATACCAAATCATAGAAGCATATATTATATATATATCTTAAGTTTAAGAGCCTAGATTCCAAGTTATAGATCCTAGGTATAGTATAAGATTTAGTAGTAAAATAGTATAGATTCTACTGGTCGCAATAAAAAATAATTTAGACAGAAAAAAGTCATGAATAAGTTTCATACTATTTTCTATTATTAGTATACATTTGATTATATACAAATTCAAAAACTAATAGAAATATAATATTTTTAAATATAATGCAATCTTACTCATTCGATTTCATTACTGTCATGTTTGACAAATTCCTTAATTTTTTTTTTAAAAACTTGCTCGTATAGACGATCGTCAACGACTTAATATTATATAATGGTGAGCAAGAATAAAATGGAACTACTTGTTCCCAAAAGTTCTATTACTTAATACTAGAAATTTCGAATTTACAAAAACAACAAAACAAAAAAAAAAGGTTTAAATAATTTATGTAAAATGAAAAGTTAAAATATTTTTTATCTCAATATTGAAGAGAACTCCAGTATTTGTGTATTAACAAGAAATTAGTAAAAATCAAGGAAATAGGGCAGTGAATATTTAAGGTCTCTGCAATTTAATATATATATATATATATATATATATATATATATATATATAATCATAAGATATTTAAATATTTATTTTGAATTTATATAAGATTTTTTTGTTGCGTCTCTTAGGAATCGTTGTAAGACTTTTTTTTATTATCATCAATGTTAAACGTTCATACTAAAGTAATTCTAAAAGAGCTGACAGTTGAAGATCATCACCTCTTGATTTTAGTCATGAAATTGAAGGAATGGAATATATAATACAAGAAACATTACAATGTAATTAAGTAGATCAATAAATTCTTATAGAGAAAAAAAATCGAAATGAATTCGATAGAATTGATAAAAAAAAAAAACAAAATTCAGCTGGAAAGATAAATACAGTTTAAGTTAGAATAACAGTGGACAGCTTTAAAAATAATTATATGGTAATTTATTTTTATACTGGATTAGAAAATTATAATAAAGTCATAGTTGGTACCGAAGATTAGATCATGCAATAAATCAAGTTAATTATTTTTATTGAAAGCTATTCGCAAATTTCGGCCGACTCAACAAGTATTTTAATGACTCTTGCAAATTTAATATCAATATTATAAATCATAACTTTTGTATATTTTAATGTAACCCAACATTTAAATGAACCTGCTCATTATAATTGCTTTTCTTAAACTTAACAAATATGTATCTTTCTGCATTTTCCCCTCTTTATTCGCTGTATTACCCTGTATAGATCTTCAATAAGCCTTATTAAAATTTATTTCAACAAAGATTTTTTTCAGATTCATTTAAATGTTTATATAAACTGGCATTAGTTAAATAAAAGGTATAATTCTCTTCATCTTTTAAATCAAATTTTATAAATAATTTATCAACAATGTTAAGCCTGTAAGATATAATTTTTCATTATTATTGTTATTGTTTATTTAAGCAAAATAATACGTACGATCTTTAGGTTAAACGATATTTTTAAGAAGGCTTTCGATGATAAGTTTTTATATATATGTAAGTATTTATTGATGGATTAAATGTTTATAGGTTATGTGATAAACTTTAATTATATATTTGTTCTTATTAAAATTTTATATCTCTTGTATGAAACAAGTGCAATTAACAAATGAAAATTTTCGCTTCTTATAGTAGTAATTTTATAATGTACGTGCGCAAGCGAATTAATCGCTGTATAATATCCGAATAGGAAAATTGTGTTAACCTTATATATAAAATAAAAAAACATTAAAATAACACGAAATTCTTTTCCTTTAAATTAATATTTACGCAAAAGGTGCAATTCCATCCGTACCACTTAAACAGAATATAACCCCTACTACATCTATTTTTTTCCCGGCTGTTTTTGATTTTTTAAGTTTTAATCCAGCAACTATTTGATTAATTATTGTTCACCTAAGATAATCTAATGAACCCATATTAATCATTTTACTTACTATTATAAAAATTATTTTTATCGTGGAATAATCTTGTGTAAAAATTTTTCGTGGAATTTCCCTCCACACCAACAAGCGCCACCTGCCATTAAGCAATAGAAAAGCCCTCATTAGATATTGTTCTTCCAAATACAAGTCTGTACTTTTGTTTACATAAAACTTATCTCGTTTTCGCAGTGGACGCGGGATAGGCGCCTTCGTATCTGATTTATTTATTGTTCATAAAGGGGGAACACTCATGCCATTGATGTTCCCAGACCTGTGTGTATTACTGTGGTCTGAGGATGCCATCAGTGTGAACTCCTCAGTAAAATAACCCATCAAGTAACCCTTCCTTATGCACCCAGCACACAGATGAGCTTGCGATTACATAATCTTTAGAATTGTATTTTAGATGTAAAAAAAATATCATAAAAGTAAACTCCCTAGCGTTGAAGCTTCAAACTAGAGGGGATGTAATATTTAGATCCATATTGCAATATATAGCAAAAGAAATATTGATCAGTCGATTATTAGATCTTGATATCATATATATTATTGTATATTTTAAAAAATACTACCGAACGATAAAAGTTTTTGCTTGAATTTTATTTTTTTAAATTTAGAAAATTTATTTTTCTTTAAATTTTATTTTTCGAAGTCACACTGAAATCGCATTTTTCTGGAGATTTCTGTAAACTGTAACTATGCAAGCAGCTTCAAAAATTAATTGATTTTGATGAAATTCCAAATACTTCAAATAAAAAAAACGATAAACAATAAAATACAATTTTTTGTACATTAAAATAAATTAAATATATTTAAGAAAAAGCAGAGTCACAATCGAATTCCTTTATTTTGTTCATTAAATATTATTAATATTATTAAAATGTTCAACCGATAAGGTCTAAAATCATCTTAAATCAATGATGTTTGAACATTTATAATAATGTCAAATTATGATCACACAGTAATGATTGATTAAGTAGCCAATTGGAACGACCTACAATCATTACGGATGAGACTTTATGAAGAAATATATGAACATGTGAAAAACTATTTTTATTTCAATAATTACGTTTAATTAAATTCAATTTTCGTGTAATGAATCAATTGTTTATTTAATTACAATGTTTCATGAGTTTGGACACTACTCTCAATTAGTTTTTCACTCGAAATACAACAAAACAATCAATATATCAACTGTTGAATCAATCCATGTATTATTAAACATTATTGACACCTCTGAAATAATAAACACTAATAAATTAAAATCAAAATATTATCATGGTTAGAGTACATACTCTGCGGTCCCAATAAAGATAAGTAAAAAAGATAGTACAGCACTTATCAACAAAGGGTATGTGTTAGCCATTTCAATCTCTTGAAAAAATCTACAATAAAAAGGAAATTATTAAAATGTAATTTTTTTCATTCGAAATAAAATACCGTTTTGCAAATATAATACAAGAACAATATAATTTACTAAGTCAATATCTTTGGCACGAAATTGCCTTGCTATTGAAAGTTTTTTTTGAATTTTAAGATCGCGCAATTCGAGCCTTAGAGCATATGTACCTGAAAGCAACATACCGTGTTAAAAAGTTAAGGACATGTTTCTTACGATTGAAAAGAGGTAAGAATAGTATGTACTTTTTTTATCTCTCTTTTACCATTAATGTGATCGAATCTGCATTTTTGAGTTATCACTGCTTCTGTGCAAAACACAAAGAATAGGTTTAAAATCATTTTCTGTTTCTCTAACAAACTTCTTCTAAAGTACAAAACTGTCTTCCGGTTCTCTGTGTAACATGCTACCTCCAGGTCTATAAGCTCTAAGGTTGGGGCTTGTATCAACCACAAA
The DNA here is from genome assembly GCA_018907035.1 of Sycobia sp. Sy_11. Classification (NCBI taxonomy): domain Eukaryota; kingdom Metazoa; phylum Arthropoda; class Insecta; order Hymenoptera; family Epichrysomallidae; genus Sycobia; species Sycobia sp. Sy_11. Next base: position 1,234,915 of record JACCIC010000106.1, read on the forward strand.
AATGATTTCTAAAACTGAGTATCGATAGGTTTTCGATGATAAAGCTGCACGTACTGTTATCCGTAATAAATTACCTATAATACGTGCTGAATGCGAGAGTCATTCGCCACAGATAATTCGAAAATCGATAAGAAAATTAGTAGGTAAGCACGAATAACTGTACCAAGGGACGAATCTCGCGCGTGTTAAGAGATAAATAGCAATGATCTCACGAGCCTATGTGTATGAAGATGACTTTACTGTTATGTACAATAGCTTACGCGATGTCTTGATATACGCAGGGATTCTTTCTCAACATGGCAGAGAAATTCGCGATTATCTGCATCTTAATTAGTTCGGTCTTGTACATCCGCATCTTTCCGATTCATACATCGATTCCGTTCTGCTCAACTATTATTTTACTTATCTATAATTATAATAAATTGTCGGTAACTCGATGAAATATACACGAGCAACGAAAATATTTTGTAACATGGCCTATAAATTAGCGAAAAAAATCCGCCTATTTTATAGTTGGTCCGGTGTTTCCACTGCGATAAATGGCACACCAAAAAGTCACTAGAACCTAACATTGCTCCGATTTTCCGAATCTACCGTTTTGCTTGAAATCATATCACAAGACGATGATCGACGTTACTCAGCGTTATTTCGCGTGGCTCTCATTTTCCTAAATTTAGGAGGAATTCCAGTGATTTTAGACACTCAGTAATAGTTTGCTGCGTTACTCCCGATGTTTAACAAATCACTTACTCTGAAATCATTGCTGTTCATCCGTCCTTCGCGTCGATAATAAGTGAATGATTTAGCTGTAACGCTGCTGTCTAAGCCAAGTGTCGAGTGCACCTATATCGGTTTGCATTAGCCATCTTTTGACCATTTTACAGTGTTGGAGACTAGACTTATTGTGTTTGTTTTATAAAAAAATGAATAATAAGAAATTTGTTCTTTGACAAAAATTACATTTTAAAAAATTAAATGATAATTTATTTATAAAAAATTATATCTTATTTAGAATTATAAAAAAGCTGTTTATAGCAGCAATCAAAAAATATTTTCCATCGTAGGCAAAATTGTTAAATATATTATTCTTATTATAAAATAAATTTACGTGATATTGTTATGTTAATACGTTGTTTAAGTCAGCCTGGGCCTTGTCGCCCATGAGTTAAAATATTTTTCAACTTATAAAAACATATAAAAACGAGCAATAAGCTTGAAAATGATGTCATAGAAGAAAAGAGGAGGGATGAATTATTAGCTAAAGTTATAAAATTTTTACTACTTTAAATGGGCAATATTAAATTTCGATTCTACTTTAGATACTGTACGTTCAATGTTAAGGTCATAGTCAAGTGTAACCACCTTCACCAAAAATGAATAAAGGGTGTTTTCACATTCTAAAAATGTCTCTGAAACCTTCCTACAATATTTCATGATTCTTTTCAGTATTAAATTTTTCAATTAATCTGGTGACTGGTATATTTCTTTTTATTCGAATTTAGAAATCTTTTCGTCGCGATTTTCTAATTGATCTGGCGGATTTTGATAGCGCAGAAAACATTGGAACGTCATCTTCAGAAAGAGTTGCAATAATACTATGTATAAACAACATCAAAACTAAGATTTTTATAATATTGTTTCTTAATCTAGTAAAACTATTATATTAAGTCTATGATTCAATTCTGATGGATTTCGGAAGAAAATGTTTCAATTTATAAATAGCTACTTGAAATGTTGTTAAAATGTTTACTTATATAATACATTAACAAATATAAAAAAACTAACTTTATCAAAGTATTTTCGACGTATTTTATTTTCGTAAACAGGAATTTTAGGAGTCCAATGTCGAAAAAAGACAGAAATAAACAATTTTCAATAAGTGTGTAATTTATACTTCTACATTTGAAATTTCTTTATAATTTTTTTTTTAATTTTTTAAATGAGATGTTTGTATCATTTTATGTACATCGTGAAATTCAAGAAAAAAATTTTCGATGCTTTGAAAAATTTTAAATACATAAAAATGGTAATATAAAATACTTAATCTTCTCAGTTTCACAATGGTGTTTAAAAATTTTTTACCATATCAAATCTAGTTTGTACCTATTTTTATTGTGATAATTGTTGAGCGCATTTTTTCAATGTCATTTTTTTCAAATTTTTTTAACGTTGACTTCAAAGCTTCCGGATCTACTTGAATTGCCAATTCGACCTAAGCGAGCAGGTAAATATTCTACAACCATTAAAACGTCTCAGCTATTTAATCTATTGCTATCGAAATATTGACAGGCTTTAGTAGCTATTGCATGAAAACGTATGGATTTGACACATTGAGAATATTTTAACAAGTTGGACCAAATTTAGCAATTTGTAACAGAAGCTAAGAAATTTTAGCAACGACTTAAGGAATTGATAATTAGTATTCTATCGACCGTTAAAAAGGAAAATAATTAAATTGAAATCTGATTGTGAAGTTTTCCATTATTAAAAAAAGACAACATTTTTCAATCAGACGAGTGACCATGATTTTAATCATGATTTTTTTTCTTTGAATTTCGTAATATAAATTCAAAATGGCATTTAATTGAAATTTCGTAATATAAATTCAAAATGGCATTGTAATTTTCACCTCGGATTTAGCCATGAAATTCTGATTATCGACAAATTTCCCTATAATATTTATAAACATCTTATTTAATAGAATTTTTATCGATTTGTTGTTTTACTATATTTTTTAAATCTGATTTTCAACAATAACTGTAAAAGCTAAATATAGATTTTCAAAAAGCACCGATTTTTCAGAAAATAGGAGCTGTTAATCTCATCAAAATACATATTTTTTTAACTATTCATGTCATCAGTATAAGAGTTAGTACTGGAGAACAATTCAAAAAGTATGTCTCGAATTTCCCGGAAAATCTGCAATTTGTGACTGTACTTTCTAAAAGCCCTCATCCCAGATTTTGATGAAAATTTTAAGAGTTTTTGATTTTTCACTATGCGATCATATAGCGTATATGCTTTAGAGGAAATTTTGCATTTTTCTGGAAAAATGTTTTTTGCATAGAAAAAAGATATGGAATAAAATATATGTATTACGATGACATCTACAACTTTGACTAGATATATTTGTGAAAATTTTTGTATTTTCTGAGATAAATAAGGAAAAATATAGTTTTTATTGCTTTCTCCGCGGAAATTCAATTTGGACCAATAGGAACTATTATATTCAAAAATAGCACCACAAAAAAGACAAATATATAAATTTTCATAAAAATTGGAGTTTGGTTAAAATCATAAAAATATTAGATTTATAACATATATTTATAATCTATGACGTTTAATGAAATCGACAGGAAAATTCATCATAAATTATAGTTCAGAATTTTTAAAAAACGCTAAATATATTCTTATCTTATTAAAGGTGTAATTTCCTAATATTCTATAAACTGAAACTAAAATTTATCAAATTTGTTTAAAAAAAACTTACTGTGGTAACAAAAATGTTAACTACAGTACTGATGCAGATTTCTTTTGACGTGTTTATTTATCATTGCTGGGCTGGGACTTTAATTATATACTTATCCGGAGAGGGACTTTTGAAACTAGAAATTATTGACTAAAAACTGCATTTTAATTATTTGGATTTATTTTAATATAGCAATCTCAGTAAATATGTCAGCTATATTTATTGTGGATTATCGTTTTATTAAATTTAATTTTTCACCCTGAAGAGCTGAATTTCATTATTATTATCGAGAATGTCGGCGTTTGCTCAAATAGTCAACTCATGAATATATTTATTTCCCTATTAGGCCGCAATGCTGCCAATTTGATACCAATGTAACCTGATGTAACTAATGTTTTGGCGTTTTGGAGTCAGAGAGGGAGCTAAAGTTCTCCCTGCTTTTTGGACATAGTAAAATTAATAGTTTATTTTTTATGTTCTATATTCAAATAAAAATAAGAACTTTAAATTAAAATTACTGTTTCATTGTTATAGTTAAGGATAATTAAAATATTTTATTTTAATTTTGAACATTGTATTTTGCATCATACTCAAAGATGACGTGGAAATAGGTTAGGTCTAATTTTTAAGTTAGCAGAGACCGTGAAAAGTTTCATTTTAGTGCATTAGTAGTTATATTTTGTAAAAATACTATTAGTTTACAAATTGTAAATATGTTTGAAATAACGGATACACAAAGTAAGTATACAAAAATTAATAACAAATGTTTAGTATTTAAAAATTCGTACGTAAGAAAATGTTTATATATTTTTCATATATTTTTGATAATTTTTATAGAAATTGGGGTTGGTCTCGCTGGTTTTGGAATAGCATTTTTGTTTCTTGGTGTTCTACTTATATTCGACAAGGGACTTCTTGCAATAGGCAATGTAAGTATCTATTAAAAAATTCAAATCTTATATTGTCAAGTTGTTATATGCATTTGTTTTGTAAATAAGTTCTGTATAAAAATTATTGTTCAATGTTTTCAGATTTTATTTATTGCTGGCTTAGGATGTGTTATTGGACCAAAAAGAACATTCAGTTTCTTTTTTCAAAGGCATAAAATTAAAGCCAGTTTATCATTTATAGGTGGTATAATTATTGTATTGATGGGCTGGCCCATTGTTGGTATGATTTTTGAAACCTATGGTTTTATTCTTCTTTTTAGGTAAGTTTTATATTTAGATTTTCATAATTATTTATCTAATAATGTTATACTGATCAAAAATATATTACTGTAAAATCAAGAAATAATAATCTTATTGACATCAGATTATGTTTTTACTTATGTACTGCATAAATAAAAACATAATACTCATGTATATATATATATATATATATATATATATATATATATATATATATATATATTAATAAAAAGTTATTCAAAACACAATTAATAATTGATTTTTAGTGGATTTCTACCAGTTGCTATAAACTTTTTACGGAGAGTCCCAGTTCTTGGTACCTTTTTAAATATGCCTGGTATTAGTCGAATTATGGATATGTTGGCAGGTGATTCAGACAGAACAAGAGTATGACCTTTCTAAAAACTATCCGCTACTGTGCCACAATCCAACTGTACATATAATTCATTCATCAGTATAATGTCATTGAACTTTTTACTTTACCCAATGTCATTCCATAATTACTATTTTTACATATGAACCAAGTGCGGTAAACTTCCTAAGTGGATATATGTGAATTGAAGAAAAGATTTTGCAGTTATTTGCATAGTTTTATAAGTAAATAAATACTGTTAATCAAAAAGCACAAAGTTATTAATCACGCACAATGTTTGTTTTGTTCCTTGTGCAGATGCTGATAAGGAACTCTGTATAAAAAAAATTAAAATATTTTATTAACAGCAATTAATTGAAGTTAATTGACAGCAATTTTTGGTATTGGTTTTTGTAAAAAGTTAGTTTACTTTTGTAAGCATTATTATTACAACCATGTATTCATACCTAAACTGAATTCTGAAGAATAAAAATCAATTTTTTTGTAAATAAAAAATCTATACAAGAATTTGTAACGAAAATACTTTTTTTAATTTTCCAATGCATAATAATTGTATTTACACATATTCAAGGAATTGAATTGAACATTAAAATAAAATTTGTGAAAATAATATTGCAAATACAGTGTTAAAATACAATTTATAAGAATAAAATTTCAAATAGAAATTTAAAGTGTATCAATGTTAAATGACAATAACAAAAAAAGTTTTTCTTACTAAACATTGATATAATCTGTTTTAAATATTTAGTAATTGTTTTCTGCCTAATGAAATCAAATTCATTTTTTTTATTTTTGAAATTTCGCAAACTATCATGCATTTTTTTGAAAAGTATAAGTAAATACCATAGAATATCATATAAGTGGCTACAAATAATACAATGTAATACTGATATTATTTTCAACTCTTGATCAATACGTAGAATACGTATGTTCTTATACTTCATGTTGAATAAGGTCAACTCAAAAAAGGACTACTTGAAAACAGTAAAATATAAAAGATTAAAAAAAAAATTTATATAAACATTATATGTAGCATAATTAAATATGCTACATATATTTTTTATTGTAATTTAGTGATAAATGCATATTATCTCAAAAATGCGGTAATTTCAAAATCATAAATCATAATCCTTTTCATTTAGGCTCATCGTAATCACCTCCAAAAATTTTAGAAAATTAGAAAAAAGATTGGAATTATTGGATTAGGAAATAATTCCATAAGAGGGAAAAAATGAAAGAAAACACTTTAAACAAATTTAGGCAGGTCAAGTTTGTTTCGATTTTTATTGATCTGTCCTCCCTGTATACACCCTAACATGAACAGATTAGATGTATACAATCCTCACAGAGTTTTACACGCTTCTTTTTTTGTATCTTACACGTATACAGAATCGTCACTCTGCGTCATACGAGTGCAAAATTAAATAAAATTCCTTGACACATCCGCTGATTCCCGATCTTTCTGTTTCACGTTTAATTACTTCTTTTCTCTATTACATTGTTTGCTTGACAAAAAGTTGCGTTTTTCAATTATTTTTATTAAATATATCTACAATGGGCCGAAAAAAGTTCTTTATTTAAGGGCGGGGGCGGCCCACGTCTACGCGCCCCGCCATCGCCGTTCCGCTTATTGTTTATTTTTCATTCGGTGTTAATTTCTTTTTTAATTTTAAGCTTGATCTTAAAAGTCGCGCGTCCCTTTCAAATCATATTCAACTCTTTCTTCGCTTACATTTTGTTTCATTACTGAAAACAAGTGTCTTCACGTATTTCTTGTCTTACTTATAGTTATGATTTTCTACGTAAACTTCGGAGCTTCAAAACGCAAACGTGTTCCCGAACACGCGTTTAAACGAACTTTTCGAATTTCTGCCGTGATATAATTGAACGCGTGGATAGTTCGCGGAAGACGCGTACGCGCGTAAAGCTCCAAGGTTTTCGTATAGTCAAGTCAATTTCATAAATATCCTCCCGATCGTTGCTAATTAGCGATTCAGTGTTGTCTGGCAGTTAACATAAAATTCAACTATATAGGTGCGCGCGCTTAAAACAAGTGCGCGCGGCGTTCAATTATTTTTTTTTATTTTTAAATTAATTTATAATTCGCTAAGTCGCGAAGAGCTGAGAGTAAAGTCGCTGAAACGCGTCTTTCTGGCTCGTCTTGCGCGCTTACTCACGTTTTTTACAATTTATGTTTTTACATTTAAATATTCATCCTAACATCGTGCGCACGTTTTACGTGTACTTTAATTACAGATTTTATTTCAATATTTTACTACAACGAACGGTCGGCAAGGAGAATGGTAGCGCAGAATGAATGAATACTGAAACCGGCAATAAGTTAAGTGAATTTGATTTTTGTCCGCCACACTTTTATTTATACACTATTCCGCGTCTACCGAATGTGCACATAATTATAACTCTCGCTTGCTTGCCCCGCTTAAACTTTCACATAACACCTTCGCGAGTTTATTCATGAAATTGTTGATACGAGCCTATGTGTGTATGCAAGCCTCAAATACTCGATATGCAAGCTTTCGAGGCTTTGCTTGATTCTATTTATTTTTCATTTTTTTGCATTTTATACCGTAGGTAGTGGTGGGGAGTAGGTGAAAGTTATTATGGGGCAGTTTTACGTTAAGAGTGGTAATGATATATTTTTCCTTTTTTTTTGTTTAGTTTTTATGCATATTTATATAAGATCGTCGGTTGTGTGGTAATGATGTGAAGACCGTTTGGTGGTTTTGTTGTTAAAACTTGAAAATTTCGTATTTTACTCTTGTCGGTGGTTTGGACATTATCTGTGTTACTCCTGTTAGTCTGATTATTAACGATTTCGGAGGTTCTTAGAGGAGGTTCTTGATCTCGTCGTAAAGTACGAGTACAAGAGCACCACCGGTACCACGAAGTACGTTGGAGAAAGCACCCTTGAAGAAGGCGCCACTGCCCTCAGTCTTCAGAATTGTAGCCCAGCAGTGAGCGGTGCTCTTGTACAGAATCTCAGACTTGGCACGTCCAGACTGCATCATCATACGCCTACGGACAGTGTCGAATGGATAGGACACAATACCAGCAACGGTTGTGACAGCCTGCAAAAAACGGATGTATGAATTTTAAATCGTTAAGTTTCTCAGGAACTTCAAAATGCAGATCGTGTGCATTACAATAATGCAACTGCAAATGATGAAATTCTATAGACCAAATAATTATATTACATTAAGAAAACTCTTATGACTCTATTATAACGCACCTGCGCAATACCCCAGGAAATCAAGAATGGAGTCTTCTTCGGGTCTGGAAGCATACCACGTGCGGTGTCGTAGAAACCGAAGTATGCGGCACGGTAAATGATGATACCCTGGACGGATACACCAAATCCTCTGTAGAGACCACCAAGACCATCAGCCTTGAAGATTTTGCTCAAACAGTTGCCCAAACCGGTGAATTCACGCTCACCACCAGCTTTACCAACATCAGCAGCCAACCTGTAAACATAATTTTTTTTTTTTAATATTTTTAATCGATATTTTTATTTCTTATCACTATCAAGACCAAAAGTGCATTATTCAGAAATATTAAAGTATATTGTGAAATGAAATGCTTTTTCAAATAAAATCTTTACAAGTTTTAAAGATTCTTTGACATTAATTTATCATTTATATTTTTCTATTAATTACTCATGATTTATACAGTTTTTTATTGTATACTATACCAAATAGATTTTAAATTACATTATTGTCAATAAAAATTTATTTAATGATTTATAATTAAAATACATTATGAAAATCATTACAATTATTTTATATTATTATAATTACTTTATTACTTCTATATTTTGATAACATATTCGAGTATATATGTGTTACTTTATAATAGAGACTAATAGATTGATTATCTCTATCTAATATCACTGAGTTAGCAATAACATTAAATTCGGTGCAATATGAAAATCTTACGAACTATTCAGTCTTAATATATTCAGTACAAATTTTATTAGATTGAAATAAAATCTTTCATAGCCTGTAAAATCTATAAAAATCATACAAAATAAATAAATATTGTAAAAATAATGTATCACTTTTCTGCACAGCAAATCGGTTAAACAAAGTTCAATTAGTATTGACACTTGTAGTATAATAAATAAATACGATTTTTTGGCTCTCATGGTCTAAAACAAAGCATTACACGCATGTTCAAATTTATTATTTTACATATTGTGCAGGATATTTGATTTCTGTGCAAGAAATAGTATATGTAATTCTTACACTGGAAGTCAAGGATTGTGCATGGATATTGTCAGTTGTGACATCGCTTAGCGATACCTGGTCGATAAATACAAAATCACTCATGTGGGATTGACATACTTGTCACAGTATAGCATTATAGTACATAGCAAGCAATTTTCAAAACTCTATGAATTAGAATTCTAATTATGATTGATTTGATAATTTGAATATAATAATCTATTTAAATAAAAATAATTTCATTAAAAAAGATACGATGTCTATTAATGAACTTTAAAATCTTTATCTTTTAAAAATTTTAATAATGAAAATAAGTCAAAAATTTTAAAATTTGTAAAAAGTTGGAGCTATTAATTTTGTATATATTTTCGCAATGTGAATAATTAAAGGTGAATTGAAAAATGATTTTTTAGATAAATCTTATAATGGATACAGAATGAATGGTGCTACTGTCTATAGGTGTTAAAAGTGTAAAAATATTTTTTAGACACTGACACTGAGACAATTTTATTCTTATCAATGTTTCAGATTTTTTTTATTAATTAATATTTGATTAAGATAAGTCGAAACATAATAATAAAAAATGAAGAATTACTACTCGACATACATACGAACTTGTACTCATTATTATTAATCTATATAATCATTCAATTATAGTTTAAAATAAAAATGTTTTAGTATTTAAGTGACTTGAAAAAATTTAAAAAAAAATTTCAAAACCTAATAAGCAAGCATAAAAATCATCTTATTAAAAAAAAAAATTAAAAATTAAAAAACAAACTAAAATTAATTAAATTTAATTATAAATTTAATGAGTGGTTTGAATATACAATTACTAATATTTTTTAATATTTAAACATTAATAATTTTTAGTCATTTTAGTTTTTTCGATTTGTCATCTAAAAACACTCAAAACTTGACCTAACGGCTTAATTTTTTTTCTTTTTATATTCATAGCTGCGAATCTTTACAGCGTGCTACTCCCGATTTCTATCAAGAGCGCGAATCGAGCTCGCCACACACAGAGCCATACATACACAGACAGAACACTGTACACTGACCTAGTTCTGGCGAAGTCGAGCGGGTAGACGAAACACAGGGATGTGGCACCAGCGGCACCACCTGACGCCAAGTTACCAAGGAAGTAACGGCCGAACTGGGTGTTCTTGTCGACGCCGCCGAGGAAAACCTGCTTGTACTTGTCCTTGAACGCGAAGTTCAACGCCTGCGTGGGGAAGTAACGGATGACGTTGGCGAAGTTACCTCGCCAGAAACTGAGAAAACCTTGCTCTTTCGGGATACGGACGAAACAATCGACCATACCTGGAAGAATAAGTTCATTGATTTATTAATAATTTTTTTTATGTATATTTTTAATTATTGTTTTCCTGTATGTCGATGCTGTCGTAAAAATGGCCGATCGTTCATATCAGTCAAGTGTAATTTAGGAGTTAAAGAAAGTAAATTTCTTTATAGCTATAAAAATGCTACAAATTAGAATTTTTGATGCAAATACAAAAAATGAAAAAAAAATTTTGACAAATAATAGATACGATCTCTTAACCTACGGCTTTAACTCTGTATTGCTTTAAATGAACAAAAAAATCTTTAGACTCAAAATTATCCGATTTAACAAGACCGTATATTTAATTAAAAGAGATTAAAATTTTTTTGAAAATTTTTTAAGCTCGTCATTATATTATAATATTTTAATTCATTTTAAACCTTTTTTAATTGTAAAAATTGTCTAATTTCTCTATACAAAATATTTTTATTTTTAAATTCATAAATAAACTATTTATTCAGTCGTTTTATTAAATTATTAATTATTATTAATTAAACTACGTAACAGGTTGACTTCAAAATACTGACAAAAAAAACAAAAATCTAGTTGTTTTACTACTGAATAAGCATGGATGTAACAATTTCAAAATCACCATTTTACAGTTAAAAAACAGAAATTCGACAAATTGAATTTCTTCGTGTATTTCATTTATACGATTACATCGCTCGCACGTCGACCTCAAAACTGCAATAATCTCGAAAGTTGCCGTTCGCGATAAGAATTTTCCTCGTGTTATACTTACACGCAGTGATAAAAATTTTGCAGGGAAATCATTTATTCTAGTTTAGCAGCGATGTAGAAGAAAAAATCTTCCGCCAATATTATCGACGCTGTCTTGCACGCTCTCTACATGAATTCATAATTTTATCGCTACACTCCGCTGCGTTCACAGCTCGTGACGCAATTGGCGTCACCATCAGGAACTACTTAGTGACGTCACTTTAATGACTCGCATTACTGGAAAGCTTATATATATATATATATATATATATATATATATATATATATATATGTATGTATGATGTATGTATGTATGTACGTGTGTAAAAGAAAAACTTGAACAAACTTGAACTTGCTCTATCACTATACAATTATACAACAATAACATATGATACTCACGCAAGCACTTTTTCATTACTAATAATAACTTATCTATATTATAATAAATTTATATATATATATATATATATATATATATATATATATATATATATATATAATTGGACAACGGCAATGATTATGTAAAATTATTGAACTTCGCTGGGATAAAAATATTGCTTTCAATGTGATAAAAATAACCGGCATCTAACATCTCTGATGAGAGCCAACTGTAATTTTATGTGTGTGTGTGTGCATGTGTGTGGTTATTCTTAATATACGTAACTTGGACAGTACGACCACTGTGCATTACGCAAAAAATCTTCGTTTGTTCGAAAAAAATAGAACATTTTGCACATTGTACAGCGTGAAAAAAAAAATTTAATTTAAATTAGCTACTCGACTCCATTTCAAAATTTCGAAAACACTTATGGAAACATAAAATTTTGACAAGATTTTCATAATTTTTTATTCATACAAAATAAAAGCAGCTTGACATTAAAGTGGCCATTTTCGTTCATTGAAGATGCGCGAGACGAGCAATTGCCTGCACAGACTTGCATAAACGAGCTTTATTGAATTTTTTTCACGCAGCTGGATAAAACCAGATCCCCAACCATCGGATTCTGTTTCATAGATGTTGTATTAAAAAATTAATATTTAACATTTTTTTTATGAAGTGTTATTTTTATCAAATACTTGAAAATTATATTATTGTTTAAACAAAAGATCAATAATTGCAAAAAAAAACTAAAAAAATAACATAAAATAATAAAAAATCTTAAAATTGACTGTAAGATATAAAACATAATTTTAAGCCTCCATCGGCATCCTCATATATAATTTCTATATATTTAATCGATGCATTAACAGAAGAACTTTTGCATAGACAATAGCACGTCTTTTCGTTAATACAATATATATATATTGACCATTGAAAGTAATACCCGAAAATAAAGCATCGTCGAAAAATCGCACTTGCGCACACGCAGCCTCGGACTTATAGCGCGACCCTAGAGAAGCTGGACGACTTCCAAAAGAGCGCGCGTGACAGCTGCTGCGTGTCTCCCTGCATTACGAGCACAGTTACGAGAGATAGGTATTATAATTATCCATTCGTGTAACCACGTCTTCATTAATAGCGCGGCGCACGCGGGCGCGCGTGTATGTACGCGCGCTCATTTGAAACTCCCAAGGTCACGGCCCAAACCTAATAACGAGATTCGTTGCCGCGGTCACCGTGTGCAGCGCGCGCGGCGGTCGCCGCGATCGATGCAGGCGCGCGCATCGGGAAGATATATATATATATATATTATACAGCAGCGCAAAGTGCCTGGCAAGCATGCATGCATGAATGCAAAAAAAGTGGAGGAATGCAACGCACACCCTTATTTTTTATAATGATTATAATGAGAATTTTTTTTAGATTCATTATGTAAGCATTCACCCCGAGTTTGTAATCATATGTGTACACGCGCGGGCTGTATAGTTATTTTTGATACACGTATGCTAAGCATTTATAAGGTTAAGATTCTTAAAATAAATTGTAGAATGCACAGTAGATATATAGATGAAGTGAAATAATAGTTCATCGAGCTTTTAAGTATAAAGTGTATTTCCCGATCGTAGATATAGCATATTGAATCATGATTAACTCGATGCAATATAAAATGAGACACAATCGGTGTCATGATATAATTATATATATATACGTTTTTCCACCGGGCGTCGTAATTACGTTTGCCGGTTAATGATAATTGGGTGTCGGCTCAACAAAGAACTATAATTACCTATATAATGCTTATTATTTGTCTGATTAATTTATTAATTTACGAGTTGAAGACGCACACTTTTTCCATTGATAACCGGTCTGTGTTCATTTTTGGAAAAATCGTTATTCCAACCTAACCTCTTGTCGTACAATATAACATAAGAATCACAGAATGTTACTGCTTTTTTTTATGTCACAAGCTCGCTGCGTGTTAAATACTATTATTTAATAATTAAATGTAAAATAAATAAATGCATTATATAAACATATTTGGAAATTGAAAATAATTTTTTTAAATTAAATTGCTAATTTAACCATCGAATTTAATATATTCAAAATGATTTGAAATGAATAATAAAATCATTATCGTTCAATTAAATATTTTAATTGTTCTTGATAAAGATTATAACGTGAAGAAATTTATACGTGTTTCCTTACATTTAATAAATTACATGACGAAAAATCTCGATTCTTAGTGGCTGAAAGCTCGTCAAAGCCAGTTTAAAATATTTCTGTTTTATTTCATGTTGTCTCTCTTTCGGTTGCGATATGAACTTATATATATATATATATGATCCTGTACTGGCGGAAATCCGCCATGTTGAACCGCACCGTCATTGATCGTGGAGGGAACCCGACACGAGTATATACATGCATATAAGTTGGTACACGCAAGCTCCCAGTCCGTCTCTTTTTCTAGTAAATTCGACGTCTAGAGATGAATTTTTTTCTCAATTGTATGCACATAAATTTATATTCATCATTATACATACACTAATTAAATATCGGTATCTCTCCTTCCCCCACCACCGATTTTCGCACTCCCTCCCTCTGCCCATTTCTCTCCTTTATCGACCCGTTATTTAGACCGTGCCCTCCTTTTTATCATTCGATGTCGATTATAATGTTATATATAATATATACATATACGTCGCGACAGACACCCTTATATAAGTATTTAGCGTATGTATGTGTGGCGAATCCGCAAAAGAAGTGCGGCTCCCCTGATGATGATTACATAAAAGAACCCAGTAGAAAGAAGAGACGAGTATTATATATATATATATATATATATATATATATATATGACAATGACAGAAGATTCTTTAGCACGGCACATTTATACCTACACATATATATTCGGGTAGTCCGGTTATGTAATGCCGCGCTCTCGGTGGTTTTAAATCAAGGGCGAGACGGCATTAAATATAGAGTTTGACAAGAGAGGGGAAAAAGGGGTGTGAACTGACTCTGACACTCTCAGACTCAGGTTTTTCCTTTTCTTTCCTTTTAAATTGCTCGACCGTGGTGCCTCGCGTTATCCTCTTTTCGTTCTGCCATGCCCCCCTCCCCGCGCGCCCAGTCTCTCTCTGTCGCACTCCTTTGGCCAACTATCTTGCAACTCTCTCGCACTTTTATGACTTCACGGATCCACTGATGGTTATATCGTGCGTGGCACAGTGGTGCACGTGAACACGAGGCATCTTGCCTATTATAATATTATGCTATATACGTTCTCAACTTCATCCTTCACGTAGTATCAATCGTGCGCGAATTCATGAGCTTCGACACGCGGGCCCGCGTCAGCTCGAAAATTCGAAAAATCGATCGCCCCGTTCGAAATTCGAACGATCCCGTCCGCAATATATTCGAACGGCAAACCGTGGGCAAATAGTAACGGTACGGATACGTGCATAGATATTTAGCGAACCGAGTCTCGGTTTCCCGCCCCCGCCCCCAAACTCCTCCCGTAACACCTCGCGACGCAGCCCCTCGGCAAAAGGGGGCTGAATTTCCTATATCTCCGCACTTACCCTTGTAACGCTGGTCCTCGGCGATCTGCTTGGAGATATGCTGGACCTGGAGCAGCAGCTTGACACGCTCAATTGGCGCTACGGCGGTCTTCGAGATAGCGGCGGCCACGCCACCGGCGATGAAGTCTTTGGCAAAAGCCACGGGATCGGCGAGACCAGACATTTTGGCTGTTGGTTGGTTGTGTGTTGGGTACGGTACGGTGTGAGTAGAGTAAAAGTGGGTTAAAAAAACGAGGAAGAGAGGAGAGACTTGGTGACTCCTTTATCGGACGCGCGCCGGACGACGAGTGAGCGAGTCGCAGAGGTTCCTCTCTCCGGTTAACAAAAACCCCAGAGCAGTGTATATAGGTATAGTGTAGAGGGCCCTCCTCCACACTCTGCTCCTCGCCGCGGTGCTAAGAATAGACGGGCAGATCACGTGGGACCCGGCGCTTCTGCGCATAATCACCGCGATCGCGCAAGAGAAAGAGAGTGAGAGAGTGAGAGAGAGAGAGAGAGAGAGAGAGAAAGAGAGAGAAGCTGCTCCGTGCGCGCGCGCGTAGTGGTCACGCCTGCTCTCTCTCTCTCTCTCTCTCTCCCTTCCTCTGTACACCGACTGTATTGTGAAATCGCCCTTAGCCGCGTCTATAAGGAAGTCAGCATTATATCTCTTATCTTTCTTTTTTCCTTTCAGTACTCGAACGCCTTATCTCTCTTTTGGGCGCAAAGTTCCGCGGTGCGGTGGGCGACGTACGCCTATAGCAGGTGCTGTACATACATCGGCGCTCACGGCATGTAGACGCGCCTTTCAAATTCGCGCGCAAACTTGCCGAACTTCCGGCAGGTAGCGCACGACGCCGCGCGCGTTCCAATCCGAAACGGAAAGAAGCGCACGGTGTGCGACCAGGTGGGGTGGGGAGGTCGTATAATGCGAAACGCGGGCGCGCGCGCGCGCGATAATACGACATCGGAATACGCATCAGAAGCCTGACATCGTACGAAGCACGCGCGTACGGGCAAGGTCCGTTATTTCTTTTTTTAGCGATACCAGAAATTTTTTTGAAAATTCGACGCTCGGATTGCGCGGGGCGGGAATGGAGGTCGGGCGCCCATTTGCAAGATGTGCCATTTGCCTTTTCATTTTTGCAATTTACAACGTCAAGTTTATTATATGTATATCCGCGAAACTTTCAAGACGACCGATGCCGCGGGCGGTTCACCTTGAACCTTAAGTTCGAATTTCCGCGTATTCTTGTTGTTATTATAATTATTATCATTATTATATTCCCGCTCAAGACTTGATGACACATTGGCTGGGATTTCGTTGACATTTATTTATTTATGTCTAATGTATAACTTGAAAGGTGCTTTCGAGAATAAATATGTATATCTTTACGTGAATTCTATTATTAATAAGCAAGTGTACACAATTATTTTTGCATAATTGCTTTTCATTTATGCAATGAAATACACTCGAACTCGATTAAATAATATGCTTGATTCTAATTTCAATATTTTCAATACATTTAAAAGTACGCGTAAAATAATGAAGAAAATTTATTCTGAATAATTATAATTTGTTAAATTTATTTTTGTAGAAAATATATTTTGCATTGTATTGTATTTCTTCAGGTATATGTATATAATTAAATAAACATGCATAGTAAATAAAAATTAAGTAAACGAAACAAAATTAAAAATTTTTCTATTAAAATTGTATTATTATTATTGTTATTGTTGTTGTTGTTGTTATTGTTGTCGTTGTTATTGTTATTATTATTATTTACGATTAGGATTAATTACATTCAAAAACCAGTGCAAGGCATTTGTTGTATATTTAAAAATACCAAGTGTTGATTTTCATAAAACTAGTACCAATATTTACTTTTAAATTAATACTACAAATTTTTAATGTTATTTAACAATATACGGAATATTATAAAACCGCTACTTTACAAGATGAATCGACAGTCGCGTCTCGATTACATTTCCAAATAAATAATAAATAATTCCTTGTATTATCTCAGTGCGTGTAATTGAGCATTCATTGATTATAAAAAATTGAATTTTTATTGCTTGGCTAAAAATTATAAAATTTGCTATTTCCACAAATGAAACGTAAACATTGATAAAATTTAATATGATGCAAAATTTTACAGAACTTCGTATTTTATCCATATCATATATTATCCATTTATTACTTAAGACTAATCAATGAGACTAAACAGTTTAATAATTCATTTATTGGTGATCATTAATCGCTCATAATTGTTTGAGATATTATAATGCATCATATTGAAAGGGAAAAATTCTAATTTCCTTTATTTTGTTTAAATAGCGACGCTTAATTTTTTTTTCTTCCTATTGACCTATTTGTAGTCGCAAAGATAGTGTGTGCGCGCGCGCGTGTGTCTATATGTTTGATGAAATAAAGTCAATCATTCACAAAACATAATAATTGTATCGATAATCTCAATTAAAAAAAGAAGTTTTTCAATCGACGTAATTATGATAAGACATTATAGTATTATATCCACGTAAATAACAAACAAAATAAATAAATAAAAAAAAAAACATAAAAAAATAATGTAATAATTAAATGAATCACAATGAACGAGAGGACAGGACCCCTCGCTCAACTAGCGACAAGGCCAAATCTTTTTTTTTTATCCCTATCTCTTTTCCTCCTCCGCGGCCTGCATCGCGCCTGTCTGGTTATTTCAATTTTATCCCGCAGCTTTATCTTTCGCGTACAATGCTGCTACTCTACATATGTTCTCTTTCTACGCGTGCGCGCGCGCGCGCGCGTGTATAGCAGACGCCTTTAACGTTACGCAGTCTATAATAAATATAATACGGATTCTGATGCAAATTAGATCATTATAGGTCTGGCACATAGGTGGGACAAGTGGATCCGTATATGGAATTTTTTTCTATCGGCGTTCCCCCGGGGTGCTTCAAATTTACTTTACATAATTTTCGGTATGCTGCATCGATTTTCTAAGATAAGACCTGTTTTCGCAAGAAAAGGTCAATTGTTCGTAAGAGTAAAACAAATTTGACAAAATGCTATATCCAATTAGACTTCGTTAAATATTTAGATTTTGAAGATTTTTAGCTTCTGACTTAGGTAAGCCCAAATAATGGTAAAAGAATTTTTATGTTCCTGAAAAAATTCGAACTTTTTTCTCCAAAAATCGGGGTTTTGGAATTGGAAAACTTTTTACGCTGTCCATAGCTCAGGAGGTCGATTGAGCATATACACAAAAACATAATAGTACTGGTCCACGGTATCTGCACATTTGAAATAATACGTAAGTTACCCAAGCAAAAGGAGGATTTTTGCATTTTATATTTGGACCGCATCTTGAATTATTCAAAATGTTTCATTAATTTACTTAATTTATTTAAACAGCGTTGGATAAAAAAAAAGCAGCCTCCCAATTCGCGTTCTACGGGTCAAAGTAGATTGAGGTAAGAATTATACCTCCAAAATTTTAGCATCCATATTTAAAAACGTTCGGTAATATCCGCTCCACGCTGACAACAAATTCAACAGTGAAAAAAAAATTAATTCCAAGAATATTAATTTTAATGCAAACAGGAGCCTTATGAAAAAGAGAATAAATACTGGGCTGTACCTGTCGGATGCATTCGATATTTGCTTAGTTAAATCACGAAAATCGATAATTTTTAACTTTAAACTGCTGTACAGTATTCAAAAGATTCATCAGGTTTCTCGTGCCAGGATCGAAAATTGCGATATACCGACCGAGTAACGGCTATTGCAATGATTTTCAATATTCTCGAGAGCATCCTATAATTATAAGCGTTCGGAGCAGTGCATAAGTATATTCAATTGCCAAGTAAATTTATATATATATATATATATATATATATATATATATATATATATATATATATATATATAAGAATGTATGTACGTATGTTTGTATGCATGTATGTATATTGAGATCCAAATTCGTATGTTATATAATATACAAAGAATATTTATCGACAGAGTGTACGCAGTGATAAAATTAGAATAAAAATAAAAAATTTTTCTTCTGCTTAAGATACAATGAATCTGAATTATAAAGAAGTTAATTCAACAGATAGCTTTCGAAAGCTCTTGATATGCATACAAACTTTGGGACTTGCAATAATTGAATCTTCAAGTAAAGTTGAGTATATACCATTTTATTTTTTTATTATGATTTTTTACCATTTTATTATAGAATGGTGGATATTCTGGGCCAACAACGCTCCGAAAGTATACCGAGCACGACGAAATAATTAAAAGTATAGGTTTAACCTTTAATTCTTCCTTAAAGCAAGATTATTTAATTATATGATTTAATCTAGGTGGGACAGAAAGCGAACTTCGTTGGGAGAAACAGCCATGGAGACAGTAAGAATCCCTTCAAACTTCCTCGCGTTCCTCGCCCAGTGGCCAGTAAAGTAAGCTCGTAAAACCATCGGGCACCTGTTCTTATACATATATATATACTTACAATAAGATATAAAGATAAAGCGAAAGGCGCGCGCTCATATTTTATTGCGTAACCCGCGCGCGCAAGCTTTATAGCCCTTGGCGTCGTTCCATCGAAATGAGAGGAGGAGGGCACGCGCGAAGCGCACCGCCAGCCCCAGGCTCGCGCGCCAAAGTTCAATGGAGCAGCGTCGCGGTCGGTCGCGATATTTATAACAATAAATATACCGTGAGGCGGGCATGGGTACAGAAGCGCGGGGTCGCGGCTGGCGGGGCGGGGAGGCGTTGCTGCGCGCGAGGCGCATCCGTGCTTCAGGTGCGTACAACGAACGCCGGCGAGGCGCTCACGGGAGGGCCACGGCGACGGTCGCGCACATTATATCTGTATAAATGCATTGTGCGTATATCTTATGGCCTGCTCTGTGAATCCCCAAGCGGGGTACGGGACTATGCGCGAATTCCGGAAAGAAGAAAAAGCGTGTGTACATAATGACGATTTAGTTATAAGGTGGATATATATATATATATATATATATATATATGCGATGGGCCCGACCGAGCTACATATTGAAGTTATATTTTCGATCCGTGCGATCGAGACTGCAATGAAATAATTATGACCGCCGGCTTCGGTTACTTAAAAATACGATCATCCATATATCCGGGTCATGTTAATGCAGACCGGAGAAGAGAGCTAATGGTTCGATCTCTTGGACAATATTTAATCAGTCATTGTATCGCCGACTTGATTAACGAGAAGCCTAGGATTTCTGTATAATATAAATTAAAAATTCTATATGCTTCGATCGACCGAAATAAAGCAAACTATAATAAATATATTGTTATCGGTCTAATAGTATTTTTTCTTTAAAATAATATAATTACATAATGACCGACAAACTGCCCTTGTTTATATAGTTGTTGATAAACTTTTTTATAAATTAATTATTTACAACTTAATTGTTCATAATGTAAGTCTACGATTAATTGTTTATAAACCCGTAGGATCTGAAATGCAAAATCTTGGATAAAAATTTAATTTAATAAGGTGATTGTAAGAAAATCCACCAAAACATCTCGCATCAACAAATTTCCAATAAATTCTAAAATAAGGGAGACAATATAAAGTCGATTCCTAACTTTTTTACGTACATATGTTTCAAAAAAACGCTATATTTTAACACAAAAATTATTGTTAGTATGCGAAATAAATAGAGACATATGTAGATTTAAAGTTACACCGCGATAGAAAATAAATTGTGGCGATGACGTGAACGGGCACAAAAAATCAACGAATGAATTACATTATTATATATTTGTTCGATGATTTGACAATTTTTTTACACACTATATTTTCAGACCATCGCAAATTATTTTTCTTCTTCTCCGGATATGAAAATGAGCAAACGTAAGCTCGTTTACGCTAAAAAAAATTAAATCAAACATATATATATAGTTCAACTGTGATATATATGCATATATATTATTTGCGATGGAATGAGAATGTTATTATTTTAGTATTAAAACTTATTTATAGATTTTAGAACTAAAAGGATCCAACAACGTATTGAGTAAAGCGTTTAAAAGCCAAAATATTTATAATTTTTAAAATAGCTTCCTAGAGCTAAAATTATAAGTATACAATGAGACTAAAGAATGAAACTGTACGAATATTATTTATTACATATGTTATATCTCAATTCCAGTTTCAGGTTTAAAAACATCCTGCTGTTCATCAATATAATATTTAACCCTTCATCCCAAATAGAAAAAAATAAAAGTGCAACCCGAAATGAAAAATCTATAAAACAATGGTGAAATATATATTTATTGAAAAAGTTAATAAACAATTGTTAAATTTTAAATGTTTAAACTTATATATATATATAATTTATATATACATATGTTTGCGTCACCCGTGGCGCTGATATATTGTTTTAAATTTCCGAACCGTTTCAAGAGCGCAACACACAGCGCGGAATATGAAAGCGATAACAAGGAGAAGAATGCAGGAGGCAGAGGAGGAGGAGAAGGAGGAAGATTATTGTAAGTCGGGGTCGAAGTGAAGACATTGCGCGCGCGCGTGCATCGGCAATCGCTGCAAGGAGACGAACGCGAAGAAAGAGTGATCAGCTGATTATCTGCCAAGAAGGATTGTTATGTGTGTGTGTGTGTGTGTGTGTGTGTGTGGTGTGTGTGTGTGTGTGTGTGTGTGTGTGTGTGTGTGTGTGTGTGTGTGTGTGTGTGTGTGTGTGTGTGTGTGTGTGTGTATGCATCGTTGCCGTCTCGGCGCCCCACTCCCCCCCCCTTGTCAACGAAAATTTTCGCCTGTGTTTATCTTCACGCGCGGGCTTTTGACCCGATTTAGGCTGCGACTATGGTAATGAACATGTTCATTATACCCTGTCCCGCCTCTGCCTATACGAAATACGGCCAATTCAGCCCGTTTTAACGTATATAACATATGTATATTATTTTACTCTGTATTTCTTATAAATGTGCGACTGTGTTTATACGCCAATAAAAATTTTGTAAACAGAAGAGTTTTAAAAATAACATTTTTACTAATATAAATATAACGCTCGACTCCGAATGGCCCGACATTTAAAATAGATCCTAATGGCCAAAGTATAATGACGAGGCGCTCTCTCGTCGCAAATGAAGTTGCGCTTCAAGTAAATGGGCTTTATTTCTCTTATGCACGATACATGCAAAGTGTTAAAAATTCTGCAAATGTAATCGAATAAATTCGATTAATCTCAATCGTACATGCGTATAGACGCGTATTTGTCCGATTCTGTATATCTCGGTAATCAAATGCACATGGATGTTGCCCCGATAAAATGCTGATTATTAAAAATAAAATGAAACGCGTCCTGCGATTAATAATGTGCAAAATGTTCCCTTGATGCATGCCAGTGTATACCATAGATATATACGAAACGTTCGCCGTCAAAAAAATTGCAATGAAAAATAAAGCCATTCCGGAAAAATTGAGGTGTCGTTAAACGTTTAATTGTCATCTTCATCCCCTGTACTGCAAAATAATTGTATAAAAGTATACGTAAAACAGTTTTGAAAGATAGGTCTGTAAGAGCATCATTCCTGTAATCAGAATAGCGGCAGAAACGTTTGCATACAGTGATCGGTCGGGGCAATTTTAATTTTAATTTTAATTCGTCGCCTTTATTTATGTATAACAGCCACTACTTTTTTGACAAAAAACGCAAAAATAGCAAAGAAAAATTTAGGCAATAAGGTGTATCTACACCCGCTGGAGGAAGCAGAAACCATTGCAAGAAGTGATTTTCGAGCTGTCAATTATAATTGAAAATTTTTTTTTAACGCTGGTTAAATGTCGGTTCGTTAAACACACACACACACACACACACACGCACACACACACGCGCACACACACAGTGATAATAGACACACCAAGCACTATTTTTTTCAACAAAAACTAGCATTTCAAAAATACATCGGAGTACTTCTGAATAATGGTGAACGTTCACCAGTGCCACGACTTCCATTCGTTCAATGTCATATCACGGAATCGCAAAAAATTGGTATTTTATATGTAATGAAATCGCGTTATCATCTGGCACTCGTTCGTAAATAGTGTAAATTTACAGGTTTTCGATCGATCATTTATATAGTAAAAAGGCTTTGAGGGAATAAAAATGCTTTTTCCCGCGAAAAAATTTACCGTCTCGCAACTTCGATCGTGACACTACTTTAAATAACACCATAATTTTCAAGTATTTGAAATTATTCATTTATATTGAAATTACTGTAACATGATCATTTGATATTTACGAACGAAGTTATGCCAGCATAATTGAAAGTGTTTAAGAGGAGGTGAGATTCTTTTTTTGCGGAACGAGCGTTTCTCGACCAGCTTTCGTCATGAGATATTACATTTTCTCTCAGTATTACATTTTCATAAAAAATCCTTATACTGTACGAATGATAGACGGATATGAATCTGTCGATTTCGATTCAAAATCAGTTCTGGCGCAATTTTTTATTTTCTCGAGTCTACAGCTGTATAATTTGTAGCCCAACGATTTTTCATCCCTCTTAAAATTCTTGTCGAAAACCTAAAGCTAAACGAGTGATTGTAGTTTTTGTGCTCATTGCGAAATCAATTATGATCGCGGCAACCGCGCCCCATTATAAACTGCGGCCGTTTTTGTCGGGGCACTGATTTTTGAAAATAATCTTTCGAGATATCTTGGAAATACTACCTTTTTACATACAGATTGTCAGAATTATCGAAAAAGCCCGTGCCAACTGCGCGCTCCGTTCGTTGTTTTATATTATTTTTTGTTTGTTTTTCATTTTCGCACTGGGGATGAAAATTTCAACCTTTTTATGCACAGACCTCATATGTTTCTGCATTTCGACTTGGTTTTTATTTTATAACTTTTTGATACGATCCTTTGGCCATGTAATATCGCATTTAAGTTATATGAGATCAACAAAATTTTTAATTACTTATCTTAGGATTTTTCTTCTCCTCTCACTCAATAAATTCATATATATATATATACCGCTCGAAGCGAATGTGCATATATATCATCAGGGCTCAGAAAAATCGCAATAAAAACAATATATAGACATCATCTCATAGAATAATTGCACACACACACACACACACACACACACACACACACACACACACTTCGGAGCCACGTGTACGCGCTCGGCATGGCCTTGGAGAATTTTAAGTGATCGCAATGTCAAAACTGTCTGGCTCTACTTTTACACATCTGGCGCTTTTGAGCCGTTTAAACGTAAATTCACGCGCGGCCTCGCACTTGCACCTGTTTGTGTGTAGTGCATATATATATATATATATATATATATATATATATATCGCATGCGCGCGCGTAAAGTCAAAAGACACGTTTGTTATATAGATCATAGACCCAGAGTAGCTCAAGATAAAATAGCTGCTGCATCTCTCACTCTCTCTCTCTCTCTCTCTCTCTCTCTCTCTCTCTCTCTCTCTCTCTCTCTCTCTCTTTCTCTCTCGCTCCCTCTTAATTTGCTATTAATTAATTGCGGTCTCGTGCGAAACGTCGCCTATACTGATGGAATAATCTTGGAAATATGCGCGCGTAATTAATAAAAAAGTATATAATTACGCGTTGATAACATTCTTGAAAGCTATAAACGCATCGATAGATTTGGCGTAGCCGGGAGTATATTGAGCTGCGCGGGTTATCGTCTGTTTCAACAAATAAGTGGAAAGCGTCTTCGATAGATAAGAATAAATAATTTGTTAAACAGATATACGGCTGAATTAAGAATCGGCCGCTTGCAGTTGTACGAATTTAATTGTTAATTCGGAAAATGAGCAAAGACGAGGCAAACTTAATCATTTATATATATATATATATATATATATATATATATATATAGAATTTATATGCATAAAAATTTAATTAATGATCTTTCTCTCATAGATGCAATATGTTTTTATAAATTAAACTAATGAGAAAATATGAAATTTCAGAAAAAAAATTTAAACTGAAAAATCAAAGAATAAAAAATAGAATCAATGTTATTATATAGTTTTCGACGATATTATATGTCATAATCCTTAAAATCACTGTTCGAATGAACGTTATTATGATTTTCGTAAAATTATCCCATGTATTTCGTCTTATTTTATGATAAAAGTACAATTTTTAATTTTAATTTATTTTATGACCTTATTTTGTACACGAAATATAACACTTTACTAAACATATAAATTATAATATTCACATTGAATTTTGAACCATTATAATTCAATTGATGAATTTTTAACGATACATAATTTTCCATAATAAGGGACTTTAAAATTTTTATAACGAATTATTTATTGCAGCTTTCAAAAATAATTTTCATTTCAAGTGGATATAATAAATGCACGCGTATTGTATGAGCTTTTGGGGAGTCAATAATACTTAATATATATTAATTAAGCTCGCCGTTTCTATAAACTCGTGTAAAACGTGTGTTCATTAATTATTACACGAATTGCAATTATTAATTTTCACGACTCAACGAGAATATAGATTAATGCTTTGGCATATACAGTTATTTTCGAATCGTGCGCGAACTATTTATTTCGTAAACTTGGTAAAATAATTGAAATTTTGCGCGTACATTCATTATTATAGATATTCTATTCGCTTTTCAATATCAAGCATTTAAAATCCAATGCGCATAGATGACATCTGAAAGATTTATTGCGCTTTAACCAAATTTATCTTTGCGGTCGATAAAAATTTTCGCACCAAACTGACGTTTATTGCTTACTATTTAAATCATTTTGGCAATTATTTTGAGATACGCCTACTGGCACTAATACTATGAACATATTTTAGCTTTATTCCCGAAGAGTCGATATTATACATTCTTGAGATTTTTTCCTCGGGACTTTTAAGTTTCCGAAATTATATTGTTCGATAAAAATTTTTGACTATTACATAACTTGCAAAAGAATATTTGAAAACAAAATAGTGATGTATATATATATATATATATATATATATATATATATATATATATATATATGTACATATTATAGCGATCGTAACGAAAATCGATATTTTCTTTATAAGATAAGCAACGAGTAATCTGTTATCGATACGAAGAAGTTTATAAATGGTAGACATAATCGAATCAATAATATTAAAAAAAAACTGCATATTCATTCAAATAATTCAATTTAGCTTCGGGCATCCAGACGATTGCTCTATAATGTTCGATAAAACATTCTTATTCCGCATTAAAATCATTCTGATACATGTGTGAAATTTTACTATGGATAAAACGTGTAGGCATTACTGAATGTTGTACTGCGAGCCTTCAAAGGGCTCGTCGCAACTATTTCATCATATAATATCTCTAATTTTGGCCAAATTGAACAATAAAGAGAATTTCAAAGTTTGTATTATATATATTTATTCAGTATACAAATAATGTAAATCTGATTTTTTTTTTCGAATAGATTTACAATCGAAGATGTTATCGCGACATGTATGCTGCTCGAATAGCATCAAAAATATCGAGTCTAATAATCTGTAGTAAAATTCTATGTCAATCTATATATTATAAGATCTATATATTATATTATAACTATCCTGGAGACTATAGAATTTTTTTTAGAATTCATAATAAATTTTGTTTTTCCAAAATTGCATATAATTTTACAACATAATTTTTTCATAAAAAGAATACATTGTTTCGTTCGAAAGTTCAGTTATATCTACATGAGCGCTTTCCGAGGACCCCACGCCATTTTTACATCCGCTTTGAATTTCCAAAATTCACTGTAATCCCATATTTTACAAATATACCGGATTGAATGTGTCATTTATGAAGGATAAAGAAAAAACAAAAACAAAACCAATCGATTTGTTCAATTCGCCAAACCGGTCGATTTCTTTAATTTTAACAAACGTTTTATTATAATTTTCTCGCCATAAATCAAGAGTGCGAGTAATTAATACATATTGTTTAAGCAAGGTTTTGGTTCGTGGGCTATGGTGTCCTACATGTTATATTACTGTAACGGTATATTTAAATCGTCAGACCTGTTTTTTTCCAAAATCGATACAAATTCGTCTACGGCATTGGTTTTGGTCATCGTACAGAGTGAGCGTGGAAAAACGCCTATCTATATATATATGCATACTTTTTTTTTATTTAAGCTTATTGAAACCTCTTATGCATACTTAAAATTTATTTATTTTTTTTTTATCACATTTGCACATCTTGTAAGTCTTTTGAGGCATCGTAAAACATACACACTCGCTCAAACACACAAGCACACAAACCTTGATTATGAATTTTGGTTTCGGCAGAAATCAAAGTACGAAGTTTCGCTTTTCTTGTAAAAAGTTGAAGCAGATTATCTCTTGCTCAATTCCATACGAGCAACATGGAAATCACATACAATCACATACATATATACGCGTAATAATTAAATTTCCTTATCTCCACCATATAATATACCTTGCCACCCACATATGTGTATATACGAGTCAATAAGCAATCACACTTGCGAATGCAATATACCACTCGCTTTTCTGCTACATTTCAGTAAATAATAGGAAATTTGCGAGCATGCATCAGT
Source organism: Sycobia sp. Sy_11 (assembly GCA_018907035.1). Lineage (NCBI taxonomy): Eukaryota > Metazoa > Arthropoda > Insecta > Hymenoptera > Epichrysomallidae > Sycobia > Sycobia sp. Sy_11. The sequence goes on from JACCIC010000106.1 coordinate 1,262,824, forward strand.
TTATTTTTTGTATTTGTCAAGATTGTATAATAAAAATCGGTATGTATGTAGATAATTAACTCCTCGACAATCATTCACACAATCATAAGATTTCAAATTAAAATTCATTATCGCCGAGAGAGTATCATACGTATAAGTAACACAATGGAGGCAGTAGTCCCGTATATATATATGTGTGTGTATGTATATATGTATGCGGTCGGGAGTCGATTTTATCGTAAATCGGGCCGGAACTCGAACTCTCCGCGTACGCGCACGCGCGCGCTTCCATTTTACATTGGTATATCGCGTCGCGCATCGTCTGCGCGGGCCGTAATATATAGCGACGGCATGCGAGAAATGCGCATTGTGTAAAGGAACGCTATAAAGCGCGCAATGTAAAGGCGTGTATGATACACGGGCGCATTGCGCTCCTCTGACGCCACGGTCAAAGAGGCATTGATTTCCGTCTACATATTATACATACGTGTAACGTAATGAGCTTTTTTTTATATATGTATGGGTTATTTTTTTTTTTTTTTTTGACTTTTGAATAGATCATGTATATGATATAATATATAAATAGTTTTACACGCCACGTGGTGGGAAAATGTTTGTGCAACTATAGGCTTCACCCATAGGGTGTGGCGATCTAATATAATATACACACGAGTGTAATATATGTACACAGCTCTCCCACTTTCATATTGAAATAACAGGATTTCTTTCGCGTGCACTTCTATAAAATGTGCAATTATCTATAATGTTGAATCAAAGAGGGTTACTTTGTATGCCGATTGTGCTCATCCAACATCTAAATAAGAAAATCTTGAAATATATTCATGAGAGAAATATATAATTTCTCCGACCCTTCGCGATGTAAAACATCGACAATATCTCTAGGCGACGAAGCCAAATCTGAGCTTTTACTTTGTAGGATGTGTGCGAGAAATGATATTTTACGAAGATAAAGTTAAAATTACATTGCTCGTCGATAGGACGACGGGTAACCAATTCCTTGACGTACGATGCTTGCCAAAATAATCGATAAATTATAATGTAAAGACAGTTAAATTATCTATGGGAGAAGAATATTGCATTAAAACGAAGGATTTCAAATTATTGTTTGCATACATCTTAGATGTAGAAAATGGAAGAAATTATATTATATTTCTCTCGTGGATGATATTTTAATTATTTAATTGAATTTCACCAAGTGTCATAGCCCTATTCAATTTTCCTTTTTTAAGATTATCTCGATGTCAATTCGCCGATCCTTGAAGCGAATGTAATATATATAGCATCTTTGCAATCAGCAGAGGTATAAAGTAATTAAAAATACGATACAGTAGAAAATACGAATATGTATAATACCAAAATTAAAGATAATTTTAAAGATAAACAAAAAAATTGGACGAGATATTTTATTTATGGATTATCATATATTCTACTTTCATTACTTCCTATAATTTACTATGCAAAATACATGTTACTGCTTATATTGCTGTTTATAGTATAATATTCATAATATAAAGTATACTTTCCATTTTTTTTAATGGATTTTTTTTATATTAGTACTTTATATTAGTACGTTACAGAGATTTGTATGAGAAAGTTTGAACTAATATATATTGTATAATAAAAATACTATTAAACTTTTTTGAGTATCATTTTTTCTTTCACTTAATTTATTATTGCAAAAAAAATCTTTTCCATTACACAAGCTTGCATGTGAAAATGAATAAAGAATATGCCTGCTAAACAGATGAATGACGTATAGTAATCATATATAATATACACAAGACTTATAGACCTACTACTTACAGATAGCTCAGACTATTGAGCGGCTTAAAAAAACCTCGCGCATCGATCGACTAACAATAAGTGTAAGGTGCTTCAATACCAGGGCCAAGGGCAATTTCGTCTCATTTTACGGGAGACGACGACAATAAAGAGTGGTCAAAAGATATATTTCTTTAGAACTCTTGGAAGAATTCAAGGTTCTTTTTTGATGATTTGATAAATTTTTTAATTTATTTTATGAATGTGTCGTAATTTACATCTATTTTATACATTTATAGCTTCATTAGATGTTCAAAAAATTATCTGTAAATGCAAATAATAAATAAACTATATAATTAATTAAATATAAGGTAAAATAAACTACAAAACATTTAATAAATCTACTAATACATGACTTTAATATGAATAAAAATATCATAAAACATTTCATAAAATGAAACAAGATTCTTAGCGAACCCTAGTAAGACCAATGCAGTAAACTTCGGTATATTATAAATATAGATATATGTCGATATGCTAGAAGTATAGATGCATAAATGGAAAGAACCCGGAATATATTTTCTTGAGGACCATCGATTAACTATTATGGATAAAACCAGATATCTTAGTGTAGCCTTTTTCGTAGCAGGCTAATCTAGAGACATTATCCGCAGCTAGAGTGAACAACTCGGTGAACAAAGTTCACATCAGTTCTATAGGTCTGTAAAAAGCCCATTGGCAGTATCTGAAGTACTTCAATCGCTGACAATTCTGATTACCTATTAAACCATCCATAGGCCCATACTGATATCTTGGCCGAGCGTGAAGTTACATATACCGTCAACGAATCACATAAAGCTCGTCATAATGAACATCGCCATGGCTAAAAAAAGAACAGTGGTCCATTGTAGACGCAATGATGTTGCTCTAAAAAGTAAAAATTCATTAACTGAAAGGAAGATAACAGAGAAACTCGGCTGCCGGTAAATCTGTGAAAAATTGAGAAATTTTCCTTATGTTTAATCATAATTCTATGAAAATTTTTATATTCGACAAGAATTATAGGATAAGATTAGTCTTTGAGACAAGCATTTAAGCAGTACTGCCTTTTCAGGAATATAGGAATCTCTCGCTGACAAATGATTCTGATGTATGTTTGACAAGTGCAGGTAGCTGACCGGTGCTTAGAAAAGATACACTATGCAATTATATTACAGACTGAAAGAAAGACCATTCATATGAAAGCTCATGAATCTGGACTGTTCTGGTTCCCTGGTTATAGGAGTATTTATGGCAACGCAAGCCCAAAAAGACTAGCTAAAGCTACGAGCAACTAAGAAGGAGAGTCACAATCGCCAGAAAACCAGTTGCTTCTATCTTGATAAAATGCATAATATATAATAAAAAAAAAGACTACCTTACCTTTTAATTGCGACAATGGCCCCTTCTTCTAATTATTTATATTAAATTTTTTTGATTATTTACAAATTTTTGCGTGATGGTTTTTCATATTTTAAATCGCTTGGTAACTTTCAACATATTTTCTTTCTTGTCTAAAAATACCATTCAACGACTCATTAATATCCAGAATATAAAGGTATATAGAATTCCTCGGAATATATAAGTTAAACTTTATTATGTCTATAGTAAATACAATGCAAGAAAAATAATGTTATCATATTGTGTTTTTCAGGTACAGCAATTCGTCGATTAAATAGTACATTGAAAAATAAATTTTAGTTTACTCAAAGGAGAAGTGTTAAAAAATAATAATAACTAGTATATGTAGCAAATCAAAAAATATTTATTGTGTTTACTGTAAAAGTTTTCTATAGTGTACACTGTGACTATTAATAATTAATAATTTTTAAGATAAAAATTCATTAAATTTCTCAATAAATAATAATAAAATTTAATTAGTGCAAAATAAAATCTGCAGTTGAATTTAATGAGATAAGAACCATTGAATGGTATTTTTACATAAGATAAAGGATGTTGAAGGATACGGAAAGATTGAAAAAATTAAAAACAATTGATAAATATATTAATAATAAAAAAAATTTAATATAAATAATTTTCACATAAAAATCATTAGAAGGAAGTGGCATTGGCACAAAAAGGAATGGTATTAATTTTTTTATTATATTTAATGTATCTTACCAAGATGCATTTGGTTCTCCGGTGACTGTAGACTCCCGTTATAATTAAGAGAGTCGCTCATGAAGCTTGATCCAAGTCCAAAAGGAAAAATGAAATATACAAAGACTAGTAAAAATATATTACAAGACTAATCTATAAAAAGGAAGATATGCGCGTATAAGGCTGAGTATTATAGTGGAATCGCATTAATAGATAGATGATATAAAATTTATGTAGAAGTTTTACGAATTAAATGAGGAAGGAAAATAAAAGAAAACCAAATATTAGACATACGTATTACATGAAGTATAACATCATACACTCTGTTGCTATAATGATATTTGATACTATCTCAATGTCAACTTATGCTTTCAGAGAATAAACGAACTATCTTGCCATGCTACATTTTCAGAACGTTCAAATGCTACTAGGATAGTATTAAAATATGATACTGACAGAGCATGCTCACTGCCCATACTAAAAGATTCTAGAAATTCTCTCGATCTAGAGAGAAAGTATGGAATATTATGAATAATTAAAAATTATACTTATTTCGACTGTCCTGAATTAAATTAATAAATATTTTTATCAGTCTTACAGTCTTTATACTATAATATATTATACTAACATAATGACAGTCAGACTGCCCTTATTTATGATCACCTCCGTAGAATCTGAAATAGAAATTACCACTAAAAATTAAATTAAATTGGATGAAAAATTAATAATAATAAAATAAATAAAAATAACAAAAATAAACTATATTCTGTTAGTAAAGGACAACTTAACTGCCCCCACCATCTTAAATTTAAATTTTCCTTCGATGCCCGATGTTTCAAACCGCTACGGTTCATCTTCAGGACTAAACTGTACTTGTTTAGGATTTATGGAAAAAAAAGAAAGAGCAAAGAATTAAAAAAAAAGAATAAAGAATTGTGTCAAAAGACTCCATGGGGTATCAAAACAATGAACAAGACTATAGAAAGATAAGAAAGCAATAGAAGAGTTAGACGAGGATACCCTAGTCTATAGAGATCAGAGACTATCACCTATAAGAGTCTCTGATAGTCTTTTCAAAGAAAAAATAGGAACGTTCAAATTATATTTTGGTAATAGCAAAGGATGAATATCATGTATGGAATGAATATAATACTAATAAAATTAGAAAAATACCTAAGAAAAGTCTGCACTTAAACTATGAAAAAGAAAAATAATGTAGAAGAGCTGGAGGTAGCAGAAAAAAATGAAATTATAACGGAAATCGGAAAAATTAAAGGTGATAGAGGAGCTTAATTATTTAGGATACATAATAAAAAGAAATCGTGGAAAAGAGCTTGCAAAGGGTGATTCGTTTCACCACCCATCGTACGATTCGACTGCCTCGGGATATGGACGTGGACGATGAGCAGTATTGTCTAGATTCTTCAAGACATATGACTCGGGCTGCACAATGTCAGCGAAACAGCGCGCAACGTTATAATCCTCGTGAGCACTTCGAACGGACGATATGGTCTCGGGAGTTGTGAATTTTCTTTGGGAATCGCTGGAGACCATCTCTCCGCCGACGTTAGTCCATAGATCGATCGCCCCGGGGCATTTCGACATCAAACGTTGAAAAATACTATTCTGGCTTCATCGCATATGCAATTTTAAGATAGAATAAAGTACTATGATTTGCAAGTAAGAAAGTATTTTATCTCGAGACTCGGGCACGGTTGGCTTCTGAAACTTTACAGTGCTCGTTTGAAAAATCATCAAAGTTAACTCCTTCAATCTGAACCAAATTTAAATATCGATAATACTATTTAAATGACTCCTGATAAAGCTTAATTTATCTATAAGCGCATAATAATGGTATCAACTTTGTTTAAAAATTTCATTAAATTTTTTTATAATGATTATACAAGACAAGTATTTTATGAGAAAATAAAACTTTATGCAGCCTTCATAAACGCTTTTTTCAATCTACTATCAAATAGTAAATTCCGATACCCCTGTAATAGTTCAATCTCAAATTCGTGTTAAACAACATTTTAGACTACGAAAGCCGAAAAATCATACCAAAGTAGTAATTTTGAGTTTGAGATTTTATGCAAAGATATTTTCTTAAGCTCAAATCGTATTTTATTAAGAAAATTAATTCTGATTTTCATATTTCAGGTGTTTTTGCTCGATGAAGTGATTACAAATAAGGGCAGCCTGACTGTTTCTATACTTATAGTAGTTATTATATTAGTTTTATAAATAATATTGTAAGACATTATTCATATTTATTAGTTGTTTTTCTGTAAAATGTAGTAAACTAAAATAGTAATAAGTATTCCTTGAGATAAAATACAAAAAAATGTTGTGTTTCATTAAAATAAATTTACTTTAGTCATTTAACAAATTATCGTATTGTAAATTCAAATTTAAAAAATGATATAAACTGTGTAATATTCGAAATAATGAAACTGAATCAGGACACTTTTCAATACTACGCTCCCCTACTAAATATAAGAATGCCCTCAGCACGAAACATAAAAAATAATTCTTTAATTCGTTATGCTATCCATGCATACTTTTAACATTACCATTTGTTTGAAGAAAGCAATTTTCTAAATCAATATCTTGTTTATTCAATAATTTTACAATGCAGTCTTTTAAATCAAGTTCTTTACGATTATCTATTGGCGAAATGAAAAAAAGAGCTCACACATGTTCGTCTAGGTATAGTAACGAAAACAAACGATAATCGATCAACGTGTCAAATGTCAGGCGTAGAGATAACAATAAAACTCCAATATTGTGTTTGACTCATTTCACATTTTATATGTTCAAAAATTTGGTTAGTCATTAAATTTATGCAGTCTTTGTAAATTGTTTTTGACAAGTAAGAAACTTTACCTCGTCTAAAAATGGCTTCGGCAACGATACGATAACTTACTAACTTATAATCAAGACATATCATCATACAGTGATTGTGCTTTTTAGTATTTTCGCGATAACAAATTAGTTCAGCGATCCTATTCTATTTCAAGAATCCATTATTTACAAAAAAAAAATTATCTTAATGGTCTGAAAATACTTTACACAGTACTTTTTTAAAGTTTTGATTCAATATTTGGAAGTACATTTTTTAAGAGTATGGGTTCCGCCTTGCATCGGGGCTCTGTTACTTATACACCACCATCAAGCCCCCCTCCCTTGATCCGACACTGAGTAGAAGCTTTTCGTTAGAGTCCGCCACTGCTTATCGTATAGAAATAGCAAAAAATCTCTCTCCAAAAAGAAGTAGATCCATCAAGGTCAATCAATACTTTGAACCTATTTTGGTAATCTGAACACAAATTTTCAGGGTGAAATATGACAAAAACTGAAATATAAATTGTCGTTAACAATTGAATGATTAAAACTGACTTTTACCATTTTTTTGGCATTCCAGCTTAAAAATTTGTGTTGAGGATGATGTCAAAATACCTGATCTATATCATATGTAATAGCTATTGCATAAAAGTTAGGTGTATTGTTCGCTTATTAGATATACTTTCATACAGCTACATCTTTGCATAAATTATATTATATATATTTATACAGCTATATCTTTATATAAATTAATAAAAATAAAAACTAGTTGAATCACCTTTCTATAAAAAAATTATGTTTTTTTCTCTATGCTTAAAAAATGTAGGACTCTTGTTAAGTCAGTAATATATGGATAACCATATCGCCTATAGTGAAGAATTATATGTTTGTTAAAAAATTCTAAGAAAATCAAAAATTACAAAGTAAATAGTAAACGCCAAAGCCTATAACTTTGTAATTTTATATGTTCATTAAATTTGCAATATATCGAGTCCGCTAATAAATATTTTTGGATTTTACAAAATCAAGCTGATTTCAAAAGTAAACTTTTTAACTAGCATTCTAGTTTCTACCGCCTTCTATAAGCAATTAAATTGTTAATGCCAATTGATTTACCATTTGTTTGGTAATCTGACTTCAAAATTAATATTCGAAAACTTAAATTTCAAACTCTGAGTGAACTCATAATTTTTAACATGTAGCGGAACTCATCTGGTTCAAATCTGTAACAGTCTGTAATCTGCTATAATGACAACTCCAAAGCATGCTCCAAACAACTATCAGCTGATTCTCTCAGCATGGCGCCACCTGTCGGTAAATTCTGCAATTGTTTTTGCAAAAAATTTAGTCTAAAAACATGGTAAATGATCAAATCAGATCAAATCGAAAGAACAATAATACGCAATGGCAACCGGAGGTTTTGTCATTTATGGCTATTTTCGAAGAGATATAAACTAAATAATTTATATGTTATGGTGATTCATGTAACAAATTGATTATTTTATATGTGTTAATTGAAAGTTGTGTATTATTTGTATGGTTGATTTATATTTATCGAAAAATGCATACTTTTACTTTAACCTTAACAATGCCATATAAAGGTTTTGAAACTTGGCTGTCAGTGAGTGAGTGTATTCTTCCATTTAATGATGATATGAAATAAGTTAATCGAATATAATCATAAATAACTAATAAGAGTTTTTAGATACCTAAAACAGAACGATTATTGCGTGTTCAAAGCGGCTTTTATGATATTTCAGAGGTTATGGGTGTTATTATTGATATTTATTCCAATCTATTGTCTACTATCTTCGTTGCTCCAGTTGCTTTATCAAATGACAAGCTGTTAATTTCTTTTTGTGATAAAATAAGTGTGATTATTGGTGCTCATTTCGCGATGTTTGTGTTTGCTTTATTTTTACCATCTATTATATAGATACAAAGTTTCTGTGTTAGAGTTGGATTGCTATTTGGACTGTCATAGCCAAGTTATTTTCTGAATGTTATATATTAATGTTATAAGTATCAATTATAAAAGTTTTTATGTTTCAAACAATATATTATAGTTTTAAAAAGTTTTAAAGTGAAACGTATCTGCAATTGAACAATATGAGCATGAAGATGCTTGTTTTTTATGTATAATGATATAGAAAGTTATTTTTAATTTTAATAGAAGTTAATATAAGTGAGTATAATAATATATTTTATCTTAATTTTTATTTATTGTATTATTTTTGTAATTATAGTTATTTTTTTATATTATATATATATAACTTACATGAAAAGTACCTACACCATATAAATAAAATATCTATTTATATAGGATTCTTTTATCATATACCTAAACTTTATATTCATCAATTGCAATTTTGTATTATTAATGTTTAATTTAAGCTTACTTAAAATATGCAACTATATGCAGATCGAGAGCTTTTACTTTCTTTTATACATTAATAAGAAAACATGATTCGTACTTGTTAAAAAAAAACAACATTTGTGACTCATAGCCTTTAAGTAGTATACTTCTTTATTTGTGAGTAATATATTCAAACTTGCTTATATTGTTCATTATCATTTTGACTATATAAATTGAATGATTTCAATTATTGTTTTCAATATATTACTATATATTATATTATAAATACAATGCTGTAATAAATATTCATTAACATGAAATATACTTACGCTGAAAGCTAAGGTTAAACCTTTAATATTGCTAATTAATTTTTATTAATTAACACTTATAGTTTTTAAAATTATATCACAAAACATTCTAAATAAATTTATTTGTTTGTTTTTTTAACAGAGATGGCTTGACAAGAAGAAGTAAAAATGTTGCCTGAAACACAGGCAAACATTGAAAACATGACAGAAGGTTTGTAAAAATCTATTATTTTACATCATAATCCAGTTATAATAATTACTGAAATCAATTAGTACATTTTAAGTAAATAGCATATACATATATTTAATTTATTATATATTAATTATTTAATCTAATCATAAAACCAATAATATTCGCTTTATATTTTTTTTAATTGAACTAATTTATTATATTATAGAAGGTGAAAATCAGCCTAGTGCTGACAGTAGTGTTCAAAATGGTAAGTCATAGTTTTGCAAACTTTTCATAATATTTTTGTAAATAGTGAAAGTACAATTTATGTTTCATACAAACTATGTAGAGACACTGAAAATTTCAAATTCTCCCATTTATTCATAATAAAAAGAAACTTTTCTTTTTGAATTTAGTATTTAAAACAAAATAAAATTCAATGATTAAAATGAACAAAATTATTATAATTGTTTTTTGTTTTTAATGTATAATTGTAAAGTAAATATAATATTTTCATTAGAATTTGTGTTTATATAGTTCTTGCAAACACTCATTAAGAATGTTTTAATATTAAAGAATACTTAATATAAAAATATAGTAATTATATTTATAAAAGGAGTAGCTCTGTACAATAGTGGTATTATCTCAAGTATTTACACTTTTCACTATATATAAGCTTCAGTATATGGTCAAAGTCAGGTGTCTCTTAATTTAATTAAGCTAAGGTCTACTATACATGTATACTTCAGTTACAAAATGGGGCTTCATTTCTTAGTCTATTTCAATATTTAGAATCAGAAGGTATTGAATTGATAAACAGTAACATAAATATATCAATTTTTATTTGTAATAAAATAGTTATTTAAAAATGAATTTTTCATATAGTACACTTACTTTATTTTTAATACTACTTTATAGCTGTCTCTCCTTTCTATCTTTTTCTAGAAGCCACTGAGTCGCGAGTGGTTCAAGGTGAAGGTCTTCATGAAGGAACAACAGAGACATCAAGTTTTTCAGGCTCTTGTCCAGAAGCTGTATTAACTCATGGATTGCAAGGAGAAAGTAGCGATGCATCAAGTATTCGTACAGCTAGCACTTCTGTATCTGGCAATGGTTTGTTAAAGACGAATTTTTTATTTCAATTAAAATGACAAGAATATAAAAGGATTTTATAAAAGATACTTAATTATTTAATTTATATAAATTACTAAATAGTAGCTGATACATTCTACAAAAAAGACTTTTTAACAATTTTTAATAATCCACATCATATATTCAATTATAAAATTATCATTTTATTACATAATTATCAATGTAATATAAAAATTATACAATTTTTTCCATTTATTTTTGTTAAGTACATGAAAAGAAAAGATAAGGCCATCACTTTCCCTCTCTAGATATCCCATTAGTACTAATCATTTTACAAAAAGCTAAAAATATTTTTTTTATATTTAAGATTTAAAAATCTAGATTGATACAAATTTTTAACTTAAAAATTATTATTGGTTTATAGTTTTGTTTTTAAATAATTATTTATTATGTACGATAATCATTAAACCAATTTAAAATTTTGTTTTAGTTCTATACATTTATCAACCATAAATATTTAAAATGAACCTTTATTTATTTATTTAATTAATTTTCATTTATTATATAAAAATTAATTGTTATAGAATCAAATTCAAGTAGAGTAAGTATTGTGACTGTAATATTACCTTGGGGTGCCCAAAAAGAAACAATGAAGCCTCAACAAGTGGGAGAAGTGGATTTAAGACCTGGAGAATTCGTAATGCGATCTTTATTTGCTGATTTTACAGCTCAAGCAGAAAAGAAAATGGAAGCTGTTATGACAGAAACGGTAAAAAATTTACACTAAGACTTGTATTAATTATGAATTAAAAGAAAATTCTTCTAGTTCATACTAATTTAATAAGAATGTAATAAATACTCAAACTAAATCTGTAATTACAAGATATTTTTTCTATTTCAAAACTTTTTTACATAAAACAAGCTTGGTTTCTTTTTATTTAGGAAAAACATCTCTCTAAAGTTCTACAGAGAGGTGAAGATGCTCAATTTGATCAACTTTTATCAGCTTTTGGATCAGTTGCTGAACATTGTCTTCCTTCAATCTTACGTGCTCTTTTTAATTGGTATGAAAGACAACTCACTGATCATGGAACAGATCAAAAGAAACTTGCTGCTACAAAAGAAGATCAAAAGGGCAAAAGGTTTAAAAAGAATCTAAATCTATAGACAATTTATACTCTTATAATTGAAATTTTTTGTTTTGCTTATTATTTTAATATTTCATTTAAATTTTAATTACAGCATCATGTATACAATAGTGTCAGGAAGTGTAGAGACAGTTGAAAGAAGCGAGGCTGATCTACTTCAAGAAAGAAGAGATTTGGCTGTTGAATTTATATTTTGCTTAATGTTAATTGAAATTCTGAGACAATTACCATTTCATCCAGGTCATGAAGACTTAGTTTCACACATTGAAAACATTGCTTTTAAACATTTTAAATATAGAGAAGGGTAAGCATTTAATTATTTGAAAGTATTACAATTATTAATTAAGTTTCTAATGAAATATTTGTTATAGAATTCAAAATGAACCAAATGCAGTAAATATTCATATAATAGCAGATTTATATGCTGAAGTAATAGGAGTACTAGCACAGTCTCGATTTATGTCTGTTCGTAAACGGTTTGTTGTTGAATTAAAAGAATTACGTGCTAAAGAACCAGGACCACATATAACCCAAAGCATAATTTCTTTATTAATGGGTATGAAATTTTTTAGAGTTAAGGTATTTATTTAAATCACTGAACAATATTTTAATTATGTAAAACTAATATTTTAAGATATTTATTTTAAATAATTATATTACAGATGGTACCTATAGAAGAATTTGAAGCATCATTTCAGTTCATGCAAGAATGTGCTCAGTATTTCTTAGAAGTAAAAGATAAGGATGTAAAGCATGCACTTGCTGGTTTATTTGTAGAAATTCTTGTTCCTGTAGCAGCTGTAAGTAAAATTAATAATTGAGATAGTTAAATTATGTAAATCAATTTATACACTTTATATAATATTTACTATTCTAATATGTTTTACAGGCAGTGAAGAATGAAGTTAATGTACCTTGCTTAAAAAATTTTGTTGAAATGTTGTACTCAACAACATTAGACATGTGTACAAAAAATAAGCATCGTCTCGCACTGTTTCCTTTAGTAACTTGTCTTCTATGTGTTAGTCAAAAAACTTTTTTTTTACAAAACTGGCACTACTTTTTAGCAATGTGTCTCTCTCATTTAAAAAATCGCGATCCTAAAATGTGTCGGGTTGCTTTAGGTAACTATATTTTTTGTTAATATTTTAATCTAGTTACTTTATATCTCTTTAAATATGATCTAAATTAACTAATATTCTTTTTATTTATAAGTAAAAATTATATTGATATTTTTTTTTTTTTTAAATTAAAAATTGTACTTATGTCGACTGTTCTGAATTAAACTAATAAATATTTTTATCGGTCTTACAGTCTTTATAATATCATATATTAGCTAAAATAGTGACAGTCAGACTGTCCTTGTTTATGATCATCCCCGTAGAATCTGAAATAAAACTTATTACTACAATAAATTATATCAGAAAATTAAAAATAAAAATAAAATAAAATTAATAATAAAATAAAAATAAAAATAAAAATACAATAATAAGTAAAATAAAAAATAATAAAAGTACTATTCTATGTTAGTAAAGGACAACCTGACTGCTCCCACCACCTTAAATTTAGGATCACCTTCTTGTCCAACGTTACGAACCGCTACAGTTCATCCTCAGGAACTAAACTGATTTATGAGTTAATTTATTATTATTTAATAATAATTTATGTTAATTTATTATTTATTTATTATTTATTGAACTGATTTATTTATTTTAGCTAATATATGATATTATAAAGACTGTAAGACCGATAAAAATATTTATTAATTTAATATTGTTTTTTAATTTTATTATATACAAAAATAAAATTAAACATTTATATTAGTGTTAAATAAAATTCTTACAAATTCTTCCAAATTATACTTTTCATCTTTTACAGAGGCTCTCTATCGTTTACTGTGGGTGTACATGATACGTATAAAATGCGAAAGCAACTCTGCGACACAAAGCCGACTGCAGAGCATCGTCAATTCGCTCTTTCCAAAGGGTTCTAAAGCTGTGGTGCCACGAGACACGCCTCTCAATATTTTCGTCAAAATCATACAGTTCATAGCTCAAGAGCGCTTGGATTTTGCAATGCGCGAAATCGTTTTCGATCTGTTATCGGTCGGAAGGCCCGTTAAGATCATTCTAACGCCCGAGCGAATGAGTATTGGCCTACGTGCCTTCCTTGTTGTAGCCGATAGTCTGCAGCAAAAGGAGGGAGAACCACCGATGCCTCGAACCATGGGTGTTTTACCCAGTGGTAACACTATGCGTGTAAAAAAAACGTATTTGAACAAGGTTATTCTTTATTTTTTCTTTTTAACTAACATCTATCATGAATTTTACAATTTCATATGCTATACACGTTGCGAATTCTACCTGTCTAAATTTTTTAAAATTTCAATAAAGAATTTTTTTGTTAAAATAATTTGATAATACAATATTTATCAAGTCAGAAATATTAAATTATATTAATTTTTCAGCATCTTTTCAAACTGATTAATTTTTTCTTAAGCAAATAAATAAAATGTAAATATTATTAACTTTAATTGATCAAAATTATTAAATTAATAGAATCTTTGCTACACACTTGGTGAAACATAATGAAATATAAATTAATATATATAAAAAAATTGTGAACACATCCAAATGTACTTATTAAGTGTACCTTACACTATATTAATTTATAGATCAAAACTATTGTTAGAGCTTAACTACAACATTTTCCCAAATAAATTTCTAACTTAGTACTTATATTTATATGATTCAATTGTTAAAAATTGAAAAATGTTTTATTTTTACAGATGTTAACGGAGGATACAGCGAAAAGCATCGGCATGTCTTCTTACTTTCCCCATGTACGCCGCGTTTTCGTGGACATTCTGCGGGCTCTCGACGTACATTATGGACGACCGCTCATGATGACGAGTATGCAAAATGTTAACAAGGAACCTGACGAGATGATCACAGGCGAGCGTAAGCCTCGCATCGATTTGTTCCGTACTTGTGTCGCGGCGGTGCCGCGCCTCATACCGGATGGCATGACTGGTGCTGAGCTCGTGGACATGCTGTCTAGATTGACCGTCCACATGGACGAGGAGTTAAGAGGTTTAGCGTATCAAAGTCTGCAGACACTTGTTCTAGATTTTCCGGACTGGCGACAGGACGTTGTACTTGGATTCACACAGTTTCTTGCTCGTGATGTACAAGTAAGTTTAAATATTTTTTTCAAATTTAGATTTACTTGATTTGAACAAAAACAATGTCAATCCATTTTTCAAAAATAAATTTTTAAATAGAAATATATATATATATATATATATATATATATATATATATATATATTTGTTTTTGACGAAATTATTAACATTGTGATTTTTTTATATTTTGACAATTAATAGTTAAAATGGGCAGACATGTGTGGAAAATAAAATGACTAAATTTAATAAAAATTGATTCATTATGTTCTTAACTTTAAAAAATAAGTTTATAAGGACACATGAATCGATATTTATTTAAATTTGAAGATTATTAATTTAAAATTTGAGTATTATAAATTATTAATTATATTAAAAGAATAATAAAAAATCACATGTATTTTTATTTTTATTATTACTTTATAATATTACAATAAGATTACTATCATATTAAAATATTTTAGAATATTAATTTTAAAAATATTAGCTTTTTTATGTTTTTTAATTTTAATAAATGTTTATATCTGTGCCCAACTGTAGTTAAAAATATTTGACAAATTTCATTCACTATGATTGTATTTGTGAGCATGTAAATTATTATTAATATTTATCTCTTACCAATCAGTATAGTTTCTAAAAAAATAGAATTCTTCATTGGACTGTAAGACCAATAAAAATATTTATTAATTTTATAACAAACAGTTGACATAAGCACAAGTAAAGTATTTTGAATAATAAAAGTATTATTTTTAGATTTTAGATTAAAAATTTATTATATTCTCATTTTTAAGTTTGAAGAAAATTTAACATTTCAACAATATTAGTTTTATTTTCTAAATTTATAAATAATGATCATTATCACTTGTTACAGGATACGTTTCCTCAGTTGGTAGACAATGGATTGCGTATGCTGTTACAGTTGCTTACCTGTTGGAGGAATGCATTAGCAAATCCAAGTGCTAAGACCAAAGAACAGCCTGTCGACGGCCTACGTCTGAATTCTCGTATGATTTCTGGCGATACAAATGCAAAAAAGAACGAATCTCAAAAAGTTGAGCCGATATCGAGCATTTTTCATCATATTGAAGGCTTTGCTCTCGTTATGCTATGCAATTGTCGCTTGTACCCACGCCGTCTCGCTGTCCATATATTGAGAGAGATCAAACTTTTATTAAAGACGTTTGGTAATCTTATTTTAAATGCTTTTTTGTCTGATAGAAAATATTTTCAAAACCATTTAATTTAAAATAAAAATAAAATATTTTATTGTGAAGATTCTTCTTGATATTCTTCACTTATATGTTAAATTTAATATAAAGAATTTGAATTATATTTATTAAAATCTTTTTATTAAACGATTCTATTTATCTACATTTTAATTTAAAACAAGTAATCTAATAGAGACTTATCTATTACAGCTAGTTTAGAAGATGATCAGCCTGTGATTGATGTAATTGATGTCTGTTGTCCTGCTATTTTAGAAAAGTATTATTATATGTTACCACCTGCAGAAAAAGCTGCTGCAGCATCAACTCCTAATGTTGATTTACAGTGGATTGCTGATAGAAGTAGCTGTGTTTGGACAGCTGGTATGCTTATTTTTATAATTTACACAATAGTAGTAAAAAATTGTCTATTTCTTCATCATAATTTAATTTTCTAGGATTCCATGACGAAAACAGCACAAAAAGTTCCTCATTACTCAATTTAAATGGAGCCGATCCTTGGAGTAGTTGTTTATTTGCATTTTTAGAAAAAGATAGAGTTTTAACATTGTGCCCTAATGCTGTTGCTCATTCATGGCCAATTGTTTTTAATCGTATTAATTCTCTTTTTACTGTTGTTGATCCTACGTAAGATATTTTGATATTATATAAATGAAATTAAAAATAATATGAACTTAAAGTAATATAAGTTCATTTAAAAAAATGATATGAGTACTAATAATTAGTTTATACTTTTCTCAGGCCAGTTAATGATAATAGAGCATCTCTCTTACGAAGTTCTACAGCAGTTCGTAAGCCAGTTAACGAAAGAGATGTTTATATGCATGTTTGGAAAAATTACCTAACATTTGGATATCGTGTGGTTCCACCTATTCCAAGTCCAGTCATTCGTTGTGCAAGTCCAGACCTTAGCTTAAGGTAAGAACGTTTAATAAATATAATATTTAAAGTAGTATTAATTATTTTAATAAAAAATTTAGATTAATCTTAAATAAAGTTAATTTCAAATTTTTAATTAATTTAAAATTGCAAAGTTTCAACATTTAGGCTTTTGGTGAATGGTTATGTTATTTAAAAATTAAATATGATATTTAATAATTATTTACTGAAAGGATAATTATTAGTTCTATTAAGTATATCTTAGATCTTTTTATCTAATTTACTAACTTTAAATGAATTTCTTAGCTTACATTTTATAATTGTTCCTGCATTAATAATAATTTTTGAAAGCTTGTTTGGTAATGCATTTTTGCACTATAAGATTTAGTGATAATAACTTCAATTATAACAATAATTATTTAAAACTTCATTAGATTATAATCTAATAATGAAAAAATTTATTATAGAACATTTAATCATACATTTTAGGTTATATATGAATAATGTTTGTGAAAGAAATTTCGATTTGTTTAATATCAATTGGTACTTTGTCTAAAAATAAGATATCCATAATAGGTGCTTAATTTAAAATTATATATAGTATTTAATAGATTCATTATCTTAAAGGCATTCAAATGAATAAATTCCATAGCAGTTCTAAGAAACATCAGTAAATTCAACATTAGAACTCTGACAAACTTTACAAAATTTATCTTCAATCCTTACAAATAATCCATAGACAAATCTTTGGTGTTTTATTGTGCTGAAGTCAATATCTTGTTAAAATTCTTCCTATTGTCAAAACTATATAATAAACAGTTTTTAATAAAGTTTTTATCAATATTGTACAAATAGTTTATATAACATAAAGTGAGTTTTTAAAAATGTTTTAATACTTAAAAACTGTCTATTATATGGATATTTCACCAATTATATCCAATTAACATAAACCTAAGTACTTCAGCCCAAGTATCAAAAAAAAATCATGCGTTAAAGTTTACAGTCAAATTTATTGTATCCTTTTTACGCATTATTATTTTTTAAAGATGTTACTCACATATAAATACTTTCAGTATAATCCTGTTTCAAACATTAATGCGTAAAACAATCAATAACAATTTTAATATTATTAATATTATTACTGTTATTTTTTAAAAAATTTTATTCAATAATGGAATTATGCTAAAATAAAGATAATATTGAAAGCAATGTATATTATACAAATTCTCTTTGTGCAAAAATCGCCTGTCGAAGCATACGCAAATATTTGCTGCTTTTGCGCCTGCAACTTTCTCCATTAACACTGCATGGAAGTCATTGTTGTTTTATTTACATATATATATATATATATATATATATATATATATATATATATATATATATAAATTTTTATTATTATCTTATCATGAAGTATGAAAGCTATATATTTCCAATATAATTAAATCGTCGTGAACTACTGATTTATTCCTGTTATAATAATTTAATAATTTGATAAAGTCTTAATGTCAAAGTTGCTTCTCTTAGCTAATATAAGTATATTTTGATGTTTAAATTGCTTTTCTTATTTGACATTTTCATAATTAAATCCGTTTGTACTTATATAGCAGAAAATCTAAACAAAGAAGCAATTGACCCTGTAAAAATGTATATTTAGCTTTCACACATTTAGGAGGTATCCGTGGAGGTATCTCTAAATATATAAATAGGCATTAGATTAGCGTAATTGCCAACTTAAAATTCTATTTAAAATGAAAAAAAAAAAATAAATAAATAAAAACAGAACGAAAAAACAGTAAACAATTTTCCTGCGTCAATCAAAAATGATACATTAGCGAAAGAAAAGAGTATCTTGGCGAATTAGACTGTATGTGCAATATACTCTAAATATATAGTGGTCAGCATACGGTGGAGTTTGGTGTGTTGTGCATGAGTAAGGAGTTGAGTCAGAGCCTGGAGAACCTCGGCGGGGCCCAGACCCTGCCGGGACGCTTTTCCGTACCATCCATATCCGGCATCTACACGAGGCACAAGCGGACCAGGTGAGACCTTACTAATTTGAGACAAAAAGCAAAAACAAAAAAAATATACAAAAAAAAAAAAAAAACAATGAATTACTTAGCAAATCATACGCCGCTTCTGGGAGTAAAATTACACACTCGCATATCAAGGCTGCTACAATATGTTTACATCAGATATAACACATTTTTATATACAGAACACGATCTTATATGATACTGTCTCTTTTTCTCACACTCTGTTATAAAGAGAAAAGTGGAACTGTGATGCTTTTTTTTTCCAAAACTTTTGCTATTTTACTTATATTATATAAATATATTTTACGAGCTGAATCATTTGGAATCGGCGTAACTTTTCTTCGTTTTTAATCCTTCCTCACGCATTTATCAATTTCAATAATGCAGAAAATCTGTGCAATTATTTATCTCAAGCTATATGTGAATTAACAATTGGTTTTGTTTATAATAAAAATACACCCATCTCGATTATTTTACGAATAAATTAATACATCTAGAAGGATAAGTTTCAGTAAAGAAAGTTCATTTTCCCCACAATATTTTATAAAACAAACAAATTGACATAAATTATGAAAGAAAGAAAAATCTATTAGCCAAGATCTATTAAATATCTAATAGTTTTTTTTGCCAGAAATTAATAGTTTTTTCATGCGAAGTGTAAATTATAAGAGCTTTTTATTGGTACATCATAAGATAACATATGGTTAATATAATGTATAGTTAAATCTCTATATTTATAATTTGTTTTTTAGAGAGTTTTCTCTCAAAATATAAATTCATAGCAATAATTGAAGGTATCCGGATTGAGGTAGATATAACGTCCTTAACTCTGAATTCACATTTTAAATATATGTATAAATAAATATACATCGATGCAAAAAAAAAAACATTTTTCACATCAAATAAAATGTCCCCCTTTCACTTCATCGTATTTTAAAACCTTAAGGAAATGTCAGTTGTTTTTTTTTTTTTTATATTGATCGAACAAAAATTGGCCTGATAAAGAATATAATATGTGAATATTAAATTATTAAAATTTTTAATTAATTATGCCCTTTACTTGCGTCTATTTTACATTACTGAAAAGTTTCAAGTAAATTCGTCCAGCCTTATAGAAGTGAGAACCTTTTTAAAATTCCTTAATCATAAATTATAAATAAAAGTTTAAAAATGTTCTCGCTTTCACGCAGTTTAACGAATCTGCTCGAAAATTCGCAGAAAGGTAGAATTGAAGTAAATAAAGGACATGATTAATTAAAATATTTTAATAATTTAATATTTACATATTATACTAATATTTACATATTACTACATATATTCTTTAAACCAGAGTATTTTTACTTGATCGAGGAAATTTTAACTCGCCATCTCCTTACACGACGGCTTTTATGTTTTCTTATTTATTATCTAATTTTTATGCAGATTTACGTGAATATCTACGTAAATTTCGATACATTTGATATTTTATATATATATATATATATATATATATATATATATATATATATATATATATATATATAATGTTTTCAGGAAAGAATTGTAAGTTTTGTAAGAAACTGCGTATTTCCGCCAACCTTCTGAAAAAGAATATTTTTTCTTTGAAAGCCTTCCTTTAATTTTTTATATAATAATTATTTATATAATAATAATAATCATAATAATAATTATTCGTATAGTAGTATTGATGATTATTATAGAGTGTAGATTCCAAAAACTTGTTTTTCGCATTTTTGTTTATAGCTCAGAACTTGAAACAATTCATGCCAATCCTTTTTATAAAAATAAAGTTTTACAAAAAGAATTAGATCTACAAATATTATGAATAAAAATTCTAATTATATTTTAAGTTAAGTAAAATTTTTTTATCCTCATTTCCTAAAGCTTTTTTTGAAAACGTTGTTTGAGAGAAAAATTTAATTAAAATTGTTTTTTTTTATTGTTTATAAAAAGATGAAATTGCCAGAGAAGGGATTATTTGATATGGATAAGAAAATTTTTTTACCTATAGATATATAAATCTATCATATGTATATCAGAATGAAGGGCAATTTGTGTATCTGAATCCGGGTAACCCACTCATTTATCTGGAGTATTCCATGAAAACAGGCCATTCTCGCCAGTTCAATGATTTTTAGCAATTTATGAGCACTGATTCAAATTTAAAACGTTTATTGTTTGTAAAATCATTGAAATAAAAAAAACATTGTAATACATAATATCTTAACGAAACAGTTTTCGGAATAGAAGAAATTTAAGGTTTTAAAATTTATTTTATCTATTTTTTTTTAAATTATCTTTTTTCATCTGAATTTGTGACGTATAAAACATCTTTCATACTCGTTATTTATAATAGACCCCTTTACTTTATATAATATAAAGTTTTTTTCTTCAAATATTTAAGCATTTAAATAATTAGCATTATGTTGTATATATATATATATATATATATATATATATATATATATCATACCATATCATCATATCATATCATATCATACAATATCATAATATTATATGATATCATATATTATATACTAATTTATAAAGATAATAAAGCGTGTTTTTGTTTATATATGATAACCGAGAAAACTACTGAACCGATTGTTCTGAAATTTGACATATAGATTTTATATTATCTTGGGAAGGACATAAGCTATGTTTTTTATTGAAAATCATTTTACTTTCATCAATAAATTAAGTTAATGGTTTTAACAATCAGTTTCATTAGCGGCCACTAGGTGGCGTCTTGAATCACGAAAATCAACTCAAAGTAGTCCGCTTAAAGTATTAATACCAAGCAAGCTCAAACGAATGTTCATATCCAACTTTGAGATTCGTATCCTAAAGAAGGTGTGGCGTTAGTCGGTATTACCTTTTTTGTTCTTCAGGTTAATCTGACACTACACTCACACCTTATGGATATCTTTTGATTTTTGTGAATTTTATTTTCTCTTACGATAGGTAAATTACGGCCAATTATTTATAGAAACATAGATTTTTATATTTAGAGTACTTTTTACTTAGATATTATTGAATTATTTATGAAATCGATTAAATTATTATCTTGGGCGAAGCCGAGGCGGGGATGCTAGTATATATATATTTCTTTTTCTCGTCAGAGGTAACGACAATAACAATTTATTTTATACAAAGAAACTCGACATATTTTTCTTTTTCTCTCTCTCAATTACAGTTTTGGTACATAATATTTTGTCGATAAAAATGTTTATACTCTCCTACCCTTGCACGATCTATATTTTTTTCCTCTAACAATACTTGAGTGGTCATCTATAAAATTGAATGACAATGCATGAAACGCCATTTAACACGTTTAAGATGTATTATAAGTATATCATCGCTTTTGTAAATATGCGTATATATGTTGTTTATGTGTGCGGCGGAAATGCTTCTTAGTTAATATACCTGCATACAGCAATTTATGTTTATCCATATACCTGTATTTAATACACTTGTCAAAAAAAAAGTATACGATTTATAGCTTTATTTTTGTTTAAGACTGTCAAAAAATTTCAGGATGCCACGTATCTTCAGTTCGGAGAATCCGTCGTTATAATTTGAAATTCCTGTATTAATTCATACGGAAAGTCGTAATATTGATAAGTTTATTGGATCGATTATAGTTTTAAATATTTGCAATGTTAGTAAGTGTACGTATACGGACTTGATGATGAAATTATTTTTGATCAATTTAATAATAAAACAAAAAAAAAAAAAAAAAACAAAAAAACTGTTCGATATCTTACACACAATAAAAAAAATCACGTTTTATTCAGTATGTTGAACAGTATTCATGGCCCTTTAGCTGACATTTGTATACATTATAAGTTTTCCTATAAGTCTCTGGTAAAGCAGATCCGAAATGAATACTCCCTGGGAAGCTTATTCGTTATATACAATGTACAACTTTAATAGCGCATAAATCTTAATGTCTACTATCCCCGTAGACATACGTTTATTTATTAAACCTCGTACCCTTTATATCATACCCTTTTTTTTATGCGCACACAGTTATACGTCGAGCAAAATAAAATTCGAACAGCTATATATACGTCGAAGGATCGCTAAGGTTAAAATCGGCGATAAAAAAAAAAATAAATAAATCGATCTTGCTTCATGGGCATTTCGGCGGTACTACGTGTTTACTGGGGTCAAGGGTTCGTTGGATCAAGTGGGAGCTTTTAGCTTCAAAGAGCGAGCGAATACGCGGATAATAGCGATTTTAAAAAGATCTTTCAATTCCAACGATAATAGAGGATGGATCAAACAGGGTTTTTAATATGACTTTGTCGATTTGAAAAATATTAAAGGCAAACAAACGTGTATCGCGTGTATAAGCGGGCGTTATTCTGCGTTTGTTTTCAATAAATTTATTTTTTTGATTTATTTTTGGATTTATTTTTGGATTTAGGGAGAGCAAAGGTTGAATAAAAAATAATTTTCTGATAATAATAATTGTCGGAGATAATTTGTCTCAAGTCCGTATACGATGACTGATTTTTATAAATATTTATTAGTAAAGCGGAAGAGGTTTTTGAACATTAATGTTTCATTAAAATTGTGTGAATTATTACATTAGGGCTTACAATAATCTCGTTGGAACTTTCGAACATTGGCATGAATTTTCAACGTTATACGTATATATATATATATATATATATATATATATATATATATATATATATATATTATAATACATAAAAAGTAAATTAACATCAGCATTGGAACGGTTCAAAATCTTGAGAGGTTCAAGCTGTTCGGCTCTGAGAGTTGAATCGATTCGAACCTCAACTGTTCTAACAGCGTAAATTTGTTAGACCTAAATCGATCTTCTTATGATGACATTACAAAAATTAAAATTTTATTAATAAAATTGATGAAAAAGTCTTTAAATTAATTATATCTTTTTCTGTGTACAATAGCCTATAATGTTCAGCAAATTATTGGGAAAAAAACTACCATCCTCTTAATAATTCTGTAAATACTGTGCTATTACTATTAATAATTATACAATCTTATAATAATGGGACTAAAAGTACTAAATAATTATCATAGTGAATTGAATGCCAAAGTATTATTCAGTTCAATTGTCTTTAAAAGCTGCTGAATTGCTCAATTTACAAAATAAAATTTGAAATTATTTTTTTTTTATTTGCTTTAATTATTTTTCAATTTGGACCTGTGAAAAAATTGAAATTCATCTCTTTTACTAAAGTTTAAATAAATGTGATTTATAGATTCTTACAATTATTTTCATTTATTTTTAAATATTCAGAACAACATTTTCAGACTTAATGTTATTCTTTTGTTAGAAAATCTATGCATTTATAAATTCTTTTAATCATGGGTACATATATTTGCAGAGCATTAATAATTGATAATATCAAGTGACAAAAATATACATAATTTGAAGATTTTCCATAACCAACCAGATTATTCAGAATTTTTCATTACATCGTGCAATTATAATTTAATACAATCCAAATTTTAACGAATGTAAATATTTCAGCGAATGTTCTTTTATTTGATTGAAATTGAAGTTTATTGCTTGATTTAATTGTTCTTTTTTGTATACAGCACCCTATTTCACGCAAATATTTACTATATGATTTTGTTCTATATAATATATTAATTGAAGTAATTTGATATAATTACTCTATAAATTTATCTAATATTACAAGTAGATGCTGTTCTATCGTATGAGAAACTATATCCATAACTTTTAAGACTTCGAATCACGGTATTCAAAATTAGCTGTATTGAATTGAAAAATGAATAAGTCAAGTAGCCTTTTGTTTTGCTCATCATAAAAGGCCGAATTACAGTCCGAACTCAATTTTAGCTCACCTGCGTCGCTAGAAATAAATCACCTAAAGGAAAAAATAATCATAGATTCTTTCATGCCTATTATGCATATTTCTCACCAAATCCGATCAGTGCAACGACACCCCCACTCATAGCACATCGCAGCCGGCCATCATCGACCATATTATATAAATATATATAGGATTGGAAATCCTCTCCAAGATACGGATGTAATCCGAGCCTCAGGTTTATTGTCTCAGATTTTAATCGTCGCTCCCCGTTCGTTCGTTTACAGCTCGTCGCCGGACAGCCTCTCTGCGGAGCGCGGCGACAACAAGTCGCCGGGTACGAACGCGAGCCCGGCGGCCCTTTACAAGCTGACGGTGCCGCTCCTCAGATGCGAGACGATCGACGTACGTGACGCCGCTGTACACGCGATCGGCAAGGTTAACGCCGACGCCCTCAAGTGAGTCGATTATATACACATATATGTACATTATATTATGGAACTGCATTTGGACGTTATATATGATCGTAAAGGTTTGCGAGGTTTAATAGCAGGGAGCTGTTCAGTCGAAGAATATACAAGGCTTAATGTAATTTTTGGAGTTCATAGTACGATATCGAATGCCCCAAGATGCTTTTGTCGATATTCTGATTAAAGTAAGCGTGTATAAAAAAATTATATACGAGGCGTGGCTATTAAATAACGCGACTGGTGTTATAAAGCAGTTTATTTTGATATTATATATATATGATTACCACCTTAAATATACACCCGTCCTCTGTGTGGCTGCACACGAATCTTCCATTGTTCGAGACAGCGCTGGAAGTGTTTTTTATCAGTATCTTTAGGACGCCGCGCGCCGCTTTTTCTTTTACGGCATTAGCAGCCTATAATCTTATTTGTTTTAATGCGCATTTCACCTAAGAAAAGAGACAGAGCTCGCACGGTGCAAGATCCGCGCACTAAGGTGAGAGGTTTAACATGCGAATCTTGTACTTGGGTAGAAGTTAGAACGAGCCAGCGCATTGTTTTGATGAAGAACCCATGACTTCTTCCGCAATTCTTGTTGTTTTTTTCTTGTTGTTTCACACAGTTCAGTAAGAACACGAAGATATAAAAGTCTACAAATGTCGAAAAAACAATCATCGTTGCTTTGAATTTAGATTTGATCATTTTTTTTTTTTTTTTGACTCCTGGCGAAGTTAGACTCTTCCAGTGTATGGATTGACGCTTTGTTTCAGGATCGCAGACAAAAATCCAAGATGCGTCACATGTTATTACCCTTTGTTTTAAATTTGAGTCATTTTCAATCGCATTTAAAGTGTCAATACAAACATTTTTACGAGCTTTTCTTGTTTAAAATATGGGGATTTTACGTATCAGTTTTAAAATTACATATCGCAAATTAAAACTTTCATGTAGCTTTTGCGGCACATTCTTAGTGCATTCCTATAGATTCAGTAATAGTACAACCGACGGTCAGATCGAAAAAAGTATTTACTTTAACACTTTTTCCCCAATCCTAGGTGTCTATATTCGGCGTCTAGGGTCATAATAAATTTTTTGTTTTTGAAAATTTCGTGTTAATTGTATTCTTACGAGGTCCAATGCATCCTGTATTCGTTTTATCGTATTTTTATTATCTAACTGTTTTAGATCGTTATTTTCGTTAATTTCTACTCCTGGTGGCTAGGAGCAGTATTATATGCAAAAGATATTTCCGATATAAATCAATCCCAGAATCGATTATGCATTTTTTCTAATATGTCTAATAAGGGTCATAATGCATTTTTTCTAATATGTCATGTTGTTCTGATTTTGAAACACATATTTTCCATTGTGATGCTTCGTCTATTTCATTAAAGTCAAGTGTATGTAATATGTGTTTGTATAGTTTATTATTCTCTATACAGTAATCAGGATTATTTTCGGGATCAGCTTTGACGGTTGATATACATTTCATATACCAATCCTCTACGGGTTTGTTTACATTACACAGCTCTACGGGTTGGCGAAACAGTGTATCGGCGAGAAGGTTATCGTTACCTGGTCGATACTTAATTTGGAAGTCATATTGACTAAGTTTGAGAGCCCATCTAGCTAAACGTCCTGACGGGTGTTCTATTTTGTTTAACCATTTTAAAGACTGGTGACCGATCAGTACAATAAAATAGTAACCTTCAAGATAGTCTCGAAACTTCCAGATACCCCAGTTAATGGCCAGACACTCGAGCTCTGTTGCAGAATAATTTTTTTCTGCCGGTGTGAGAGTGCGACTGGCATACGCAATAATACGTTCGTTTTTTCGTATGATTGTGTAAGGGCGGCTCCTAGTCCTTCGGTGCTTGCATTGGTTTGTAATATAAATAGCTTCTCCCAGTCTGGACAAGCAAGAATTGGCGCATTTGTTAATAACTTTTTTATTTTATCAAATGCTTTTTGTTGTACTTCTCACCATTCCCATTTAGCCTTTTTCTTTATTAGTTTATGTAGAGGAGCTGAAGCATTTGATATATCTTTTAAAAAACGTCTATACCACGATATAAATCTCATGAATCGTTGTATTTCTTTGGCGTTTCTAGGTGGAGACAAATTGGTGACTGCTGCAGTTTTTTCAGGATTGGTATTCAGACCATCTTTATCTACTATATGACCCAGATATTTTGATTGGGGGCGGACAAAGTTGCACTTGTCTTGTCTGTCAAGTTTGATTTCAGTTTGGCGTTTTTCTCCAGTTCCTCCAAATTATTTATGTTTGAGGCATAATTTCGATGCCATAATTGTGCATCTCCACGCAGCAATTCAAGATATCCTCGTAAAATTTCTTCGTCGGTATATCTATAAGCTTTTTGGAGCTCTCTTACTAGTTCTATGAATGCATATAGATTTTTACCATCAAAATGGCAATTCCATTTTCTCATTTGGTCAAATACTTTTGCAGTGGTTCTCGTTGTCTCTGCGTATGGATTGCCGTATTAAAAAGTTGATTATTATGGCTTGCCATTCTATTTATTGGTGTTGATGCATGCGATATTTGTAGGTGACGAAGTACCTGGATTATTTTGTAGATTTCGTAAATGTTGTAATTCTGTTTCTAGTTTTTCTAGTTCTTGAGTTCTATCAAGATCTTCTGTATATTCTGGTGCATCAATTGGTTTATCGGTATATTCTTTAGGATGTGTTCGGACATATGACACCAGACGAGACTTTAATAAAGGTACATTTCCTTCGCTTTGGATCAATTCCTCTTTTGTTAAATGATAAATCCAAGATACTCTCGGAGTAGACATGTTTTTTTTTTCATTATTTCAAACAATAATTTTTGCCCTTACAATTTTGATTTTAACAACTGAGTTTAAGTTATTCACAATTAATTTCAATAACTAATTATTTTACTGGCCTCTGTTCGGGCACCATGTAATGCTCCGTCTCCGCTCTGCTTATAATTTTTATTATAATATTAGGGTTGGTAGAAGAGGGGTATTGAAGAGGAGGAGCGTATCGGGATTGGTTGTCGGAAGATTTAGGTGAATAACTTTTAACTCGTAGAATTTTACCAAAAAATAAATAATATGCACTATATTCCAATTAATTAAATACAAAAAATATAAAATAAATAAATAAACTATCAATTAATCGGGATCTCCGTGTAGATTCCCTGCAACATATGAATAAATAAAATAATAAATTATGATTTTGCTTTTCGTATATCTTATGTATATATACATATAATTACAAAGTATCGCGCGCTAATCCGATTATTTCGGGTTCCGAGATTTCGAACAGCCTTCACCGATATTTTTTCTCTTTCTACTATTTCTATATTTCCGTATATTTATCCGAACGGCCCGGTTCGTCTACTTACACGAAACCGAGGGCGTTTGACAATTTTATTTCGCAACGACACTTGTTCGTTTTTATATTATTCTACGGTGTGCCTTATCAATACTATAAAAAGATCGAAATTTTAATAAGGATATATTTAACTCTTATTAAAATTATCACTTCCAAGTGCGTTTCACATAAATGAAATAATTTATTTACTTAACTAGTTCTATTTACATGAGTTGCATTTTTAGTTGTCTGTCTGGCAGACTTTTATCGGTATATTATAATAATTTAATTCGGAAAAAGGGGCGTATTTTCTCCGAATACATTATATTCTGTCTTGAATTTAAATTAATTTAAATGCTTTTATTTCGCGGATTTTTCCTTATGTCTTTTTCTAGATTACAAATTACCTTTTCAGAAGTCAGGTGTGCCTGTTCTCCTAAGCTAGCAATTCTTTTTAATTCCTTTTTACGAGTAAAAGTGTCTTCCTTTTGCCTCGAAAACGAGTTTTTCACCAGAAAAAGGAAAGAATTGATCCGTCGAAGGAGCATCTGTTTATTTCGTTAATCAAGAGGTATCCTTCCTCAACGAGTACCGAAAT
Source organism: Sycobia sp. Sy_11 (assembly GCA_018907035.1). NCBI lineage: Eukaryota > Metazoa > Arthropoda > Insecta > Hymenoptera > Epichrysomallidae > Sycobia > Sycobia sp. Sy_11. The sequence goes on from JACCIC010000106.1 coordinate 1,292,228, forward strand.
CGAATTTTTTTTTTTAAACTGATTTGGTTTTAGTGATTCGGTTCCTTACTCGAGAGGTATCCTTCCTCAACAAGTACCGAAATCAAATCTACCCCAAGGAAAAGTAGACGATTCTACTTTTCGGTCGGAGTGTGTTGATTTGTTTCGTCACTCGAGAGGTAATCCTTCCTCAACGAGTGCCGAAAATGAACCGCCCTTCTGGCAAAATTTAACGCACTTTTGTACATGGTAAAAGTACGTTAACGAAAATCTGATTGGCTAGTGTTTATTTGAAAATAAGTTAATATTATTTCTATAGGTTAAACTGATGTTATCTATAATATACGATTAATTTATTCTCTCTATTCTACTCTATGTTTGTGTTTGTTTGTTATTAGTTATAGAAATAATTTCGCGCGTATATTTATCTGTTATAATAATTTAAACGCTTTTCTTTACTTGTAACTCACGTTATAATTTAATAGCCCTACCTCGTGTGTGTATATATATATATATATATATATATATATATATATAATTTTTTTTCTTCTCCAAATTTCTTCAATTATTTGCTGAGAGAAAAATAAATTATTAAAATTCGTGATTTAACATATAATCATAGGAGAAGGTGGTATGAGAGCCTACAGTTTTTAATAAAACTATTAAAAAATCAATTAAGAAATATATTACAGGTTAAATTCTGAAAATAAAAAAAATAATCATGAAACTCAAAAGTATAAGATTTTCGAATTGCGAGCAAAAGATCCGCGAATGCTGTATATTCAAGGGAATATCGGAGTCTGAATAAACAAAATTCATCAATGAATAAATAATCTAAATTTGTCTCCATGGCCATTTTTATAGATTTCCTTATAGTCTTCCTGAAGAAAAATAAATTAACATTTGTCGCGTACACATTCATTGACAGATAAACCTTTGCCGTGTTAAATCAGCTCGAATGTATTTACTAAACTAAAATTTTACCCTATCTGCAGGTGATTAAAAAAAGGTATTGTAACGAATTTTCATCTACGAGCAGCGGCGTTCACGCTTTTCATTTTAACTTCTAAATTTTTCAAGATTATTTCGGATAATTTTTGTTTTTTTTTTTTTTTTTTAAATATTAACATCGCTCTATTTCAACATCTCGCTACGTATTATGCGCGCAAAGACTGCCAAATGCAGTTTACAATCGAAACTCGCATGTGTGTCGCGATTAATGTGCAACGACGTTCGCAGAGACCTGATGGAGGAGCTCGTGCCTTACATTCGCGAGGCCGTCGACCGTAAGCAGGAGAACATGCGGCGGCGGAGACGAAGGGACGCCCTGAGGCTGCAGCTCGTGCGCGTACTGGAGCTGATAGCCGAGTACGGGACGTTCGGGATTTGGTGAGAGCACTGTTTTTTTTTTGCCGGTTATTCGTCTTCTTCTGCTTAGCTTTTTCTTTATTTATTTATTTTTTTAATTTTATATTTGTTTTTATTTGCATAAGTACTGCGTGGTCATTGAATGGGACGAGTGGGTTTTATCGTGCGTCTGACCGGTCGTCGACGCGACTACTGGCATTTATCGATAATCGCCGATGGCCTACTCGTACTCGTATTAAAAATGACCTCGTATAGATATGAATCAACTGTATTTAATTTTACTATATTTACCATGTTTTTAAAGAATATAGTATATAAATAATTTGTTTTTTTTTTCGTTTTTTTTTTGTGTTTTTTTTTATGTTTTAAATCATTATCGAAAAGTTTCAAAGTGCCTGAAGATTAATCACAAAACGTAAAACTTGGAACAACATTTTTTTCTTAAGAACAAATCTCTTCTTTCTTTTTTTAATCCTTTAACAGTCCCGCGGTACTGGATCGGGAAACCCAATCTCTTCATCCGACCTTCGTGGAGTACATCGATGGCGCACGCTTATACTTCGAAAACGAGACGGATAAGGAGGCGCCGACCGTGCGGGATATTAAACTTCATTTTTGCAACTTTATTAGGAAAATGCTCAAGAGTTTCTCCCGTAAGTGTTTGATCGAAATATATATATATATATATATATATATATATATATATATATATTTCCATTGGAGAGAATATTCATTATTATTAACATTCACTCTTCGATGAAAATGAACTAAAAAATTCCGATAGTATTAAATTTGATCAAATGATTAAATCATCGAAAATAACCGTTTATTTTATCTATTAGAATATATTTATATGTATATATATATATATATATATATATATATATATATATATATATATATATACATACATACATACATAGTTGAAAAGTATTTGCATGATTATATTAATTAAAATCCTTACTATAATCCTTACTATTTAAAATACTACGAATTCGTAGATTTTACTTCGTATACTTTATACTTTTTTAATATTATCAGTGGAATGGAAACACAATATGACCGAATAGTATAATTATATATAACATGGGCGTAAGATGCGAGTTTAGCTGGTAGACGTTTCCCAGAACCTCGCGTCAAATAGTACTAGAATATAAATTGTCCCTTTTCTGAGAGTAAGTGTAAATTAAAGTTTACACCCCCGCAGGGCGTAAAATCAATTTTCGAGCACTGTTTAATGAAGTAACATTTTATGCCGGATGGTAGGGATGTAAGTGTATTTTACTCCCGTTGTTGTAAAATACTTATTTAGTTACTTTTATCCCAATCAAACAAGTTTCAAGATCTTCAACTGTTCTACTAATCCGTTTTTTGGAATATACTTTTAATTTCCATTAACAAATAAAGCTTACTCTTTTATTCTTGATTGATTATAAATAGTCATTGAATCATTACTTTTCATTAGTAATTTAAGGTAAATTTATTTAGCCATTAATTTCCATTAATTATGGAGAAAAAATTTAATTAAGAATTACTTTCAATTTGTAGTAGCTAAGAATTTTCATTCGATTACTTTCATTTACATTAATTTGATTTCATTCAATTAAACTTTAATTAAATTTGCCAAATCGTATTCATGACTAAGAAATTGGATAAAATTAAATTAATTTAATTTATTTATATTGAACTATGTTAATTAGCTATGAATCTTTCGATATTAACAGCTAAATGTTTAAGAAATAAAAATTAAAAATCACTCGTAATTGTGTTTACCAATAATTATAGCGATTGAAATTCGATGCTTTCAGAGCGGAATAAAAATGAAATCTATTAAAAAATTATGTTGACAATTCTTACAAATTACAAGTAAGTTATGTGGATGAAAACTTTCATGTATGCCTCGCTCTTATTGACAGCTCAAATTTATATAATCAATTAAATTATTGTAAAAGTAGGAAATAAATTTAAGTTAATCAATCTATCAGCCATTACAAATCAAAAGAGACGGCTAATTTATATTCTTTGTTGTGAAGCTACTTAAATTATTAGTTAATTCAATTTCTCCTCAATTACTAATTCGATGCAACTTTTAATTACATTTATATTGAATCACCAATTAAACGTGATGTCTAATGAAAATTTTTGCTTAATTACTGACTAAAAGTGACTATTAGAGTGTTTTCATTAAACCTAACTTCCCAATCCTGATTCCAAATAACAATTCATGAAACGAAAACTTAAATCTGAAATATTGCCCAACACGACGCTCCGTTATTAGAAACGTCATTTTCAAACGAAACCTCCCATCGCGATCAAAAAAAAAAAAAAAACAACATCTCTCAATTCACCGCAATCGAAACTCGACACACCGCCTCGCATCCCATCTCTCTCCGTCCTAATCTCTCGTCCCTCCTCCCCCACGACCTCCGCCCCCCTCCCCTTACTCGTCGCAACGCCCGTAAATTTTAATCAACGCCATCCTCTCTCCCTCCCCCGACAGTCGAGGCCTGCCACACTCTCCTCAAGCGCGACCTGCGGCGCAATCTCTTCACCCTGTTCGCCAGCTGGGCCGGGCCTTACGGCAGGCCCCTGACGATGGCGGCGAGCGCGGCTGCGACGGGGCTCGCGGGCGCCGGGGCCCCGGGCGCTGGCGTCGCCCACGCCGTCGAGGAGGAGAGGTCGACGTGCTCGGAGCTCCAGCTCTCGGCCCTGCAAGCGATGAGCGGCCTGCTCTGCTGCGGCGCCTGCTTCAATCCCCAGAGCCTGTCGGAGGAGGGCTCGATACTTTATCAGTGGCTGGATCTGCTACTGGCCAGCAAGGACGAAAAGGTCTGTTTATTTTTTGTTGTATAGCGTGTAAATAGAAACGTTTGTGTGTGTGTGTGTGTGTGTGTGTTTTATGAATGATGAATGTTGGCTCGAAAAGGAGAGAGATTTTCATGAGAGATTTTAACGAGAGCTTTTGACCGAATGAGAGATTATTCACAATAAAATACACAGACTTGCTTTTCAACAGTTAAAACGCAAAGTAAATGTAAAACGAAAGATAAACTCTACTTCATATACGATTCATGCGGATTAATTGTCAATTATCTAATACTAGTTGCATAATTAATTTGATGAAATGTTTAAATGATAATGGGAAATAGCGGCTCTTCGATGTAAAAGTAACGGGGAGCTGAACTTAAGAAACTAAACATATTTATTTACAAAAAATAATTTCTTTGTGTTTTTATTCAATATTTAAATTGCGTCCAAATCCCATTCCGATTTAAACGGATATCACGTGTATGAAGCAGCATAATATGATAATTTAAGGAATAGCATCAGATCTAATATTTCACGTGACTTAGTAATACGATTTTCTGCTTAAAGTTGCTATGTCAGTGCCAACAATGCCTCTAAGCTCTTTGCTTAAACTGCGATAAATGATATATCTGTATGTAATACGTGCACCTAATCAGTGACGTCACCCAAATGATATCGATTCAAATTATTAGAAAGTGAAATATAACGAATGAGAAAAAAATGGTTAATGTTTATTATTTTGCAATAAGCTATCGTTTCATCAAAAAATTAAAAAAAAATAGAGTTCAGTTCCCCATTGGTTATAAATTAAAATTCTGTCGCCCGAAAAATTGTAAATAATCATTCGTAATTTTAGAGATTTAATATGATAATTGGTCCACCTAATAACTAAAATGCGAATCCACTTCGTCGGGAAAATATTTATCCGATGCCCACTCAACATAGAGATTAACAATCTAATATGTATTATATGAAGGAGAACTAGATAGAACTATATATATATCTAAAAAATTGGTCTGCAACTTCTAGACTATCGTTTAAAAGTTGTAAAGCCAAATGCAAAGGTCTTATAGCTTTTGAGAGTCGTTCATCTCGAGGTACGTTATAAAATATATGTAAAAACTTCAACTGTATTTTTCTTAAAGCTGGACTTTTTAAATCAAGGGGTGCGATAAACTTGTAACTAATTGGACCAATTATCCTACAGTTTTTGGATGAAATTACTTGTGTCAAAATTTTATGCTCAATACTTTATATAACATACGATTGCATAGCGAAGATACGTGCTTTAAGGTATCGCCTTAAAGAATTTTGCCCTCGTTTGTAATATCTTATGTTTTTGCAGGTTCGATCACGATAAAGCAATTTTTTGTTTTATTTTGAAATGGACAAAAAATATATAAAATTACGAAAAGTTTTTAAATATAAAATATGATTAACATCAGTCGGACCTCGAAAATTACAAACTTATCACGATTTTAAAGAGTAGAGTAGAGAAGAGTACGTGTGGTTTAAAATATCTTCCAGCACTAGTAAGTTAATTATTTACCTCGTCAGATTTAGATCTCTCGCTCTGCTCGGTCATAAAGCGCCTCACGAACTAAATAATCAAGTCCCATACCAGTGATGCAGTGTACTATTTCCTTAGAGTAATGAAAAAAAAAAGAAATAATAAAAAAATACCTTTTTCCTTCATATTTCTGTAAATTTAATAGAGGAGAACATAAAAGAAAAAGAACGTCTTGATCTCGTAATTGTGAATTTGATATTTTACGAACTTTCCAGCAATTGTTATTGGTTATTTTTTTTTTTTAACAGCAATACAATTTTTTATGCAATTCTATCTGGAAAAGGTGAAAACCTCGGTTAAAGCTCGGCTCGATATCTCCTCGTAGGAAGATATGAATTATTTTTCGCGTCACAGGAATCCATCTTGCGAGCCCGGAAAACGACGAGCGTCATAAATATCTTCCTTACTTTGATTAGTTTGTTTGTCCCCCGGCGGAATAAGGTCTTCTCTCTCTCTCTCTCTCTCTCTCCTCTCTCTCTCTCTCTCTCTCTCTCTCTCTCTCTCCCTCTCTCTCTCTCTCTCTCTCTCTCTCTCTCTCTCTCGGTCTCTCTCGCTTTACTCTTCGCTCGGGCATATTATTCAAGGCATAAAAGTAAAAAAAAAAAAAAAAACAATGGCGAGGTCTGCCACGCACGGAACTTTTATTTCCAGATTTACAGCCTGGCCCGCGAGACCGTGGTGCTGCTACTGGAGGGCAATCCCGACATCGGCGCGCTGCTCGATTGGGTGGTCGATCGCTGCTACACGGGACTGCCTCAGGTGGCGGACGGCTGCTTCCTCGCGCTGGCTACCATTTTTAGCGCTCGGTGAGCTTAATTTTTCTGTTTTTTTTTTACGCCCTGCTCTTCCCCCCCTCCCGCCCCCTCCCCATGAATATAAATTTTTCCGCACTTCCGCCATCCCGGCCTTTAACCCTCGGCACGCGCGCGTTTCCCGCTCGAAGTTATCAAAATAAGTATGCAATTTCTATTCTAATGCAAGTTGAGAAGAAAGCGACGCGCGTACGACGTACGTGAAATTGCATTTTACGACGGCTCGGGCTTCGAGGGCTTCCCTGCGCTCTTCTTAAACGCGCGTTGTCATCGTCGCTTTAGTCGTAAGGTCGTCTAAAATGCATTAGCGACACTTATCCGTATTTTTACTGTATCATTTGAAACTAAAATGGAATATAAGTACCTTTCATTTAATTCAATTTTTATTTAAATGCGAAACGTGTATGCACAAAATATTTTATATTTTCAGTAATGATTCGAACTGTTGCGCATTTTGAACGTTAAACATCAGTAATTTATAAAACGAGTATATAATCTTCAAAAACATATTATCTAGTAAATTTTCGATAATTTTCAAAAACTTTACAATTACTTGATTATTGCATTAACTAAATAATAATAATAATAATAATAATAATAATAATAATAATAATAATAATAATAATAAAGACACGTCGCAGGATAATCAATTCTCAACTTACCACAAACTGTAAACCTAGAAACTCTAGATTCCGAAAACCCTCAGCTGACAAACTTCAACCCCATAAACCGCAAAGTCCGCAAATCTAAGATCCACGCATACTAATACATATACATCTCATTTTCATGATTTGTCACTTCCATTTTCTTTTGAATATTTCGGTACATGCAAAAAAATACTCGGCAACGCGCTTGGAAAAATGCTCCATTTATTGATTTTCACTTAACATCGGGAAAAACATATAAGACATTTGTATAATTATCTTTTGAAATTTTATTTTTTCTTTCTGAATATTTGTGAGCTCGTACAATTAATAATATTATACAATAGAAAAACGCGTCATTGTTTAATTTTTTTAATAATTAAAACTATGTATCATAATTTGACAGTTTTTATTTATTAAACGGTATTTTAATCAATTTATATACCACTGGATGAAATAGAAATTTATTGCATACCTACGTCCTCCGTGTATATATATATATATATATATATATATATATATATATATATATATACCCTCTGTCTTCTTTCGATCGATTTTTCATTGCCGCCGCTCTTGGCGCCGTTGCAGCGAGTATCCCTGCGATCATTACACCAGCATCATCAATGTCACCCTGATGAATACCGGCTGCCCGCGGGCGCCCGTGCACGACGCCGCCCTGCAGCTGCTGCAGCTGCTCGACCAGCGTTTCTTCGGCAACGTGAGGCCCCTGCCGGCCCCGGAGCCCGATCCTGGTAAGTCCTTTTTTTTTTTGTTTTTTTGTTTTGTTTTTTTTTTGTTTTTGTGCGTGTCTTTTTTGCCGAGGGATCGGGAGACATCGCCGCATCGGCGACATTTGTCCATTGTCGAATGGTCACGTCGAAGGTGTCGATTAAATTATGGGTGTGTGAGTGTAAAACATGTTTTGTTTGATTCACCTGAAGTGTAAAGAATCGCATAAAGTTTTCGGCGCAGGATATTTAATTGCTCCTTCTCGACTCCCTCTCGACCATCGGATGATTTAGAAACACTGGAGATAAGAAGTTTAATATTTAGAGATTAAAATGACAAATGAAAATTACCGGTCACCGGACAATTTTGGAAACTACCGCCACAAGACCGAAATTAATCTTGCAGTCACGATAATTAGAAACAATCAAGTCAAAATACATTAAATGGGCTTTGTTAATAGTTTTAATGTGATTTAATTAAATATTTAAATAAACATTTATAAGAATCCATTAGGACCCACCGTATTGAAGGGCAATGGTTAATATACCTACCTCGATACGGTCCGATTGAAATGATAATCCCCCTAAACCATTATAATTCACTTGACTGTGGCTTTGAAAATAAAAATTTCCACTGGACGCATAGATATTTTCAAACGATTAAAAGTGCAGCTATTTTTTTTTTTTTTTTTTTTGATCAATGTTTTACTCTCGACCGAACCGTATAACGTAGCTTATATAAGGTAACATACGGATACGCAGATTATAGGTTTATTTCAGTATCTTAAAATTCCGGTCAATGCAATAGAATCGAAACGTAATACCATTGTGCAGCGAAATGCAGATAATATATATATATATATATACACATACGCTTGTTGACGCCCACATCGATAATCGGATTTCACCCGCGAGCTGAACGCTGATGTGTCCAATGCGGCGATATATAGATCGAATATACCTCTGAAGAAATTCGCGTGACGTCTCTTGATCTTTCGCCATCGTATAAGTAACGATCGTGTGCCATTGGTTCGAAGGCAAAATGTATTATTCTATGCAACCTCCGATCCATCAATAAAATAAATTATGTACCTCGATGCCATCGACAATTGTGAGACTAATTTTAAATGCGTTGTGCCTGACACATACTACTTCTAAATTAGTAATAAAAAAAAAGAGGATGTTGATACGAATTTCGTGAACTTGTTTACAGTATGATTAATAAAATCTCAATAAAGATTTCTCCGGACAATGAACATTAAAAAAAATTAAAGCAGCATTCATATATTGCATTAGCATTAGTATATATTGTTTAAATAGTATAACATTTTATAAAAATTAATAACGATTATCGATTTTCAAAATTTTTTTCTTGTTCTTTATTATTATTCTTCTCCTTTTTTTACATAATTTCTGAACAATAGCGTTTATTACAAAAACGGGTTTTCCGGCACTCGAAATTTGAAATAAATATAAGCATGTATTTTCTAAACCTCTTTTCTTCTTATTCTCTTAGAAAGTTTACAATTTTCATATAACTTCTATTCGATCAGTTTACTAATTGGTTTATTTGGTTTCGTTTTTTTTATCGATTTATAATGATTAATAAAGTAGAACTGCTTCTTTGTGCAATATTACAGGATATGTAATCTATATAATCTATAGTCAATGGTAAAATATATGATTTGCAAACCTTTATAATAACTATATATATATATATATATATATATATATATATATATATATATATATTACGTAAAATTGATTTATAGATAAATGTAGTTCTATAATTTTTTATTGAAATTTTGCGAAGCTGTTTTTCAATTACACAGAATAAAGTATGCATTACAAGTCGAACATATTTGAAGCGTTGAATAAATCTCTGGTAATGTATAACACGTTATTTAAAGTATTTTAATAAAATATAGCAATTCACTGATAAACGAGTACAAAAATTGAACATATTGATCTGTATATTGTATTAATTATAACTTATCTGTCGTTTTTATATACGTACGTGCCAAGAAACTTTATTTTATTATTATTATTATTGTTGTTGCAATTGTTGTTGTTGTTATTACTATTATTTTTATAAAACTCGTCAAAGCGAGCCGAATTCTAAAGTCAAATTAATACTTTAGTAAAGATTGGGTTTTCTAGGCGCGTTTGCGCTCCCTCCCCCCCCTACCGTTCGAACCGGATAATATGCCGCGTATTATGGAGAAATATTAGTGGCGCGATTATTTGGTCGTTCCTCACGAGCGACTACAAACGCCTGCCTGTCGTCCGAATTTTTTGTCATTCCTTTTTTATGCTCTCTTACAGCGCGTGCCCGATTGAGATTAACGAATCACAGTACGTTGCGTGTATCAACTAAAAATGCGCTAATTGTCGTAAAATGCGCCCCCCTCGAAGTCCAAGGTATCATCGGTCTCGTCATGGAATCTAAAAAAGGCCTCCATCGGGTTGTCGATCCATCCAAGCAGTTTTAACGATTGTGATAATAATGCATATATATATATATATATATATATATATATATATATATATATATATATATATGATTATATTTTTGGTATATAATGACTATTCCAAGTTCGCATTTTTTTTACTTTTACTTTTTGTCATGAAAGATCTGCAGAGATATTACGATCACTGTATAGTATCACAATAATTGAATATCAGATATTTTTCGTAATATCGTGGATTATATTACCAAAAATTTTGTCTACATTTGCAGCATTTCACTTGTGAACCTTTGTACATTAATTCTGTAAATTTTTGCTAATCAAGGAAAAATTTGACGGAGTTCCGTTCTTTACATAACAGAACAATTTACACTTAATTAGACAATGTATATGCTAATCTTAATTGTCAAATTGTTTAGTTAACGCATAGATTTGTAATAATGTGGTAACTCGGTAAGAATAATTAATTCTAAATTTACATATATTCTCTTAATTTAAGACAACTTAATTTTAAAAAATTGTTACATTAAATCAGTTCTATATAAAAAATAATTTTATTGATATACGAAGAATTAATATAGGGAACGAGATAGGTAATTTAAAATATTACAGATTAAATCTATATATATATATGTATGTATGTATGTATGTATGTATATAAATAGTTTTTTAACGAAATTTTAGATATAAATTGAAATTGTCAATTGATTCTAACAAGAAGCAGAGCATGCCGAGCGCGCAAGAAATATATATATATATATATATATATATATATATATATATATATATATATATATATTATATACGTAAAATTCCTTAACCTAACATAACAGGTACATTTGATTTTTATTATTCGAATTAGGTCGACTATATGCTATATTTATACGACGGCGCTCCTTATATCGATACTACGTAATAATTGTATTACGGTAATGATCAGATCAATTAATAATGTATCCTTAAGCTTTTATTTCGCAATACTCCGTACTATTATTATTCAAAATAATATTCGAGAGATTCAACGTTCTTTAATGATATATATATATATATATATATATATATATATATATATATATATATATATATATGAACCCATTATACATTATTTTACTGGCCTCTTTCTTCGCTCGTTTTATTGGAGCAAGCTTTTATTATTCTAGTTTCTAAATGTATGATAATAACTTCAAATGCCTAATGATATTTTAATCCTATTTCTATTATTATTATTATTATTAAAAATAAAACATCCTTAATACTGAAAATTAATTTTCAATTATATAATTATCATAATAATGCCAGTTTGGTAACCGTAATAGTCTTCGCGTCGAATAGAATTCCTGTTTTGTTTCCTTATTATTAATTGTAATCGATTGACCGAAAACCTAAGTAGTATATAAGTAGCTTAATCTTTTCATATAATGTTATTATAAAACCGTTCAATAACTATTTGCGTGTCCTTTCTTGATCAATATTTTTATCAGTAAAACATCGAATATAACGACGTTTTTATAACAATAATACCAATTTATTATTTTTACAGCGAGGTCTGAATCGTATATAGAGTGTACGTTGAATAATTCCGAAACAAACAATTCTATTTGTCTTAAATATAAATTCAATTATTGTGTTTTTCAAACAAAATCATTGTCTGCCAAATGATTCTTTTACAGATTTTTACGATGGTGTATTATATTATATTATATTATCGCGGTGAAATAGTTATTTTTTATTGTATTATATTGAAAAATAATTACCGCAATAGATGAATGTCCTTAATAAAATAAGTAGGAAACCAATTTTTTTTTTCTTATAATGAAACAAGAAATCTCTATATAGTACTGTTCTACCAGAACGAATATTAGATATTTAATTATTTTTGTAATCTGTACGACCCGTCCGATTGTCGATGTCTTTTTTGACAATTTTTCACCTGCAACGAATTTGGTAAAGCTTTAAAAGAGAAACAAAATTACCTTACACGTGTTTACACACAAAGACACACATACGCGCGCGCGCACACACACAAAATAATGGCTTTCGCCGAAGCATATGAAGAAAAAAGCGTCGGATCTCGGAAGCATCGCGCTTTCTAAAAATATTAATAAAAATAAAATAATAATAATAATAATAATAATAATAATAATAATAATAATAATAATAATAATGTGAAAACTCTTCCTACTAAACATATACATAACAGTACTCATCGCTTGCGTCCGCTTATGCTTTATATCCTTACCATGTAGAAGTCCGCGCGGTATGTAAAATTGTTTATTCTCTCCTGCCCCCTCTTTCTCGCTCTCTTCCTCTCTCTCTCTCTCTCTCTCTCTCTCTCTCTCTCTCTCTCTCTCTCTCTTTCTCTCGCTTTTTCCCTTTCACGAGGCGACCGCAGC